>VZTA01006275.1:36701-136451 GCA_013398855.1 Mohoua ochrocephala | reverse complement strand
CCTTCCCTTCCCTTCCCTTCCCTTCCCTTCCTCAAATTCCTTTGAGAACCTGAGAAAGTCTTGCAGCTGAATGCAGTTATTAATTATATTTCAAAGCAAACCTTTTATTCATTTGGGGACAATCTGTGAAACCGAAATCTGTGACTGAAGTTGCTGCCAAGCCAATTACTGCAAAATAACTCAAATATGTCTCAACAGATTGCAATTTTTCCTATTGTTAGATTGTTTATTTTTTAGATCAAAAGGTTATGTTCACTTAAATTAGACTTGCATTTAAATATTCCATAACTTTTGTGCATGATGGATCTGTAGGTCCACGCAGAGAACATACAGCGAGGCAAACAAATTGCATTCAACTAACAATGAATATTATAGATCTATTTCCACTCCTTTTTTAGAAATCATCTGCAAATGTACTCTAAGTATCAGAGATTCATAAATTCTGGGACTAGAAAGGAAAATTACAGTCTAACTTCTTTCATAAGCAGAGGAAATCAAAAAAGCTTCTTGCTCAGTCATTTTTGCATCAAACATCTCTTTTACAATATATAAAACCGTGATTTAATATCTTTTAGTGGTGGAAAATCCATTGCTTTCCTAGGTAATTTTTTCTGGCAGTTAAGGATGTATTATTATCAAAAGGAAATTTCTACTGTATTTATTTATGTCATTGCCTACTCTTAAAAAGGAACAAAATCCTCCCAGGCCAGACTGTGAATCTTTGCTCAAATGTGAGAATTCCTAAGGATGCCAATGGAACTAATACTTCCAGCAGAGCTCGGTGTAAGGAAAGTTGATGCAACATGCTGTATGAATTTGTTCAGTTTCGAGTTATCTGATGAATATTTTATAGAAATAGATGACAACCTATTGATTGCTCATGACATATCTGCTGCTGCAGTTATTCTATTCATAAACATCCAATTGCAAAGCAAAGTAAGAGAGTTAAATCACACGGCTATTTTTGTTACCAGAAGAAATAAATCTTCTGCAGTGGGGAAAGACATACATACATGTATGCAAATATACATTTTTGATCTGTCTCCTATGCTAAATATGAATCTGCATTATTACTTGTAAGATCTTTCTTCATACTAAAATTCATCCCTGAAAAAGTCCTTAGTCAGACTAACATTTGTTGACTTTGCACAGCATTGCCTGAATTCTCTTATTCTTTCTGGTTACAGCTTTATTGTATTTTGGACTTGCTCTTTGACACCACATTTCTTCAGCCCTTAACAAGCTGAGAAATTTCTGGTCAGTAGAGTAGAAAACAAAGAGATTGCTTCATGCACAGATTGTAACACTACCCCAAATAATCATCCTGATTAAGCTTTCAGATGTGCTTATTGATTATTGAACACCTACTTGTGTTAATTGCATATGGACCTTCCAAAAATATAGAACGTTCCTCACCTGCCTTGAAATTCCCTGAGCAGAAATGGAAGAATTCTGACGTTATTCTCTTTAGCCAATCTACAAAAAACAAAGAATATGGAGATTGGCTTATTTTGTATTCTGGCAAAAAATTAAACATTATTCCAGCTCCTGCATAAATTCATTTAGAGCTGAAGGCAAACGTTTCAAAACTGGTGGACGTCCCTAAATCCCTCTGACTTCACTGGATTCAGAGCTGAAAATTTCATCTCTGTGGCTCTGGAGAGTCCAAATGGAAATGACAGTTGGTTCTGTCAGTAATAAAGCAAACCTCCCGCCTCCCAAAAATCTGGAGTTTTTATAGCTTTTTCCCTATTGAAAAACCTTATAGATATTCATCTGTCAAAAAGAGGGAAAGAAGAATGAATGGCAAAGAAGAAATTAAAATGAGTGGTAAAGAAGTTCCTACATTCTCCAACTGTGTGCTTTCTTATTTTGTTCTTTTGGATGAGCTCGAGCAATGCACAACATCGAAACCAGATCTCATCTTGCAGGCCTTCAGCTCTTTCAGAGGCTGATGAATTCACTTTTGTTTGTCTTTGAGATATTCTTTTTAAAACCTCATCTCAGTGAATTTGATCTCAACACTGAGATGTCACACCTTTCATGGTAAAACCCCTTTACTCCCCAGCCCACAGCCTGAAGGAGAACATTCGCCAGGGACTCTGACACCGTTTCAAGGAACAACCACGGCTTGTTTTTTTTCCTGTTGTTTTTTGGTTGGTTGGTTTGTTTTGGTTTGTTTTTGGTTTTTTTTGTTGTTGTTTTGGGTTTTTTTTTCCCAAAGGACATGAAGCAGTACCTTGTTTGTTCTTACGCTGGAACGACTCATTTATAATGGATCTCGTTCAAGGGAGCTCTCAGAAATTATCATAGAGGAGACCATGACTATATTTGTTTGCCTTTTGTGGGCTGTGATTACTGCCTTTGACTGGTGGAAAAATTGACAGCTTTACATCATTCTGTTAGCCCCACTTCCCACTTCAGCCACCTGGCATGTTTTTTTTCTTTTACACTTTGGATTATTTGTAGTAGGATGCAGAAATGGTAATCTGTCTCAATGACTGCAGAGGGGCTTAGGTGGGTGGTCTTCAAGGCACTCTATCATCTTTAAAAAGTTACATAAAATAGTCCATCATCAGCTCATCTTGGCAAGAATGCCTGGAAAACATGATTCTGAAGGTGAGAGAACCTAATTCTCTCCAGATAAAAATAAAGCAGGAGAAACTGGAGGTCTGCAGAATGGACTTAACTCATCAAAAGGTTAACTCACCATATTTGAAGGCAATTTTGTAATTGCTGCACAGTCCAAGAGACTGAGCCACACAGAGAACTTGGTTTAAAAACTCTTGCAAGCCCTTGAACATTGCAATCCAGCATCTGTGTTCTAAACCTGCCAAGTATAACCTCTGAATGGTCACCAGGCTATTGGCTCCAATACTAAAACATATTGAGGAGGAGTGGAAGAGGGGAAGGCAATCCAGGAACGGGAGAAGCTCGTGCCAAGAAAGTGTCACACAGATATATAGGAGCCAATTACCTTTGTAATTGTGTTTTACCAATAAAAGCCAACATTGTGTCCAGACTCCTGTAAGATCTGCTTGCTTCAGTGACAGTTTACAAGTGTAGTTAATGAGTTAATGGGAAGATACAAACTCTCATGGAAGGAGAATGACTATATTGCACAAAGAGGAAGAAAAATGTTGTGGATGTAAGAAGTCATAAAACTTCACCAGAAGTCCTGGTAACCCCCTGAAAGACAATTAGATACAGAGCACCTACCAGGATAGGTCCTTTATTAGCATCTGACTATAGAATAAGCTTTAGGTAGAAATGAAGCTCGCCATGGAAAGGGGCACCTGTTTCAAAGGGGGTTTTTATTAATGATATCCTTGATACCCACAGGCCAGTCTTTGCAAATATAATTCCAGAGTTCTTATTGACAAAACAAATAAACTTAAATAAAGCTCTGATAGAAACAGTTCAGATCTGTTGGTTTAAAGAGCCACTGTCACACACACAACTTCAAACTGAAATGTCATGCTGTAGTTAAAATGTTCACATGCATGCAAGTTGCTGGAACAAAAAGAGGGATCTAAGGTTATTAAAGACAGTAATAACAATAGTGGAAAGATTAACTATTTCTGATCTTAAAAGGCAAACCCAGGGGCTGAGATTTCCAGTAAACTGCATTTGAGTACGTTATTGGTCCAAGCTATTTTTGTAGCCTGCGTTATCATACTACCCAGACACCTCCATCTTGTCATGCAGCTACTTCCAAAGCAAAGATTGTACTATTATTATATCTATTATTATTCCCTTTAGAGACAGGGAATGGGGGATGGAGCCTTAGCTATTTTTCTCAAGGTTACATAGCAAAAGACAAAATTAAAATAGAATATTAAGTCTGATTTTGTAACTTAAAGATTGAACAAGGCACATTCTTTTATTCTGAATTGCCCTCATGGTCTGACTTCAGGCTATTCCAGAGTCCAGACCTTCTTCCCTCTCCAGACTCTTCCTTCCTCAGAGTTTCAAACGGACAGTCAGAAAAGGGAGTCACCAAAAAAATCAAAAAGCATTTCTGAAGTAATGCAGTAAGATTATTTTTCCTAAGTTATGTAAGTTGTTACATGGAGAAGGCAGAAAAGATACCGTGAAAAAAAAAAGAATTTGAATGATGAAGAACTTGGGAAGTTGGGAGTTTTTTCCACATGAAAAGCAATCACATAACAAATTTTCTCTAGGCAGATGCCTTACAGTCCTGATCTGGGGAGCACAAGGAGCTGGGAGCACATCCATGGCTAATGACCCAAACTGGGCAAAGGGATGCAACATACCCTATGAGGTCATGCTTTTACAGATATATATATAAAATAACAATTTATATTATAATATATATCTATAGAATATACATAATAATAGATATATAATATATAGCATATTATAAATAAAATATATATTTATATATATATTTTTATATATATAAAAACATATATAAACTAGGGGGAAATCTGAGTGGTGAGCAATTACATTGTGCATCACTCATTTTGTATATTCTACTTCTATTATTATTATTATTACTATTATTATTCATTATTCACTTGCTTTTACATTTCGTTAAACTGTCTTTATGTCAACCCACAAATTTTACTTTAATTTGCCCCATTCTCTCCCCTATCCCACTGCAGTGTGGGAAGTGAGCAAGAGGCTGTGTGGTGTTTAGCTGCCTGCCAGCTTAAACTACAACACTTACTAAATGTAAATCATCTTTAATCATGCTTATATGTTCAGTCAGGGAAGAGGGACAACTCTTTTTAAAGCATCACATGGACCTAATATTTAAAAATTATTTTCAGCGTATTTCAAATAGCCTTTCAGTCAAAACCCCTTTGAACTACGGTCCCAGAAACTTCACCTGTAAGAGTTTTAGATTTCGGGTGTATATTTGCTTTCATTAGATATGGGTTTGCCTTTGATCTTATCAACATCAAAACACCGAGTGTGCAAATTTTCAGGCATGCAGACCCATGCAAGGATAACCTCATCCCCTGAGTTCCTATTTATGATGACCAAGCCAGATGCTGCAGTAGAAGAAAACTTTCATGAAAATAAGCGTATGCAGGAGAGTAATGACTTGGAAATCCAGAGATCGGATTTTGTTTTGCCATGTGTCTGTGCCACCCTGGGAAGAGCTTTCATGTCTCAATAGCTGCTTCTTGCAAGGGCTTTTTGGGTAAAGGATTTTTTCTGTCTATGTACATGTGTCCTCAGTCTCAGTGTGGGCCTTCATACTGCTTGTTCCAGTTCTGTCAATCCTGAGGTCCAGTTGTGCATTTATTTTGCATGCAGGGATGGAAACCCCGTGCAGAACATCTCATCGCCTGCTTGTGTGGGAAAAAAACATCTTGTACAGCCAACCTAGAAAAGAGCTGTGATATTCTACATGTCATCTAGATCAAGGGCCACAAGTGTGGCATCTATCATAAACTACATCTTCTCCAGGATATATTTGGTTACTGAAAGTCAAGGATTAATAAAACAATATCTCTACATGTTGTGTCCTGGATTTTATAAATATGTAGATATAAAAACATAAGTAGCAAGTTACCTTGTGTATTGAAGAGCTTCAACGTGTTCTCTGCATCAGGACCAGCACATATGAAAATATATCAGAGAAGAAAGAGAATAAAGACTGAGAATAGTTTAAGACAAGTCAGATCAGGGCAGAAATTGATGATATTCGTGATCTGTTTAACTTTAGTTTTCCGCTGCACAAGATACCACACTTCCCTGGGAGATGCGAGAAAATATAAAAAGCTGTCTTAAATTAATAATAAATCTATAAATGTATAAATAAATGTTATGTGTGCATATATATGGAACTAAGATAACTGTTAGATGAAGTAACTGAGAAATATACTTAAAAGGATTTTGTTCAAACTATATTCGATTCTTGCTCTAAATATTGAAACTTTCCAAATTTAAAGAGCAATTTCTTCCCCCATTCTGCCAAAAAATCTGTAGTCACCAGCAGCTGAGACAGAGTCACAGTACCTGTCTGTACTTGGAGTTAAATTTGCATACATAAGCTTATTGAAGCAGTGTTGAGAATATTTCTTACCCAGTGACTTGCAGGTGTTCTGTCAGACAGGATTTACTTCGTTTGCTGGATTGATTCTCAGGCATTAAATTCCTTGAAAATTAGTTTTAGTGTGTGCACTTAGCAAATATGGGGAGACACTGGTCAAGTGGCCCTAAAGCTTCTTCCTCTTTCTTTTCTTATCCTATGAAATGGGATTGCCTGGGAGAAATTCTGGTGCTTGGCCTTTAATGAAACCAAGTATGTGAGGTCTAATACAAGTGATACTTAGTTTCCACCACTCCCATTGACTTAACATTATCCTGTATTTTATGTTCTGCAATTTCATAGGTTTAATTATTTGATAGAGCTTATGGCCAGAAGGGACCTTTAGATCATCTAGCCTGGCCGCTTGCATATCATAACCCATTATATTTCACAAGCATGAAACATTTTGAGCTCAAAGACTACATTTAAATGGAAGATTTCCAGTCTTCAGAAGACTGAGTCCTGTGCTGCAGAGGCAGAACAGGAGGGAAGACAGGCAACAGCTGTGTCCGGGTGGCTGCAAATGTAGAGAATGGATTATTTGATACTTCAGAAAAGAAGAAAAAGAACTACAAACACTGTGAGCGGATCGTGCATGAGGACCAAACTTTCTGAGTTGTGATGGACTAGCTGGACGCATGAGGATTAATTTTGCCCAGTTGTAATCATTGCCTGACTTTGGATTGACAGCCTGTAAATAAGTCCTGGACAAATTCATGGCTGTGTTGCCACCAAGCAGCTGTAGAAAGGCAGCAAGTACAGCAATCCCAACACTCAGCTCCCTTCAACTTGCCAGGCTGGAAAATGGGGATAAAGCAACAGAATTCCTGCATGAAGCTCCTGACTGAGTAAGAGCTAAGGATTTTGAATATCGATATTGTCATTCAAAACTGCTCAAAAGCTGTGACATGTCATGTCTGCACAGCTGAGGTTCTGTCCTTTGTAGGCAGCTTGAGTAAAGGCTGTTCAATGAACATTTTGCTGTAGCATTTGAAGTTTCAACATAAGCTCTAATTAAAAGACATAAAAATCCTCTTGCCTATCCAAAGTTTCATTTTCATGGTTCCACAGGAGTGATTTAGAATAATTCCACTTCATAGACCGTATAATAAATAAAGCCAATCTCAAAATCTCAAAACAAACTGAAGTGAGGTAAGTAGGTTATAAATCTGGAGAATCTAGTCTGCGAAAGAGATGGAATTTTCATGACTTTAATGTGTGATTAAATTATTTTTAGCTGAAGGAAAAAATAATTGTACAAGACAAATATCGAGATGCATAATTAATATACTAAGGAGTGTACCATTCCAAATGTATGCCATAAACCTCAAAATCTGCAGCCTCTGCTCCTACAGTGGATGACACAAGCAGGGGAGAGGGTTGCTGAAATGATTGACGTCCTTGGAAGTTTTAATCCCTCCATCTTCCATGGATAATGTTTAAAATTATCACTGGAGGGGTATTAACGCTGGAGTGCCAAGGATAATTTTGAATGTATAAACCTATTCCCAAATAAAATGGCATCTTCCAATGTGGTTTTCATTTAGTGAATGAAATCTTCCAGGCTTGAATATGACAGTGATAAAGGATAATAATGCGCAGCCATATCTTGAAATTCAATCCATTTCAGTATTCAACAAGCTATTGCCACCTGCTAGAAGAGGAAAATTCATCATTTTTCCTTACCCAATAAAATAAAATCAATAATTGTGGTGTGTTTCTTGCTCACCAGTGTTTCTTCTAAGGTATTCTAAACGGCATCTGCAATACTTTATTCTCTGTGTATATAATTTTTATAATTATTTCTACTTTTGTATGCACACCTGCAAAATGACATCATTTGAGAAGCTCGTCTGCCTTCCTCTTGCCTTTATAAATGTCTGACTGAATGTACAGAGGATTTGGGGAGAGCAAAGAACTAAGAAATGCAACTTTACCAAGAGTAAAAAACATGAAACTTTACACCTGCCTGCAGGAGTTGCTCATTGTACAAAGAGCTCTGATTTCCAGCAAGACAAAATAATCTTTCAACACAACAGATAAGTGTTAACTGTGGAGTGGATGATGTCGTGATTAAGGGCACAGCCCTGCCCTCCCAGGTCCAGCATGGGTCATGCAGATTTTGAGCCAAAGATGAACAGGTTGAGTGCAGGTGTTTGGGGAGTGAGAAGGCAGCAGATGGAATGGCTGACTTTTGCTAGTACTCCTAGTAAAATTTAGCAAAATAATTTTGGTGACTGTTATATTTATTGAAAACTTTGCAAATAAGCAGATTTGCATCAAATGGAGTGAAGGGGTTTTTCTTGGGGGATTTTTTTTTTATAAGCATTCAAGTGGCTTTCTCCAGAGTTTCTGGAACTTATTAAAATGGGAGGTGGTGTCATCTTTGTAAAGGAGAAGGTGCTTGTGAAAAGGCACAAGCCTTTTCACTGGAATCTGTGTGATAAACTGGAATGGAGACCATGTCAGCAAGGGTTTCTCAGCAGTATTCTTGCAGGGTTTCTGAGATTATTTTCTCTCCGTTGCTGATGTGGAAATCATAGAATAATGGAATCATTAAGGACTAAAAAGACCTATAAGATCTTTAAGTCCCATCATTAATCCACACTACATAGTCCATTGTTAAAACCATGTCTCCAAGTGCCACACTGATATTTTTGTTTAACATTTCCAGGGTGATTGCACCATTTCCCTGGGCAGCCTATTCCAATGCTTGGATGCCTTTTCAGTGAAGAAATTATCCTCTTGTGAAAATAGTTTAGCAGACATGAATCAGAGGGTGAAACCATAATGTGCCATCAAACTGCAGGTGGGTGACCTCTCTAGAAGGACTGAGGACTTGCTGTTACTCATGAGTAACATACAGTTTCCAGAAAGGACGAGGATTTTAATATTAGCTATGCTATCATTTGACCCAAATGCAGCAACACCCATCTTTTTCAAGCAAGCGACTCAGTTTCATATTGCTGCTCTGAATCAGGCAGAAATGGGCAAGAATTGGAGTTACAAGTAACTGCAGATGGTACGTGAGTGATTAGACTGTTCAACAATGCATCCACTTGCTTGGAGATATCTTTTAAGGCTTTAGCCTTGATTGGCACATTTGCTATTGAAAAATAGCTTGGAAAAGCTATGTCTTACAAAAACATTTCATATGATCCAAAACAAAGTATGATCATAAGCAAAAGAGCAACAGTAACAATTTGGTCAATCTGAAACAATTTGCTGTGATCAGAATTAATATGACTCATGTGGCTCTAAATTTGAAGCTCCAGCATTTTACAAGGATGATACTTCTGCTGGTAACAAAATTTGTACACACACAAACTGCCAGATCTTTTCTTAAAGCCAGAGCCAAGATCAATCTTTTCATATCTACTTGTTAATGACACGTACACTGTGGGTAAATATCACTCACAGTTCAGAGACCTTTGATATTTAGTCTCTGCACTGCGTGTGGAAATCCCGGGGACGGAATCTCATGCAATCAGCCTCCGTTAGGAAATTTGGATTTAAAAATTGAAATCTCCTTATCAACAAGGAGATACCTAATCTAAGCATTGCTGGGTCTTCCCATGGCGTCTCTAGTTCATTTTCTATCCAGCTTCCTTGCTCCAATAGTGATATATTGACAGCAGGATTGATCTCAGCTAAGAGTCCAACACATCTGAAAATGTTCAGGGTCAGAGCGGGAGTCATCTCGACAAATATTGAAATGTCTGCACTGCAATGCTGTTGGTGATAGGAATCATGGTGATGTAAAACATCCCTACTCTAAATCATCACCTTTAATTACATATCAGCCACTGACATTTCTGGACATCATTTGATAATTACTTTAAGGCATCCTGTAGCTCCTGAAATTTTTCCATAAGCGCTTTATAAAAAAATATACATTCCTTCTCCAAAAAACAGATTTTGGCTAAAGTTTCTTTCTAAAATTTTCTTTCTGAATGAAAAACTACAGAAAGATGTGGACTTTCGGGTGAATCTGAAAAAGAATCATAGGCAGAATTAGGGATTTCAGCAAGTGGAGATTTTTAAACTTTTTTTCAATTGAACTACTTTACTAAAAAAATGTTCATGCATCAAAAGGATAAAATAATGACTCAGAAGAATTATTAACGTTTTTTAAAAAGTAGAATCCATGCAAAATTTTTAATCATTAAGTTATAACTAAAGATGGGGACATTTTATTAGACTGATGTAGACAAAAATGTAAGCAGGTTTTTGAACACAAAGAAGTGGGTTTTAAAGCTGAATTAAAACTAAAACCAAATTATTAGCTTAATTAAATTAGTATCAGGTCATAACTCTGGAAAAAGTGGTTGGTACCAAGGAATGGAAGGATTGTTGTCGAGGAACACAAAGATTTTGATGGCCAATGGGAGAAATATTATAATGTATCACAAAGTCATTGCTGATTTAATCCAGATTTTTGGTAATCAGTCAGGACATGAGGTTTAGTTCTCAGACTGATCTTTAGAAGGCTTTGTACATATTTTTTGGTTCTCATGATTGAAATAGTAGTGAGTAACTGTTTTGCAGGAGAGAGAATCTCTCCAACTGGAGGTGGTTTTGTCCATTATTTATTGTCTACATGGCTCATTCTTGTGTTTTGATTTCACAAGTAAGACATTTGGTGAAATTCATGAAGTGCAATATGTTCTGCAAAAAGACAAATGAAAGATCAAAGGCTTTATGAGTCCACTGTGGAAATATTTACTGTGATTGTAGTGGAGATGCTTTACTACAGTTTAAACTTTTTCCTCGCCTATGATCTAAATCCCTTTGTCATGTTTGTGGCCTACAGGGAGGCTTTTTCTGTTGAGTTTAGAGATTTGAAGACTGTGAATGGTTGGAAGAGCTCTAAGCAGATACGATCCACCCATATAAGTTTAATGTATAATTAAACAAGTCATTTAATCATATTGCTCATCAATTTCTCCCCCAGTTTCCAGGGTAGGATGGCCTCTAACACATTGAGCCTGTGACGTGTGGAAGTAATTCTTGTGATGTATTTGAATGTTTCTTTCACAAGAATCTATTCCCCTGGAAAAGTGCCTTGTTGGATAAAATTCCCCTTTTAATTATTTAGGTAGGTATCATGAGTATTCTCCTCAAAGTTAAAATATTGGTGTCCAAGGACATGGCTGGATAACACAATTTTTCATGATGTCTTTTGGATGTTTTCATGGAAACGGATGTGTTGGTTTACAGGTTTTTCATAGATTTCAGTTGGTAGGTTGTTGATTTTGATTCTGTTTTTAGTGTCTAAAAAAATGAAGATCATAATCAAGGATTCCTGACAAAGTGTAATGGAATGGTGCCTGTTGCTGAAACAACAATGGAAGTCAATAAAAAATCCAGATTTGTATAACAGATTATAAACTTGTAATCTTTTTATCTTAGATACAACACCAACTTCATGGTATCGTAGCTAAAAAACCCAAACCTATCTGCATTAACTTCTGTATAAACAACTTCTTTCAGATTAGAGATATAAACTATAAATAGAAATGGATATGATGATCCTTATTAAAAAAGAAAAAAGAGAGAGAAAAGCTCTAGCCAATCACCAAGTATAGAATTTGAAGAAATATTCCACTATTGCTCGGAATAACATTTCTTATCACTTCTACTTCAACATATTTCTATGCAACACAGAGCAGTGTATTTTTTCTCAGAGTTCATAACGTGATGACCTGGCCCAGATTGAAATGTTCCACCCCAGTGGGGCAGATTCTTTGCAGGGAGTGGAAAACCAGTACAAGCAGCACCTGGTAAATTGTGACAAAGCCCTTGATGTGAATCCATGTAAAATGCCTTCACTGGTGCTCTACCCTCTTCTCAGGATGGGGCTTTCCCTGTGATCATTTCTGTGCTTTTACACATAAGTTAAATCGTGTGACATCCCAACAGGAATATCTAAACACCAGGCAGAGACTTTCATCAGTCAGGGATATGAGCAGAGAGGAGTGGATTATCAGAGCCTGGCTTCTGCAGGCAGGCTGGCTACAGCAATTAATATTCTTATATGCAGTTCGGAAAATTTAACTTCAAATCAAGTGCACCGCTCCAGACATATGGAAAAATCCTGTTCAGATGAAACAAAAAATAAAGGGGGGGAAAAAGGTAGGAAATGAAAGACTGAATGCTTAAAGAGAAAAATTAATTTATTTCCTTTCCTGTCCTCTCCAGTTGAAAACTAGCCCTGGATAAACAGTTCATGATAACTCTCACTTTTGATTTCTGTTTTCCTTGGGGTTTTTTAGATACCTCAGCAATTTTGGGTTGCATAGCCTTTTGGTGGACCAATATGATTCAGGGATATTGTGAGCATCACACAGAGCCATGTGAGCTCAGCAGCCTCACCAAAGGTACAAATGGGTTCAGACCTGCTCAGACACAGGGAAGTCTGGCAGCCAGGGTTAAATGTGCTGGATTCTGAAAGTTCTGAGGAAACAATGGCTGATGGTGTTGCCCTGGTGATTTTTTTTTTTCTTTTTTTTCCCTTTACAAGTGCCTGTAAGAGAACTTTTCATTTCGGGTTGAGCAAAATGACACATCTGATTTCAGCAATAAACCCTTCCCTCTCTCCTCCAACCCCTTCCCCCCATCCCCACCCCAAGTTTTACACTTAGCTCACATTTTGTAGGTGTTTTTGTTGTTCTGTTGCTACCATCTCTGTTTTTCTCAATTTGGTGGGTGACTCTAAAAAAAAAAAGAAAAATCAATTTTTCACACAGCTTGGCTCAGGAATATAAGTTGGTGCTGGGCTTTAACCAAAGCCCTCCTTGGTGTGTGCTCTGGAAGGATCTCTCCTCCATGGCTCCACCAGCCTGTGTATCCTTTTTTGCTGCTGCAACGAGGGTGACAACGTGTGTCAGGCCTGGTGGGAGATGGTCCTGGCGGCAGCCACGCACTCAGCTATGGCCTGCTGTCAATTTTACCTGCCCACAACTCCTCCCAGAGGCCTGAGCCTGACAGAGTTCGCAAAAACCAGGACAAAGAGTGTTGCTTCTTTTTTTTAATTTTTATTTTTTCATGAGGCAATTCAGGTGCTCACAAAACAGGTTGAGCTGGGAGGGAAGACAAATGACAAGTGATAAAAGGCCACCTGTGAAAAGAGATTTTTGTCTTGCTATTTGCATGTACAAGTGAAATTCACAGTTAAATGGAACTGGACAAGGAGAAAATAAATTCTCCCTGATTTATGCTTTGTGTAAGACAATTTTGGGATCTCAGATGTTAAACTGGGTTTGTGAGCTACTAGGAAGACAATATTCATACACATCCTCGTGCCTGTGGGAGTGGCACACCTGGATACAGTGAAATGCAAAGATTTCTCCTGCATTTCACAACCCTGCCCGGAAAGGAGGTATTGGCTGTTATAAATCAGGCATTTAATTGAACCTGGTGAATGTTATGTCCCTCTTGAAGATAACAGGCAGGGTGTCTCTGCACAAAATGTCTTTGGTCATTAGTAACTTTCTGTGCCTTTGACTCTGCAGTGTGTTGATGAGAAGTTTGACATCATCTCTAGGGGAGAAATTCTAACTTTTGTCCTGTTCCAAAAAGCCTTTAAAAAAAAAAAAAAAAGAAAGAAAGAAAGAAAAAAAAGATGACTTTCTGTACAAAACATGCCTTAGCACCTTAGGCATTGCAAGGATCCCCAGCCAATGTGCTGAGGAATAGCATAGCAACCGTCACCAGGGAAAATGTCAAAACTCTGAGACATGCAAAAAAAGAAAAGAAGGCAGGCAACTGGGGAAAGTTCCAGCTTCCCTTACATCTCTGAGAAATTTTTCATTCCCACCTCTGGCGGATAAAATGCAGTTAAACTGCATCGAATCTAACAACATCACAAAAAGGGGGGGGAAATCTCATGTGTCTGAAAATATATGAAGTCACTGAAAACATTTGTAGAGGGGGATGCAAACTTTGAAATAGCAAAAAAAGTGAAAGTCCATATTTTGGTAGTATAATGCAAAAAAAGAAATGCTGGTTGTCTTCAATAATACATTTTTTCCCTAAATAATAAGTCTTCTTTTTGCACCTCAGGTCTCCAAAGAGCACGAACCATTTGTTCTTCTTTTATGGCTACAAAGCTTAAGGCATGTATTGTTTAAAACAGATATTGGAGAGTGATTTTGTCAAACTTACAATATTTGGTGCTCTTCTTTCAGTCCTTCCTCAGGGGATGATGTGAAAAATCTTATATTTTACTTTTAAGATTGTTTTTAAACAAGGATGTACCGTGGCAGAATCCCATGGCAGAAAACAGCCTATATGCACATCACATTCAAATATATGAAGACATGCATCAACTGCTTAACTATGTGAGCAGTTTTCTTCTGATGTTTTTTCTTTCTTTTACCCATGATCAAGGAATTTGGCTGCACTGAAGCCTTTTTTTGATTGAGAGGTATCACTTCATCTCAAATGAAATGAAAGGATGAAATCTTTATACCACTGCCTAAAGAGATCCTACGGGAAAGCTGGAGAGAGACTTTTTACAAGGACATGGGCAGACGGGAAAAGGGTGAATGCCTTTAAACTTGAAGAGTGCAAGTTTAGATTAGATATTATGAAAAAATTCTTTAATGTGAGGATGGTGAGGCACTGGAACAGGTTGCTTAGAGAACTTGTGGATGCTCCATCCCTGGAAGTGTGCAAGGCCAGGTTGGATATGGTTTGGATCAACGTGGCCTGGTGGAAGGTGTCCCTGCCCACGGCAGGGAGGTTGAAACTAGATGATTTTTACGGTTCCTTGCAACCCAAACCATTCTGTGACTCAGTGATGTTTCTTCTTGGCAAACTGAGTTTATTTATCCTGTAGGAGCCTTGCACTATTATTTTCTAAGCGGTAATTAACAATATGACCAGCTGAGGCCAGGAGCTTCTTACTTAGGCATTAGGGTACCCAAAGTAGATGTGTTGACCTTTCCCATTGCTCCAGAACTAAAAGATTTAAAATCTGGGAGCAATTTTCATTTTTCAGCCTGAAGAATATTATCCATTAACTCTGCTGAAGAAAATTGTGGACGTATCGAAACTCTGGTTTGTATTGTTTTTCTTCATTTAGTCCTTATCTTATAACTATGTAATTTCATCTTGAATCATTGGCTACAGAACTTTGACGTCGTTATTTAGTTATATTAAAAATCTTGAGGTAAAGTACTCAGAACAGGGAAGAGAACTTAATGGGAAATTTTAAACTCAGATTTTGAAAACAAGACTGATCTGCTGGAAACAAAGTATAAGGAAAATCTCCCTTTATAAAAACTGTAAATTTAGACTCTAATTAGTTAAACAGGATGAGAAAAGAGATGCTTGTCAAGACAATATCTCCTAACTATAGAGTACAAATAATAAATGTCACATCCCTTTTTAATATACCTCTTCTTTAATAAAAACCCTACTATTTCTCCTAATACTTTTTTTGAACCTTTGCATCCTCCAGACTCGCAGGAGACATTGTATGAAATAGTTACACTTGCCAAAGTTTATCTTCTGTGTGTGTGTGCAGTCATTAATATTTTATAAGTTTTTGTCCAATTCAGAATTGAGAAAACCTGTAAAATACATCTTAACTTACAGTTCTCATCAATCTCTAAATGTGAGAGGGTTTTAAAATAAACATACAGACTACAGTAGAAAAAAGATAAGTAAACAAGCAATCTTGCCATGTTTGAGCTGTTCAAAATTATTCACATTACAGTAAATTTTCTCTCTTCTTGTTACAGTCCTGATGAATGAACGGTCCTGGGAAGGCAAAAGACAGCAAGTTCGGAACACACCAAGAAGCACATCTGGATAATTCCTTGCAACTGGAAATCATTGAGACAAATCCTGTGACTGTGTCTAATAAGAAACTCAATAATTTTAAGGCTATTAGCACCACAAAGTAAATCTATAAGGAATGGTAATCAAATATCACACTTCAGGGCGTAAACTAATTGTCCAGCAGGTCAGGAAATTATGCGTTGCTCCAGTGTTGCACAAATGCTTAGATGTGCTCTGAGTTTTCATCTCTTTTACTGAAAAAAAAAAGGGAAAACCGAGAACTGAATGAACTTCCATTGTTGGATGGAGGAAAGTAAAAATCCAACTTTGTAAGGGATGAGATAAATGTTGTATTAATGTAAACCTCCTTTTCCTGCATAAGTCCACCATGTAATATGCAACACCTTTTCACTGTGTCATATTCCTAAATAACTTAAATTAGAACCATGCCTGAGAGAAATTAAAAGAGATATGAAGAGTCAAGAAGAATTATTTCAGGATTGCTGTCTGACAGAAGTTTACCTATACAAGAGACCCTTTTTCTGTTAATTTCCCTTGGTAGGTAAAATCAGAGATGATGATGTGACCCCAGATTTCCAGGGTGAAACTGTTATGACAATTAATGGGGAGAAGAGAAGGACATGCCAGGACAGATCCCCCATCTCCGAACAAGAACATATATTAGGGGCTGCATCCAATTTTTCTTAAGAAAAAGGCACAGAAAGAACAAAAGAAAGGAGACGGCATCTTGCCTTAACGCTAGGATGCCTTTATTTCATTGTTTGCCTACACGGCTGCCCTGAATCCTTGATCCCATTCCATCATAATACAAGCAGCAATCATTTTTTCTTCAAAGGACAAAGTGTGGCCACTTATGGGGAGGGAAAAAAGGGAAAGGATATGCCTCTTCTAGCTCAGAAGGTCTTTACCAGGGAAAAACACCATTTGGGGGAGATTTGCAAGGACACATCTAAGTAGTGGTTATCAGGAGCTGGGAGGGTCTGTGAAAGAAAGGTCAAGTCTATACATATCCTAAGCATTTGCTACTTGCTGTTGCCAGGCAAAGGTTAGCAGGCTAAATGAACCTTATGTCTAACCCCATGTGGTATTTTTTGTGTTCTTATCTGAACTCCTGTCATGCTGAGCAGAGCAGCTCACACCTGACATTTTTCCCTCTATGGCCTTTTAAGTTACTAAGCCTGATTGGTACAGCATCCTTAGGGAGTGGGAAGACACGGGGCAGGGGGGAGAAGGGGGCAGGCACTTGTAAGGCAGGAAAAGGATATCTCTCCCTCACAGGCTTTCAGTCATCTGCACGGCTTTTTCTCTCCATCCCTTCCATCAGCGACTAAAATCTGAGGTGGCAATCTGATCCTCAGTCTTCAGGATCAGTGATTTTGGTGGATGCCCATGAAAAAGAATAAAAAACCCAACAAGAATCTCTCTTTGTTAATGAAACATTTAAATCTTAGATTTTAATCACATGTCAGAACGCTCAAAATTAAGGTTGCCACAGCAACACTACAACATAGCTCATTGTGCAGAGCAGCTAGTGAAATGCACAGTTTAATTAAAAATTGTCTCAATTAACTGACAGTTTTCATCCCCCCAAATCCTGCTCTCTCCTTCTCCCTCTCTGAAATGCCATTGAAATTAGGGGAAGGACAGGAGCTGGGGTGGCAGAGCCAAGGCAGGCAGGGCCTGAGTTTGGGTCATGGTGTCAGAGGCCAGTGCAATACATATAAAGTTTGTTTTCCACCTGTGCATGTCTCTAAATTCATCATGAGTTGTCAGAAGCTAAAAATTTTCTAGAGTCTAGGTGGAAAAAAAGAAAACTAAATTCTATCCTGCTTTCTGTCTCTGTGAAGGGTCTTCTGCTAACAGAGAGGTTGGGATGTTTTGGGGAAGCAAAACATAGAAAGGTGCGAAGAGAAAGTAGGAACAACTTTCTGGGGGTAGTAGCGTTGTCCAGGGCTTAGATGATCATAAGTGGCAAGCACTCCCTGACCAAGAGCAACATCAGTCAACTGATCTGTCTCGAAAGAAGAAAGAAATTGGGATGATACTGATACCTCCTGCACAATGATACCACGGTGCTCGATTTTTACAGGAAAAGCGCCCTGGGATCCTCAAAGGGCAATTATTAGAGAAATGTCTCATTAGCATGACAAGGTGATTTTGCCTTGTGCTTTGTGCAAGGCAGGTGTCACTTCATGTCCTCCCTCATGTCCCTGTTTGGTACCTGCTGTGCTTTCCTGCCCCTTGGTGAATCACTGGTGTCCCATGCCAGGAGCAGCACCTGGCACAATCCCGATGCTGCAGGAGCAGCAAGACACGGTAAGTGCTGGGCCATTCAGCATTCACCTTCCCCCTTCCACTCCCCAGTCTGAGGTCAGAGCCTCCTGCTCCGTAGGCAGCAGTGATGGCAGAGCAGCCCTTTAAAAGACCGCAAGAGAAGCAGATTTGACGTGGACTCATGGGGAAGGAGCCAACAGAAATGAGAAGAGGCAGCCAAAGGTCATTCTGGCCTGCCAGCTGTAAAAACAATCCAAGTGACATGGCAATAAAATCCAGGCTTGGGAGCAACCTCCTCCAGCTCCTAATGGTGCACTCACTTACCCCTCCGTCCTCCCGCCCGCTGCCTGCAGAATGCCAACACGGAGACGTAAGGAAACCAGCGGGAGGTCTAAGGCAGGGAGCAAGGGTTGCACAGAGGGAGAGGAAGCTCTGTCTGGCAAAAGCCAGGGATGATAGGGGGGGCAACCACTGCAGGACGCTGAGATCGAGCTTTTTAAGTACATTTCAGCAGAGCACGTTTTCTCCTAAGAAATCTAATATCCTTTGGGTCAGTGCAGGCCAACTGTTAGATATAAAGAATTCATAGCACTTGCAATCCCCAGATGAACCATTTTCAATTCTTCATGTTTCTGAAAAGCTGTTGTGTCGATCTATCAGCAGTGGCTGTGCTCCATAACGAGGGCCGTCTCCTGCCTTAATGCCAAAGTGTAAATATTGCATTGCAGCAAGCAGCAGTAGATAATGCATAATAATGAGCTGGGTTTGTTATATGATGTGCTAACCAGAGCTCTTGAAAACAATGCATCAAGTTTAAAAAAAAAAACAAAAGCCAAAAACAGAGACAGACAGCAAAAAAAAAATTTCTCCAGAAAAATAAAATAGCCTTTGTGTTGGATGTAGAAGTGAAGTGATCGTTTACAACTCTGAAAAATAGATAACGTGGTCAGAAACATGAAGACCAGGATGAAATACCAGTTCTGATCTGATAAGCCATTGGAGTCATCAGTATAAATTCACTTAGACACCAGCAGAGCTCTAAGCAGAGTTGAATTTTCATGCTGGATAAATGTACATTTTTATATAGTCTCTCTTATTTAATGGGGCAGGAATTCTAGCACATGATTACGCACGATGAAAAGAAGTATTGCTTGAGCCAATAGTAATCAAGCGTGAGTTTCATGATTTTCATAGCAAATTTTTCCAATTCTCATCAGTAACACATTTTTTCTCCCTCAAAAGGCAAGGTACAGCACTGTAATGGCTGTCAATCATCTCGCTTTGTAAGCCACAAGCACTTCAGAAATTACTGAACCAGTGTTTGGCAGGGGCCAGAAAAATCACATGAATGCAGTGTGAGTTATCCGATTCGTGTATCTCCATCCAAGAATTTTAACAATGTGGGCCAAAACGAAGGGCAGTTTGCTCTCTTTTTCATGCATGATATGCTAAAGTGTCTGTGGCAGGAAACGAGCCAGTGGCTGACGTTCAAGTTTCTCTCTGCTGAGGGGATGTGATGTTTGCATGCGCCCACATGGATCCCACCTGGCTCCCCGATGCTCCCTTGCCTGTGCAGCTCTCAGCAACTCAGATGGGATCAAGGACTGACAAGTTGCTAAATATCATCAGCTTTTATCGCAAGCAGTGGGAACTGGTGGAGTTCTGCCTCTCTCAGGATTCAGTTCTGAAAGTGCCAGTAGTTTTACAATTCCATCCGCTAAGAAACAGGCTGAGAAAACATTTTGTACAGATCAACACACAGACCAGGCAGCAATATCTCTTACTCATAGCAGGGAAGGATCTATATGCCAAAGGCTCTGCGGGATGCATTTTTTCCACAAGCTGTGATAGTGCTGTTTCCAGGTGTTTATTCCTTTCTGAGGTGTCCAGGAGAACAAGCTTTTGGCAGTTAGTCCATTATTCAAAGATTTTTCATAATTAACTTTGCACTGAAGAAAATGGTTTGTACAAATCCAGTTCAATCCTGGGAAAACCCAGAAAGCCCAATAGAACCTAAATGTTTGAAACATCTGTACCGAGTCTGGGATTTGTCTCATCCAAATTTGACCATCTAAGATTTAAACGCCTTTGCCAATCATCTCGGTTTCCTCACTAGTGCTTACAGGAATAATATATCAAAGGCAAAGGGTCTAACTCTTTCTTTTGACCCTACATATCTATATTAGGCCAATAATAAATCACCTAATCACACTGCAGAATTCTTCTGCACTTCATTTTAAAATCTTCTATGTAGATTTTTTTTTTCCAGCACAAGTTAAATAGGAATACAATGGAGTAAGAACACCTAGAGGGTTATTTAGCATTAGCAATGAGACGAGCCCCAGTGGTAGATCATACTCCCCAGGAATTCAGTTGAGAAAAAGTTTGTTTCAGAAAACAATACAGTTCATGCCACGACTTCAAAAGTATAACAACAAATGGGAAACATTTAATGTGAGATGCTTTAAATGGATTAAACCAGGGAATAAAGTGCTAGTGTGTTATCAGGAAGTTTGACAATAGAATCCAGGGGCTTCCTGGGTAGATGGATTAAATTTTATCTAGACGAAGTGTTAAAGAAACAGGAGTGATTAAAAAAAGAATAAAAACCAAACCCTAAAAAATAACAAAAGAAATCCACAAGAAACCAAACATCGTATTTCCTGCTTCTTATTTCTCATTCTAAGGGAAATTTCTTTTAAGCACATCTGATGGGTATAAAAAAGACTCCTTGAGCTTGGGTACTGTCACTATGCAAGAACACTAAAGTTTATCAGACACATCTTCAAATTGATTACTTTTTTTTAATGATACGTTTCTTATATATTAGGGGTAGATGGCTAAAAACCAAGAAGAACATTGCAAGTCAAGAGTAGATGCAATTTACAGCTGAGAGTATGGACATTAAATACAGCAACATGCCACAATTTCTATTTCCATGTTAAGCTGGTGTATTTTGTATACTGGACTAGAAACTGACTGGTCTATTATCCTGCCTATTGCTATTTGCTAGTATGACCTACTGGCAGGGAAAAAAAACTCAACTAATTCTATTCAATGTCTTCAGCTGTAAGAGTATACAAACACTTGAGTATAGAACACCTTTTACCCAAGAGTGGCAGAATTATTCTGTCACTGCTTTTGTCACCCTGTTTATTTTTTTATCAGGTGAATCTTCAAATAACAGAGAACAGCAACTTATAGGTTATATCCTTACCTGAGCATTCCTTTGAGCTAAAACAGAACCGAGTTCACCCATCCTCCTGCACCCTAAGTCAGCAGTTCACCAGCTTTGAGAATTCACTCACAGTATCAAAATGCAGTTACCATCTTTGGTTTGCTAAGCAAGACACACTTTAGAAACACAACCATTTTTGTTCCAGAACACTTCTCAAAGAGCTTCATCAGTTAAAAACACAGAGAGATTTCAGATACAATGTGATTATGGGAAACAGCTCATCAACTCTACTAAGAGTAATCAAACATTTATTTTCCGTTGTTCTTTCCGTATAGGTCGTGTCAAATACCAAACCTCCCTGGAGTCTGAGAGTGCTTTATTTGATGGAAAAACTAGGTTTTTATCTTAATAATTGTGTCTGAAACAAAGAGAGATATCTGATGTCACAGATATAGATTTTTAAATTATCCACAAGTACTCTTAAGTATTTCCAAATTATTATTTGTGTGCCTTAACAGCATTTAAGTGTCAACTTTAGTGCCAGAAAAAATCCTATATAAAATTGTCTTCTCTGACTTCCACTGGTCAAAATGCAGATACTAGTAAATTTGTAGCATTTTCAACTTGTCTAAAAACTTATTTAGGCATTTAGTTTTGTATTTAAAGTACTCTGGATTCTGTCCAGTGACTGTTGCTGTGAGTGGAAGGCTTACATAAATTCACATATGCTTTTAAAGAAAAAAAAAAGGCTTTGGGAATGCTAAACATCCACGGAAATTAATGAGTTCTGTTTAAAACACTGTCAAAGGTTCATCTGGGAAAATACGCATCACTTGGATAACTTAAGATCAGCTTCTGTATTAAAACAGAAGACATTTCACTGCTGGATTCTAAGAAAATACAGAAGCTTTGTGCTCAAAACATGCGTGAAGAAGCCAAAAAAATTTCAGTTTTATTATCAGATCAGCTAATGACTCTCAAGGTGGCCACAGGAGCTTAATACATCTCTCTCTGTCTTTGTTTGTATATATGATATTTTTTGTAGTACATTACTAGCATGAAAAAGAATTAAAATGCACGGTACATTTGCTTTCTCTTGCAAATTTCTCAGGGAAAAAAAAACCCAAACCAAAACAAAAAGTCCTCTTTTGTCAAAACCAAAATAAAAAGATTAAAAAAAAAAAAACAGTAAAATGTTTTATGTGAGGAATAGCCTAACTTAGATTTTGAGCTTATCAGAAAAATGTCCATTACATCTGCATTTGGAGGATAAAAATATCAGAATGAGTCTTTTCTCGAGAAAAATGATTCAGTTAAAGCAAGAACTTTTCAGTTAATTGATATTAGTATTTAAATCCCAGAACCACTTCTAGCAGGTATCCATTTCTGAATTTCACCAAATTATTTTGTTACTGCAAATTGGTTTTACCATTCATTATTGCTCTGCCTGGGAGGAATGAAAGGAAAATTACTGCACAAATAATCTATTAAAAAGTTATGTTTACCTGGTCATGAAACATGGACTAAACTGTGCCTATTAGTTAAAAGTTTTGGGTGGCAATATTGTTTAATATTTAGCATCTGCAGACACAAGAGTTGTTACTGCAGTTACCATCTTTGGTTTGCTAAGCAAGACACACTTTAGAAACACAACCATTTTTGTTCCAGAACACTTCTCAAAGAGCTTCATCAGTTAAAAACACAGAGAGATTTCAGATACAATGTGATTATGGGAAACAGCTCATCAACTCTACTAAGAGTAATCAAACATTTATTTTCCGTTGTTCTTTCCGTATAGCTTATGACACACATGAAATTAAATGTATTTATAAAATAACTGGAGAAACTATTGTCCTCAGAATACCTTCTGTCAGAAAACACCCAAGAGTATAACTGAGACAGCCATTAATACTGAGTCTGAGTTTATATTTCTAGGAAAACTGAGCACTGCTCTGTATCAAGCTGCTTTTGTTGTCAATAGACCCTGGAAGCATCATGTGTCTTCCAGCCTCTGCAAAAGAAAGGCTAATAGAGAAAGAAAAAGATGTTCCTTTGCTGTCAGAGTGCATCACGCTTCTTTTCCATCCTGCAAAGTGGAACCTGTGGCTTGAGGAGCTCTGATTGTCACATCGGGCAATTGGGCAATTGTTGGTGGTTTCACAAGGCGTTTGTACGAGAGTCTCCAGTGAGCTGTGAGATAGCAGGAGTTCATCTGCGGGCTGCTAGAGCAATTCTAGGCATCAGTTGAGGGCAGAGAGTATGAAATATTTAAATTGCCTTTTTCATCTCTAGAATATCAAGGAAAGTAGCTGCACGCTCTGGAGAATGAGTGCTGGTATCTGCTGCAACCACATGATGAGCCTGTGGGTATCACCAGATCTTTTACATTTAGTGAAACTGCTGCTTACACAGTGTGATTCCCTTTCCCACCCTCTAACACAGAGTATTTTATTAACAGTTTGTGGATTTGCCAGTATACCAGGATCTCAATATTTCAGAACCGTGTTTTATGATATTATGTCTTGCATAAGAAAAGTTCCCAAGGTGAATATTAAAATAAGTAATGATACATGGGAAGAGTAAAGAAAGCTGCATGCCAATGCACTCTTCTTATTCATTTCAATATTCAGACAACCTGCATCTGTCTCCTAAAGATAATGCAGAACAAATTTGAAAATTGATCAGGCCTTTGAAAGACAGTGTTGGACATTTTGCTCGGAAGTGTCCAGCTTGGCATTCAGAATTCCAACTGAAGGGTTCACAGCTTCCTCAGAGTCACACAAGACATCTGTTGATACCAGCACAAATATTTTGAAAATCAAGCTGTTTTGGTGATGATGTAGAAACTCCTGACAATGACATATTCTTTCCTCTTTGTGAGCTGTAGATTGGTTAGGTCCCTAGCTGAATGATAATTGTTCTGACTTTCATAAATGAAATTGTTCGTAGGTCTGACCTGATCTGTAATCATTTTTCTAGGAGGAAACAGCTGATGGTGTACTTTTCTTGTGTTAGCTGAAGTATGGAAACAATTTCACCTGAACTGTCCATTACTAAGAAAGGACCAAAGCAGAAGAAAACATTCATAGGTGAGCAACATCAAGGCTATGACTTGATCAGAGTGCCTGATTGTTGTGGATCAATTCCATCTGGCAACTCAGCCCCACACAGACATTCACCCTGGCGAGATGGGGGAGAGAATCTGAAGGATAAGAGTGAGAAAATCCATGGCTGGAGATAGAGACAGCTCAATTGGTAAAACCAAACCACTCACAAGCAAAGCAAAGCAACCTGGAGAGTTACTGTAGGTTTCCTGTACCCTGTTCTAAGTCTCTGATCACAAAATTCTAGTACTTCTCAAAAATATATATTTCATTTGTATTTCTAGAGCTAGTGGACAGGACAACACAGAAAAAGCAGCACTTAGCAATCTGAGCAAGCCCTGGGTAAAATGTGGGGGAAGAAAGGATATTGCTTAATGATTTCGAATTCATATATTATGATAGAACAACATGATCACTCAACATGGCAAGAAAAAACGTATTTTTATGGCTAAAACACCACTGCCCATAAAATTCTGACATATCAATTTAACATTGTTATTTGCTTCTGCTCTGGATTTTGGGACCGATGCTGTTTATGCATTTCCAAAAACATCTTGAATTAATATTCAGTGTTTACTGAGCCCATTGGATTTCCTGATGTAATTTGCATTAGTTCATAGCAGCGGAGGCCTTGGGAGGGCCAGTACCAAAGAATTAAACAGTAAAACAAATGCTTTGATCTGTTAAAAAATAGGGTCTCCTTCACCTATGATCATCTGTGAAAAGAAGCAAAAACAAATTAGTCACATCCTTTCTTTATTCCATTAATAAATAAAACAATGTAACTCCAGTTTAGTGGATATGTTAATGGCAGCACATTTGAATATCAGTGCTTACTGATTATTTGACAATTTTCCATGATGAAATCTTCAGCCTCACCATGCTCGTTACTAAGGGCTTCTGATCTCTTTCAGCTAAGCCAAATATCCAGCAAAAAAGGATGCATTTGTAACATTAAAAGGTGAATTGGGAGATCTGAGATCCAAGCCTATCCCAGAAAGAAACCTTTTTTGGTAACCTTTCAATAACTTTGGAGAAGTCATTTAATCTGCTTGTGCCTGTTTTTTGTCTAGTAAATGTAATGTTTGTTTACAGACAAGATTGTAACAGGAAGATTGGGAGCTGTTATTATAAACTCGTATCTGTACAGCAGATGTTAGAATTGGGCAATTCTGTCTGTCAGGGTCTTTTTCTTTCACAAATAAATAGTGAACCTTGGCCTATCAGCCTTCACCCTAAAATTCCAACAGAAAAGAAATTCATAAACATTTATATGTAACACTTCACATTGCCCTTGCGTGTGCTGCCTTCCATCTGAAAGTAGAACCAGTGTTACAAACCTTACATGGCCAGAGAGAGGTTGCACAAATCCTCACACAATGAAGCTGTATGCTAACATCCCATGCCAAATGGTTTCTGTATGATGGACCAGAGTTTTCAACATCAGCTCCGAATATCTGAATATTAATGAGGTCAGGTCTTCAATTCATGGTGTGCACTGAAGTTATTGAAAGCCATAATCTGATTAGGATAAATTGAGAGCTGCCTTGTTGTAAGACCACGGTTTCCATCACCAGAATGCTGGAGATACCTCATACTCCTACTTTGTAATCTCTGAATTACATCCTGGACTAGGTCTTGGACCAAAGTCGTCACCAAGAAAACTTTACAAAATACCTATAGTAGTTTGTATCCCTTAATATAAAGTTTGAATAAGTGTTTCACATTCTCTGAACACCTTTCCTAGTTAAGAGGAAGATGTTCACTGGATGTGGTGATATTAGATGTCGTTGCAAAGCAACTTCCTACTTTTCCTCAATGAAAATAAACTCTTTGTAAGGTGAACAGCTTTTGCATCCGTGAGATAATAGTTTAACAGTGGTGCACATGTTAGGTGAATAATGAAAGACATTGTCAAATATATTTAAAAATATTGAGAAACTCATCAAATGAATTATTCAGCCAATGTTACCGTACCTATCTCTGTAGGTATTTGTAGCACAGAAGTATCTAACAGCCTCTACAGCAACCATGTTTTTTAGTGTTAAATTATTAATGGTGCTTTTATGCCTGAGGCCTTATGGAATACTACATTTTACCTTTTATCTAAGGATCTCATCATGATTCACTAAAGTTAAACATCAAAATATCCTATAAAGAAACAGCCTGTACAGTATCATTGTACTGTATACAACCATAAACATAAACCCAGCACTCACTCCAATTAACCTGAATTTTCACTCTTCATGCTTTGGCTTGAATCTCAAACTCTCAGTTCCTGTAATTTGTGGAGGAACCTCTAGGAAAAAAACAGTCTCAAAATCTGAGTCCAAATAATTTCCAATTGACTGTTCCGTCACCTGACGTGTTTTCTCTAGGACCTGAGAAGTGAATCAACAACTCTCCTTTTCCAGCTCCGTACCAAGTTGGAAAATCATTGAAGAAGGGCTTCTCCTGAGATGGCTTTGTGGTAGGTGTAGACAGTGCCTTTGATATAAACTGCTGAATAGGTGGGAAACCTGTGCTATGTTTTCAAACATGATGCAGTTTTGGATTACTAGGTCAGTGGCACCAGAAGCTTAAAGTAGCATTCATATGAGATTCATGAATCTCCCTTAATCTCTTTTAAAGATGGGACATGTCATATGTCCCAGAATGGGGCTAGAACCCCAAATTTTAGTTTGTAATGGTAAGCCTGGCCATCCCACTGTTTAGAGATGGATGAAACCACCCATTCTCTCAAGTCCTCAGTAAATTTGTGGCAACTTTTGGGAGCAGCTCATGTCACTCGCATATAGCAACCCTCCTGGTGACTGCAGTGAGATTTTCTGGTTTGAAAATAAGCAGATGTGCATTTTATTAAAGGCTTAAACTGAAGTAGGGATTTTAAATAACTCGTCTGAGCTAGCAGGAGTTTGTAGCGGAAACGTTCCCAATAATACTTTTCAGCTACTACATTGGTTTTGCTGTTTTCCTTTTTTCTGTTTGAGAAACACAAACGAAAGTGCCACCAGCCTGCCAGTGCTGTCTGAGCAGACCTAGGGAAGCAGAACATCCGTTTTATATGCATATATTCCAGGCTCACCAGCATCTTGCCCTCAGCTTTTTCTCTTGTACGACAAGCACGATCAAAAATACAGAAACCAAGCAAAACAAAACCCACAAAGCCTTGCCACACAGCCTTGTGGAAGGAGCTTGTCTGAACAGAAGAAAGTGGAGATGCAGCATCTCTGCTGCTTTTCAACAGAGAGACTTCACATCTGAGCTGGACAGTTGAGTTGGGAATTGCATCTGTGATAATAAAAGCATCAGGCAGAGGGGAGTTATTTTTAAAAGAACTGCCTGCAGGCCAAAAGGTAGCCCCCAAGGGGAAAAATAATCAGCTCTGCCTTCTTTACATTTACGCCTATAGCACTGTCAGGGCCTGATAGTACCAGCCGGCACTCATTTAGCATAAGCAAAGAGAAGCGAAAAATAAATACAAGAAAAAGATAGGAATGCATCAGAAGGACAAATGTCCCGGATTCTAGAGTTAAACTTGTCACAGTTGAATCAAAGCCCAACTTAAAAAAAGATGGATGTAAACTTCTCTCTAATAGCATACCTGCAACATTAGAAAACATGAATTCCAAGGACAAAGGTTTCTATGAAGGTTTCAGTTTAAATGATACCAAATAGGGAGCCTGCTGCCTAATTTTTAAGCAGGCAACACAGTCCCCAAAAATATTTCTTATTTTGAAAATCCCCAAAAGATGCAAAAGGTACGTAAATATAGAAGTCATCTCATAGATCTGAGACGTGGATGTCTGCAGCATGGATGTCCAAATAAAGAAAAATGAATCTCACCTCCAGTGCCTAGCTCACAGTGTAGCTGCAGAGGTCAGAGCAGAGAGAAGCAGGGATTCTGTGGTAGTGTCTGTGCTTGCCCAAACATACAGGAGCACAGAAGAGAGTTCCAGGACATTTTAGGGAAAAGATGAAGTTGCTTCACACGATCTGTGATCACAATTGGTAGGTGAAAAAAAGACACAGGAAGATTCCTTAACTTTGAAATCATCCCGAACTTTGAACCATCTCAAACTTTATGTGTAAGCGCAGCACAGACACACTGTTAACACGAGTTTTAGTAAACACTTGCAGTTTGAATTGTACTTCTTTAAAGGCTGATTTGAAGCTCTTACAGAGCACAACCTGGCTAGATTAAATAGATTTTTTAAAGAAATATGGAAATCCTGGACCCGCTCCCGATGGCAATCTCAGATAACAATAAAGCCATTTCTATTTCTAAGTGATCCATATAGTATGCTTAATATAAAATTCTAGTCATTGTGCTGCAACATTGCTTTATTTTCACAGCTTGGCATTTTGCATTGGTTAACTGCTACAAAGAAAAGACAGAGTGTTTTGAATAGACATAAAGAACTAATATGTTTGCTTCCAAACTCTTTTCTATAGCTACAAAATAATATTGACTGCAGACTCCCAATTATTCATAATTCCTTTCAACTTACTAGTCAAAGTGTTATTTTATATACTGATAATTTACAGGGATTGGCCTAGAAAGGGACAGAGAAGACTCCTGATGTTAAATACTGAAGCGTTTATTCTTCTACTGTCTTTAAAATGGCTGCAGGCACTGACATACCCCTCAAAGAAAATTCGTCATTTAAATAGTTAAAGGAATAAATGCAACCTCAAAGAATTACGAGGGTAGCAAGCCAAAGTGAGTTCCAAAACACCAACTGTAAGGAGAAAAAAAAAGAGGATCATATCTTAGCCAATTAATATCTACTTAGCAGCTTATGCCGTGGTGTGCACATGTAACTCTATTTAATGTTAATGAAAGTTATGTGCATGCTACAGAGAGGGCTAAATTCCTTAAAAGGGGTTGTTCAAATGCTTCCAACAGATACAGGTCAAAGATTAATCATTCAATTTGGCTTCCTCTGCCTTACAAAAAAGAAAAAAAAATCATATTCACAACAATACACAGTACTTAACTGAAAAAGCTAGTTACAAGGATTGTTCTTACTGTATTTTTTTCAAGTTTTCAGGCTGTCAAAGCCATTTAATTTCCCAAGTAAGAGGAAAAATGCCAGATTACCGTAATGAAGTGTTTGAGGTTACTCTCACAAGTGCAAAGAGAGCTCAGAGTCAGACATTCAGCTGTCATTATACATGATTCTGATTTTTGCACTGGTTAAGTAAAGAGAAAGAAAGTGAAGCTGCAACAGAGGGTCCAAAGACTTCAGTGACACATAAGCAATAACAGACTTGTTCTGTTTTGCTGGATTTGAGTAGCTCTACTAGGCTGATACAGAGTTAAATAAATGGAAATAGTGCTTATATTTGAACATCAACGGCCTGATCACCACAACGGGCACCAACATAAACCCATTAAAGCACTCTTTGGTAGATTTTATTTCCACTCACAAATGTAAATTTTATTTTCTGCACTCAGATGTAACCAGCAACTGCACCTAAGTGACAGGAATAAAGGACTCACTTTTCTGGTGGCCTTTGTCTTACATGGTCTTATATGGAGCTGATGTTGAAATGCCACCCAGTCGTAGATCACCAAGGCTGAAATAAGTCAAGGCCTTGTATTTCTACTTTCACTAGGCATAAATGTCTTCAGTAAAACTCAAGGAAGAAAAAATAACATTATTAATCATATTCTAATGGAAAACCCTTATTTTGGTCAGATGAATTGTACTTTGAAATTATTATGTTGAGGATAAGGAAAGTCCAGCTAAGTAGCTGAAATGATGGGGAAACATAAAGCCTTCACTTAAGATTTGATTTAATTGCCTAAAACCAAGCATTCAATGTCATTTGAAATCCCCTGAGGTATCCAAAACATCTGTTCAGGTCTGGAAGGTGTAATGCAAGACCCATGGGAGAACCATACACGTCCAGATGGATGTCAGATTCCACAGAAGCTGAAATGGCACCAGGTGTCTGTGTTTGAGCAACCAAAGAGAACCCCCAGACACCTGTATTTTGTAGTGGGCACTTGCTACACACAGCTGTCTACACAGCTGTTGTAAGTCTAAGAACTTTCATAGTCACTGTAGATCTATGGCCTGACCTGTTTACGCACACACGGGTACAGAGTGAGGTTTGGAATGCCCCGAATTATTCTCATGTATCTCCAGCTGGACATGAGTCTTTCTTATGTTCTATGGCATAGCTGGCCAGAATAAACTAATGTTCTGGAGTCCATAACAAATTCCCTTAGTTCATCTCGAATGGCATTGGGAGTTTGGAGTATCTCCATGGGTGGAATCTGTAGTCAACACAACTAAGGATGGCTTTGAAAACCAATAGTTTTGATTGACCTATATTTGATCATTTATGATCGACCCTTCCTCCCCTCCCAAAATTCCCCAACAAAACAAACAAAAACAAAAATTCCCCATCAAAGCTGACATCCCCAAAATACCCAAAACACTAGAATACCTTCAAACACCCAAGATAATATTTTTATCCTGTCACTCAAATTAAATTAAGCAAATTAAATTAAGTGCATCCCTCTCCTGGTCACACAAGCAATGCCTCCTTAAAAATCCACAAGTCTTCATTTGCTGCTTCTAGATTTTTGTGCCTTACTTTTGCCGGTTACTCACCCATCAAAAACATCGTGTCAGAACCCAGATTACATTATCTGAAGACCTCAAAAAACAGCCCTAAATCAAGAATAACTCTGGCTTGTTATTTTACCACACTGTAGGAATTACTCTTGCACACCTGCTGTGGTCTATAAAATAGTTAGAGCTGGAATGGACATGGAGGGAAAATCTGGGATTTTGGTTGGTTGGATGCATGGTTGGTTTGGAGTTTTTGTTTCCCTGGGAGGAATAATGACAATCTTAACAAGTAACCTTTGGGACAGATTTCATAATCATTTAATAGTAGGGTTTAGGAGGTCTTTAATTTCAGAAATTTTTGACAAATGTTACCTAAATTAAAATGTTTAGCCAAGCATCAAGGTTTGATATTGTAATTACTCTGCTATTAACAAACAGACACCTATTTGTCAGCCAAATCTTTAAGGACAGTACTGTATTGGGTTTTGTGTCCATACAAACCCATACTTACAATTAGGAAATACAGCTCTTACTGAAAAACAATTATACTGTAAAAAAGGAAAATGTTAAGATAGAATGAGAAAAGCAGTCCGAAAAACTACCATATCATCTCAGTGGTTTGCTTAAAGTCATTTGGTATTTAGATCCAAAATATTTTTATTCCCATGATTCCTTAAAACCTGCATCATATTTCTATGTCTTTACTTTGCTCTTCACCCTTAATGTAAAATTAACTCCAGCTAGACTGCTGAGCTACTGACTAATACTCTCAAATCAGCTCCAGTTTTACATTTCGGAATATCTATCAGCTCTGCAAAAAAACTGTGTCCTGAGGGAAGGCAACAGTTGGCACTTTTAAAACCCAGAAGCAAGTGTTTGAGTTTGATGAGGCTATAAACTCCCTGACTGATGTTCCGTGCTCAGCAGGAGAATAGGGATGAGGAAAAAAGAGTCTCCAAGGAAAGGGTCTGCTCTGTGTCCAGACCCACTAAATCCTTTGCTGCTTCCTGAGGTTGCAAACAAGGCTGCTGATTACAGGCAGTTTTATCCCAAGGTCTTTATTACTCTTCCTGACAGTTTGAGATTATTTATCAGCGAGATCTAATACCTTAAACATTTTCGGCAAGTTCTGTTCTTGAAAACCCGGCAAGAAAGAGTTGAGGCAGACAACAGAGTATTCCAAAAGGGCGAGCAACCCTTTAATAAGTCTAGTGTTTCTCTATAGAATATCCCATCAGTGATATTTTGGTAACGAAGCATTATTTGGCAGATTCAAATGACTGCGGGATAACATAGCGCGGCTCTGGAAACAAGCTTTCAAGCCACAGGAGGTCAAAATGACTACATCTTTTTAATGGGTAGGCATGGAGCAAGGCAATGACCTAAGTGCTGTGAGAAATAAAGAAACATTCTGTCATTGCTGCCTTTCTGATTAACTCCCTGGCTTTCTCCTGTGATTACTGGAGATTTTCCAGTCAAGGAACACCTTCTGCCTGACACTGATACATGTTGCTTATGTGACATGAGAGAATGTAGGAAGTTGTCATCTGCTCTCCGAGCGTAAAAAAAAAGTGGGGAATGCTTTTTTCTTCAAATCCATAGCAGAAATGTTACTATAAAGGACTAGGTTTATGCTTTTGGCCAAGCAAGAGGAGGAAAATAGAGAAAAGAAATTTTGCTGCTATTTGCAGTGGTTAAGAATTTAATGTGTAGAGGAGTTTATTATAAGTATTTGTATTTTCATACAATTCTGAAGTTCTTTGTCCGTCTACAGAAAAATGAACTCTTTCTGTGAGACTTTCAGGTGCACAACACTGTAAAATGACAGAAATGTGTCCAGGGGTGTTCATTCCCAGAGACTCCAGCTATCCTCTCCAAAGCCAACTGATGCTTTCCAAGTAAAGCAGTATAAAATATTATTCAGCCCATTAAAATTAGTGGGCTGTTTCACCTGTACTGTGTCACATTTGTTTCCTTAAATGTGCTCTTTTAAATAAGCCAACATTAATTGACACTCTGTAAGAGGGTTCACACCTGGGTTGCACTCAGGTCACTCGGAGACAGATTTAGAGAAAGGGGGGTTAAATATTCTCTTTCTTTTGAAATGTAGGTTGGCATCTTTTTAGCAGAAGTGTCAGGCAGTGGAGATCTTCAGGTAACCTCTGGTGAGTGAGTCCTCGAGGTTTCCTATGTGCCTGTCTGTGGTGAGTGTGATTCATCAGTGTACGATGGAGTTACTCAGACTTTTAGCTCAGGAGGTCTTGGGTCAGGCATCAGGTTGGTGTGTCAGGCATCAGAACTGCTGAGCTCACATACAGCTCTGGTGTTCCAATCAGGAAAGGTGACAACTGGCAAAAATACAGCAGTTCTTATTCAGACAGTGTGGAATCACAGAAGGATTGGATCTCTTTCTCTCTTCTCTTTCACCCCATCCCTTTATCCCAAACCCCCTCCTGTGTGCTTATACAGTAGGTCAGGGACTATCATACCAATTTCCATGCCAAGTGTGTAATTTGCTAATAAAACTGTGTGAGTTTTTGTGAACCCTCCGACTTTTTTTGTTCTTTTTTACCTTGAGCATTTATGAATCCTGGGTGCTACCTTGCCCTTAAGGGTGGGATGTCACAGACAGACACAGGTCGCACTCCTGGATAGTTCTCTAGTCTGCTCTGTACAGCCAGCCCCTCAGCTTTCTTGTTTGGCATGAGCTGGAAGTGGATTAGAAATATCTTCAACAAACCCGTTCCAGGCAGGCTAACACCAGGGCTACAAACATTTCCAGCAAAAATCCAGGATGGATGTGTGTTTCCTCCTTAGGCACGTTGAAATAGAGGGCAGAGCTATTTCTGTTTCACGATCAGGAGGGAGTAGATTGTTGATATTGGAATCATCCAATTTAACACACAACCAAGCACAAATAATCCCCCATCTCCTGAAGGATATGAGCCTTGTGGCAGAGGGGATATAGAGCATGGAAGGAGATGGACAGACACGTCATGGCAATATTACATATTTTTTTCTTTTTTACCTCACAGGGGCAGCAAAGTCTGACTATGCTGGTGAAACAATTATTAAAATATAGGGGTGAGAACATGAGAACAGCCACACAGAGGCAGAAGGACCATATAACTCCCTGGATCCTGTCTCTGACAACATTACAGAGCACATGTTTAGGGAGGAATACGCATAGACGCCAAGATGGAGTGACACATGCATGGAAACTTCAGATCAGGGACTTCTGGGGAAAAGAAGGTATTTTTGTAGTCAACACATTCAGTAGATTTTTATTCTATGGATTTAGAGGTAAGTATTTGAATCGGTGCATATTCTTTAAACATCTCCAGTGCCCAGAAGCATGGAGTTCACAGATGTGCTCAAAAACCTCTCACACACTGTGTAAAGAAACATTTGTTTCTGTTTTGTGTGACTACTTCACAGTGGCACTATGATCACTGCTTCACTGGGAGAAGACACCTAACAGTCAATCTCTACTTACATTTGACATTGACATAAACAGGATAGATTTCTATAACACCACTTTCAGTCTTTATTTTTTTTCAACATTCAGTCTTTCCTTTTATTTTTCACCATTAAAAGTTCTTAGTCCATTTAGCTGTTCCTCACACAGAAACAACATCACATCTTTGATTCACCTTTTGTCAATTTTTTCTGGTCCCATTTTGCTTGTGGTGTGTCTTATCCGAAAAGGAGAATTGTGGTCTTTGAGGTACAGACATATGATAGTTTAATAAAGAATAACAAAATCATCTGCATTGTCTTCTTTTTTTCTAATAATTTCCCAAAATGGCTTGTCTTTTTAACCTCTCCTAAACACTGATCAGATGTTTTCAGCTAAGTATTGATTATAAGTTCAGAATCTGAATTCTGTGAGTGCAAGTCAGTTTGCCATTGCATGTGTAAAGTTCACTGTTTTGTCTCTCTAGTGCATTTCTTTGTGTTTATCAAGACTGAATTTCACTTTCATTCGTCATTCATCCCTGGTTATTCTGTAGTTTCCCATCATCCTGATTAACCTGGAGATCTTGAATAACACAAGTGACTACCCACCTCCACTGTCACTTGCAGTCTTATCAAGAACACATCTGTTGAACAGAGGCAGTCCTGGTGCAGCCTGGGTGAGACATTTCGAATTTTTTTCTTACCTATTCTGAAAGAAGAAAACATGAGAAACAATGCTGTCTGTCGAGCAGCTCTTCGTGTTTCCTACAACCAAAATCGGGATAGATTTGTCTTGTAAACTCTATGACACACTTGGAAAGTTCTATTGACATTTGAAGGTCCAAACAATTTCTTTCGCTATTAAATGGTTGAGATTTCTCTTGAGGTATCCAGACAGTGCTGACTAAACTGCCCTTCCAAAGTGCTTACAGAACAATCGCTCTAGCAAGGAAGGGACAATAGTCTGGGAACCAGATTACTTGCTTCATGTCTGTATCTGGCCATTTTATGGCAAAAATTGAACCTGTCCAGATAAGAGGAACAGCACAATTAGAGGTAATTAGCCCAGCAGGAAAATCGTTGCCATAAAGGTGTCTGAGAAGTTGGCAGTCTGAGAAAGGTCAAGACGGTCTCTAGAAATGGATATATAATTTGCCTATTTAGATCACAAGCTCTTCTGGGCTCACAGAAGGTCAAGTACAATGACCTCTTTGGGGGCCTTGGAGTGCTACAGTGAAAAAAATACAAACATATTTAATGATAAATATAATGACAAAGGTGATCCCCAGAGAGGAATCTGAGCTAGGCAAGGAGGATATTTTCTTTCAGGGGCCATGAAGTTAGTGTAGATGTAATAGACTAAGTTTCAGGACCTCATAATCACTTAAAAGGAACATTTGATTATGAATTATAAGGTTTGGCCTTGTTTAAAAACAGCAGCAGTCTTCATCCCTTGGGCACAATGTGTAAGTTTATACTTCCATTTACTCCTAAACTGTTGGTTTATTAGGTTAATTGGACAGCAGAAGGTATGAAAGTTCTGCTGTTTTATATTCCAAGTTTGTCGTCTTGACCTCGGGTGTTGAACTTGGCTTTTTCCTGCCTCATGACAGTGTGTAGAAGCAGTGTGAGCACTAAGCCACTGGAAACAACCATCCTCAGACTGTGGGAAGAGGGGCAGTTAATCATGGAGAGAAAGCTCACATTACAGTGCACCTTTGCACACAGACAGCTCTATCCCCTGGAACTGCTTGGAGCTCCTCAAACTGGGCATCTTTCTGCTTGGTGGTCAATGGGATTACTGGTGTGAGAACCACTGGTTTGGAAGCAGTGATTTGGCCTGAGTCCTGTGGCAGCACTGACTTCCCATGCCAGCCCTTGCCCTCGGCAGATTCAGTGTGAAAAAAAGGCTGGTGAAAGCTGTGTCTCCTTCAAAACTCTACACCTGCAATGGAGACAAGCAGCTCTGCACCAGGCTAATAGCAATAACCTCAGGGAGTAGTTATGCTCTCGTTTCAAACACTTGAAAGAGGAACAAAAAAGCTATGAAGTTGCTGTTGAAGTACAATTAAGATGGTGTTTTTCAAGTGCAGTGTAACCTTAAACTGGAGAAGCAAGAGAGTTAAAATGGAAGCACTTATAAAGCAGTGAAAGCTCCTCTGCATGAGGCACTCTGCGTGCACAAAATTATAGGATTAGAAACCTTTCAACCAATACAGTGTCTCTGTAGACGGAGGTTTGTAAAGGACTTTTAAAATATTTTTCTATGACAAAGGAGAATGTGTGTAAGTGGCCAGAAGGGTCATTTGGCTCGAGGAAGCAGAAATCCAGACCATCGCCTTTTGAAGCTTTTCTTGAACTTGTTTAAACTTACATAAAAATCGTTGAAGCTTGTGGCTCCAGCACATACTGATTTTTTTTTTTCTTAGAATAAATAAATCTTGGGAACTGCTTACAAGCAATTTATATCTTCAATCCATTTGTCATCACCAGAAAAACTGGGAAAAAAAAGTCTCTTTTGGTGAAAAAGTCAATTCCAAAACAGAAACCTCATGTGTTTCTACTTTCAAACCCTGAGCTCCATTGAGGGAAGCCAGTCCTCACTGAAGCTTTCAGGATCATGCTTTAAATTCCTGTAAAGTGCTGGGGGAGGAATACATTTCTACGCAGATATAAACTACAATGGAGCTTGGCTGTAGGAGAGGGTTTGGGAACATAGTATATTTTTTGAGTCCAAACCTGAAAATGCCAGGCTATTTTTCATTAATGATTTAAGAAATATAAAGCTCTTCCCATAGCTTTGCATTCAACAGAGCTGTCTATTACTCTTCATTATCTAATAAGGAATCCTTGAATAGCTACCTTTATTTGAAATGGAAAAATTTTAGGCAATTGCAGTTAGATCAGATTAATCCCTCCGGAAATTATACATGGCATTTTATGAATGTATAGAATATCTAAATTTTTTTTTAAAATCTCATTTTATTATTTTAAGATTTTGAGCATGGAAAATACAGCAAATTTTTCTGTTGTTGTTTGGGGATTTATTTTTTTTTTCATGCAACAAATGACAAATGCACATACCAAGCAAGATTAAAATACAGAAGTGGTTTGGGCCAATTACTAGATGGATTTAGGAAAACTGTTAATAACACTGTAAAGAAATCAGTAATACTTCTTACATATAACTATTCTCCTTTCTGAGGACTTCTCAGCCCAGTGACATCTAAGGAAGACATGAAATAACATCCACTTGAATCTGAACGTTTTGAAATGTACAGAATCATACATAAGTTTTGTCTAATGTAACCTGTGAGCCAGCAGGGAAAGTTTTAAATGATTACTAGAATGATATAAAAATTCCAGGTGGTTTGAAAAATGTTTAAGTATTGCTTAAGTACCTAATCTATCAATCCCTAACAGGAAGTACAGCAATGTCAGATTTGATAGAATTGTGGTTAATTCAAATTAAGACATAACTGTGAAAAACACTTTGCCAAAATGGTATGAATTCATGCATTTGTGACTGTAGATGTGAAGTTATAAATAATATACACAGCAACAGATAAAATGTGGGAATCTAATAAATCTTATGAAGTGTATTCAGTGGGGAATCATTATAACATTTGAGGATACAGTGCTGTGTTCTTCATGCTGACACTGACAAATTAAACTGCAAGAGCCACTGTAGAATCCTGGAGGAAGTTCTGGAAAAGGAGATTCTTTATCTCATGAGCTGCAGGAATGGCAAGTGACTTCGTGGCAGTATTTCTGTGTGATCAGGAGAAAAAAGGCTGGGTAGCATTAGAATAGGAAACTCAGAGCACAGCAGCAACAATTAACCCGTTGAATATATTACTGCATCTTCTTCCTCTGTGTTCAGATATGACAACTTCCTTTGAAGATTCTATAATTTACACAAATTCAATTTATTATGCTGAGTATGGAAGTAAATTGGTAAAGTTTAATGATATACAATATAAAGATGTTGGATCAAATGATCCAGTAGAAACATAGAATATGCTGAATTGGAAGGGAACCATCAGGACCACTGAATCCAACTCCTGGACACCCCAATAATCACTCCATGTGCCTGAGAGCATTGTCCAAAATGTTCTTGGACTCTGTCAGGCTTGGTGTTGTGACCACTTCCCTGGGGAGCCTGTTCCCACTCATTTCAGACATGATGAATCTGTGAATGAACTGTGTCCAATGGCTGATTAAAGCCATATTCAATGGGGAACCCAGACTTGAACAGCAGAGGAAACCCTGCAGAGATTCTCAGTGCGATACACATGCTTCTCTGAGACTTGAAGAGTCAAACATTTCCACTCAGGCTGCTTCTTGTTTGTGGAGGAGTTGTGACCAATGGATACAGTAGAGGGAAAAAAAAAATTAAAATTGTAAATTAAACTCATAAGTGATGCTGGATCTCAAAAGCTCAGAGGCTTCCAGAGAGTTTCATAGATCACCTCTCATTTATTTTGCTGTTCTCAACATCCCCCACAAAGTTTGAGATCTGAGAATGCTGAGATTTTTGAAGTTGGCCTCAAAAGTGAGATTTTGGTGTTAGGGCCAGAGAAAATCCACAAAAGTCTGTCAGGCCAGAAAACCTGGAGGTTAGATAGGTTGACATGCTATTTGGACAGGAAACATCTTGCAGTAAGGAGCTCCTGGTTGCTTTATATTTTTGGAGTTGTCATCAGAATCCAAACAGCTTGAAGCAGCACTTATGACTCATTTTCAGTGTGGAACAAAGCCATAAATTAAGCACCACATGCTATGAGTGTAACACATAACAGGCCCCTGAACTACACGGGAAAGTTTTACCTGGTTTTCAAGTGTCAATCTAGTTTTCCTTGTGCCTAAGGCTCTGTGACATCTTGACATCTGTAATCAGGTTCATATCTACCCTTACCAACCATTACAAGCTGTCACTCTTCAGCTTCTCCACTTACTATTCCACTACTATGGATTTAGTCTGCAGTTTTCTATGCTCTAAATTTAAGGCCCAGCAGTTTTCATGTATTATTCACTTCCATTTGCTATACTTGTTAAACAGTATATGTTCATTTGAGTTAATAAATCACCATTCACTTTCTTCCTTGCGTTTCCCAGAACAGAGTTATTACTCAATCTACCTCTGCTGACAGCAGCTTCAGAGCTTCCACAGATTTCTCTGTATTCATGAACCTATTTATCATGTACTTGTCTTAAATATTAGCAAACTAAGCTTGCTGGAAAGGCTTAAGCTGTAATCTGTTGGAGGTGTACGTGAAGGCCTACATATACCTGACTCAAAAGCAGGTGAAATCTCTACCTACTGGTTGTGTGACACCCACCCCACTTTGGATTACCTGGAAGTTATTAATATGCTCATTAAAGAAGAAGAGAAAGTAAATTCTCTTTCTTGTGTGTCTCTTGCAGAAAAAGAAGGGACCAAAGTCTGAAGTCCTTATTAATCTTGAATATCTGTTTCTGCACTCATGCCCTCAGGAATGCATTGCTGGAGGTGGTGACTGGGGTTTTTGCCCTTTCTGTGCCTCTGAAAGGACGTGCTTGACTCCTCCAATTGCACTTAGCACGGCGTGGGGCTGTAGGTTGGTGCTGGGAGGTCAGGGCTGCCTGCACACACAGGTGCAGCCGGGTCCCGGTGCCTGCTGCCTGTGGTTTCAGTCAGTAAAAAGTTGCTATTTCTGTAACCAAAGCTGAGCTGCCAGCACCGAAGTGAACAAATCCATTCCACCAGAGTTTTGCTGTGTGATTTGCTTCTTCAGGTCTGACCTTCATTCCTATTTCCCTTGTCAAGTATTTTCATTTTGCCTCTATTGGAACATGTCCTGTCCTGTTGCAGCCATTTAACCACATCATAAAGTTTATTTGGCATAATGAGACTTTTTTTAATTTAATAATGCAATCACTTTTGTGTCAGCAAAAAAATGCTATCAAGTCTCACATGAATCTTTGCAGAAAGCTATTGGACATAACCCCATTCATGAATGTTTCCTCATTATCTTAATCACTCTGAGGCTTTGAAAAACCAAAGAACTAATCAGAAAGTTTCAACTCCTTCTTTATAACACAAGGAATTTAATTTTTTAAAACAATATTATTACCTTGGACTTTTATAATATTTTTCAAAGTAGAATACTGGCTTTTGACAGCTTTAAAGAATGACAAATTCAGTTGATTGACAATTCAAACAGATGACCTTTCATTCCTAAAAATCTGTTTCATTAGTATGACAAAACCCCCTGAATAGAATCCTTTTAAACAACAAGAAGAAAATAATTCTTCTAATTCTCAGTTTGAAAAGAAATACAGCCAATTACATGGACAATGACATTAATATGAAAACATGTTTTTAAGCACAGCTTGTGGGGAAAATCAAATTATTTGGGTCCAGTTCATCAAAGTGCCTCAGGTGCTCCCTGGATTAGAGACATTCAGATAATTAATTGTTTGAGAAAGAGGGAAGCATTGTCTCAGAGGGGGAAATTCATAATAGTTACCTTTTTCTAAGGAAGGATGTCATCTGGACAACTTTTGGGACTATGTTTCAAACCTTTTGGGCCTTTTGGGATTATGTTCCTTCAAGAAATAAGAAGTCAGGTAGTTTTGCTAAGGCAGTTGTTTTGGATAAGCCCTCAGAGCCCCCATTTTACATCTGTGAAGTGGGGATAATATAAGATTGCCCTCCTTCAAAATGGAATCGTGATAAATCATGTCAGACTGTGAGATCTGCGCCACTGATATCTCAGGTATTCGGGACCTAAGCTGGATATGCAGCTTCATTAACTTCCAAAATAATACTGATGAAAGTAGAAGCACATTTTGAATTAATCTAATGCAGAGCACTCGAGAAATCCTGTCCTGTCGTGGTACTGCACTGTCGGAGTTCAGAGCATCTGAGTGCTTGCAGTCCATCCGTCATGGGGGAGATGTGGCAGCTGCTAACACCAGCCAGTGATAGGAAAACAGGGCATTTTTCTTCTGTTATAAAATTCAGTGAGATTTCAGAAATTTAGAAATGGAATTTTCCCACTTTAAAGAATCAATATAAGCCTTTTGATTTGAAGAACACAGCTTTTGGAATATCCAGCATCAATGTGCCAGTACTTTGTGGGGTAATGAACAAGAAATTAATATTTCTCTTTTTTTTTTCACCCTTCCAAATGCCAAAACTTGCAAAGAGGTAAAACTTTGCAAAGAAGATATTAATTTATGACTTTATATGTGCTAATGCATAGGTAGGTAACTACAGGGAAAGGAGGACTAATTACCCTATTTTCACTATCTAAATTGAAGACACATATTTTAGGTTTCATCTAGCTCCTGGAAAAGGGGAACACCTTCACAGTACAGTCCATCTAATCCTAAAATAGGTATTCAAAGGAGTTGGGACAGTCACTTCATCCTCACACAGCTAAAATAGGGCAGACAAGTCCCATCTGAGGCGGTGACACAGAAATAAGGTGTGTCTACAGACACGAATCCCATGTAAAGAACCATGACACTCAACCAGAAATCGTTACTACTAAGGACTGATAGCAACTGTTGACCAAGGACTGAAGCAAACCCCTTCTTTCTTTTAGCATCAGCTCTGTTAATCAAGAGCGGCAGGACCAAGACCCCACCACCAATTTGTGTTCAATGCAAACCCTCTGTGTTCACACTCAAAGCCTAAGGAACTCACATAGAGCTGCAGAACCAAATTGCTGTGTCTCAGTTCTAGCATAAAACTGAGAACAAGATGTTGGTGTTTACTTGCAATGGATTGACAAAGCTACAAGAAAATTATCTTTTTCACGTGATTGCTACCAAATTTGTATGTATATTTATATGTATACATATAGTATATGTATATGTATATGTATATGTGTATGTATTCAATTACAGGTAGTTTGAAACTACTCTTTGACCAGCCTGGGTTATTTTCAACTTTCAATTGCAATCCTGCAAATTAAAGTTTAAGCACAACCAAAATGAATTCTTTAGGGAGTGGTGATCTGGTGTGTCCAAGCGTGGGTGGGTTCTCACCTGTCCAAACTAGACTTGTCAATGGAAAGCAAAGAGAAAGTGGAATAAAATGGAATGTGCCATGTGTGAAGACTCAGAAGAACCACTCTTTCAAGGCCTACCAGCACTGTTGGCATTTGCAATGAAGTTCCCTGCTCTGTTCTGGTGCATTTCTAACTGAGTGGTGACAGAATTTGACATCTGTGCCTATTTATTATCTGCAGCTTCTTTGTGTTCAACCTCAGTCCTCCAAGCAAGGTGACATTTTAGAACTAGTGTTTCCATTAACTCAAATCAAGTAGGACCTTATTTCTGAAGCAGCCATATCTATTTTAATAGAGAGATTTAATGGCACAGCACCCTCCTCAGGAAAAATGACAGTGACAGAGTAAAATTTCTTTCTGCACTATATAACTTAGAAAGGGAAGACAAGAATAGGCCATAAAAGCAGGATTCATGGGAAGCTTTATCTAGTTTATCACCAAGGAAGATGGCAGGAATGAGCCATCATATGTTTCTAAAGAATACTTTAAAACAGGAATAAAATAGCAGTTATTGGTAAAAACCAGGTAAGCCTTTCAGCCTTGCTAAATATTAAACCATAAATATTAATACTTAACAGAATGTCTAGGAAGACAATGAAGAGTTCCCTTAAAGAAAGGAAAAAAAGGTAACTGTTTGCTTTTTTAACCAATCCTTATTCTTTATAATACAAGCAAAAAATAGAGCATTTGCTGAGACCTCAGTAGACTGAATTGTAATGTTTCATTTTTTAGGGAATAAAAGAAATCATGCCTCAGTGTTAGGAAACAAAAGCCCAAAACAGCAGAACACACAAAATTTTTGGCTGAATTTCTGAAACCTGCATTACAGCTACAGCTTGTGGGTGGATATTCTACTATCTCATAAACTTTGTTTAAAATTGGTTGTGTGGTTGGGGCTTCCATGATTGGTTTTGCAGTTTCCTACATGAATTCTCCGGTGTCTAGAAGTTATATTGTTGTCTTCTCCTCACCAGCAGGTGCTCCTCTATCAGTCACTGATTTCCCTATGTCAGACCTTAATTTCCTGGTGACCCCTATCCCATGTGCAAAATTTGGCTGAAATGGGCCAAAAAATTAAAAAATATCCAGGATGGGGTGGAGGGGAAGAGAGAAAGATAGAAAAATACAGAATTTTACATGCACACTGAGCACAGTTCTCTTTTTCTTCAAAGTCTGAGTTATGTGCTTGAGAAAAGATTTAGAGCACTCATGCTGAACAGTGATTAGCTCCCTTATTTACTTGGTGATCCTAGAAGCCTGAATATCTTATAGAGGTAACAGACAGAAGTAGGATGCCACCAAACAAAAATTCAGGGTATTTACATCAATTATCCAGAATAAGCAGGGAAAATACTATCCCTTCTGAACTCATTCTTCCTCATATGAGGCATTCGCTGTCAAAGGCTTCAAACCTCATCCCCTGTATATCTTGCAGCTTCTTCATCAAATTAAGCACAGGTCTTAAACGACAGACTGTTTAGTACACTGTCATAATTAATTTCTTGATTAAGATCCAAAATTCACAGTATTTCAAGGAGAGTTACTTCAAAAAAAAAGCAGTATCTGATGAAGTAGGTAGCACAAAGTCACCATTCTGGAGGAAATCGATCTTTAATTGTCTGGAGGTTGAAGTGTGCATTTATTTATAGGTTAATCTAGAAACATTAAAGTTATCATTTCCTGATTTCCCACTGTATTTTTTGAGCATAAGCAAAAATAAATTTAATAGCTAAGACCTCTGTGGTAACATGAACTGTAAGGTTTTAAATCCAGCACCTCTACAAATTTACCTTTAAAAACGAAGAAGACTGATGAAAAGGTATCAGGGAGAAATGAAAATCTGGCTGATAGAAATCAGACCAATTTGATTTGACACATTCAATCAATACAGATTTATATCAGGAGATTTTTTTAAAAATAATTTTTGCTTTTCCTGACTTGTTGTGATTTGAATCTTTTCTTAGTCCATAATTTATTAGATTAAGCAAGAGAAGTAGTAGCTCTTCAAAGAGATCAAAAAATAATTATTCAAAAATGCCCAGTGAAAATTGATAGTTAAAAATCAGGTACTGATTATCTGAAGAAAAACTCACTGTGCAAGGGTACCTGTATCTTGCATACAAATGGTGTATGAGCACTTAGAGTTGTGAAAAAATCTTGACAGACAATTGCTCATTAAAATCTGATAATTGTAATCAGGGTTCTTTGACTCCCTTAATTGGTAACAACAGAACTAAAATAATCTGTGCTTTTGGCATTCTGTCTGTCTAATGCATCTCATAAGAATCAGAAAGCAGTGTCTAGAAAAAATCCCGCTTTATTAGTTATAGGATTCAAAAGACATCAATTAACTTCTTTACTCCCCCCTTCTTTCCTATAAAAGACAAGGCAATTTGTTTCCTTGATGTGTGAGCCATCATCAAATCTAAATTCACAGCAAGAACACTTCTGAGATAGCCCAAACTTATCATAAGGTTAATGAACCATTGCACCAGTCCGATCTAAGCCATTTGTCAATGAATAAAATTGCTCATCTGCTATTGTGCAACACAATTTGTAATAAAACTGACAAAATAAGAACTTATTTATGTTTCTCTTTAGCAGAGATTGCTCCTTCAGATTGTAAAATGTGTGTATAATAGGTCAGTAATGTAAGGAGGGTTTATTATTTTCCAGAAAAAGTCATATATTCTGTGTGAACCGGTTTCCGATTTTTGGAACAGGTGTTTTGTAAAAGCAGACTTGGCCCTGCCATATATTGAGTAATTTCTGCTGTGAGGTCTATCAAGACAGTTTAATACAGGATTGTGTATGGGTTATGCTACCCAGCATCTTCCAGGGAAAATCAGGGCTGAAAAAATAAGCATAGCGGGTCACTATCACCTTGTTATCATGTTAGTCTGTTATTTTTGCTTTTATTTAGTTAGTTATTATATACCATAACCACGAATTAAGCTGGATGCAATGTATCTGAAGGTACCACGTTTGGAACAGTCAACAAAGGAAAACTGCTGCTAAGTAACCAGAGAGAAGTAATGAAATAACCAGAGAGAAGAGGGGGGCAATGACTGTAAATTTCTTTCTGTTATGCAGAAAGAAATGATACAGCAGTTGAGCCATTGATGCTGAGGATGTAGGTGTGAGGAAGCAGTCTGGGAAACAAGTGGTTCAGAGGCTGGGTAATGATCATTTCATCCACAGGAATTGCTGCCCCCTTCAGTCACAGGTGAACGAGCCCTGGAAGTTTGGGCAGAGGATAGAAGCAAACCAAAGGATTTGTCTTAGACCTCTGGGTCAGTAAAGGTGAAAAATGAGGAAATGAAGTGTAAGACACTTGCTGTGGAGCTCACTTTCAGATTAGCTAGCCTGAAGTTGGAGAAAACCTTAGGAAATTCTGCAAAAACCTTCCTGTCTCCTGCAGAGTTTTGTTGCAAACAGAACAGCACCCACAGGGCTGCTTAATTCTCCCCAAGTGACCAGAGCTGCAGTATAAGAGCCTCTTTAGATGCCGAGTGTGTGAGGTGGCCAATCCTGCCAGTAGGACAGTCAGTGCTGTCTATGGAACTCCAAGGTTAAATTATATTTCCTCATAGGATATGAAAAGCTTTCTGTGCCATAAAGTCCATAAAATAAATATCCATGTAAAGGATATTTTGTATTATTTTTTGTCTATCTCTGTAACAACAAACACTGTGAAGAAGAAACAGATCTTTAACAGATTAGAAATAGCCTTGTACTGTTCCAACAAAGACCATCACATGCAGGACAATGTTTCCACTTACTGTCTACATACGACTGTTTGTTTTCATGGCTCACCATCAAATGCTCAGTCATGGGTGTAATTTGTAGGAGAAAATGGGATGTAGAAACTTCCCAAAAAAAAGAGTTATCTTTTTGGCTTACAGCATTCCCTTGTACTCACACTGCTTGCTTAAAGTTTCTGCTTAAAATATCACTTTTCAGTTCTCAAGATTATCAGCGATATTTTTCAATTAAAGACAAGTTAAATGCACTGGGAACTTCTGTTCCTAAAGCCTACAACAACCTCATGCTTCTTCTGACAAGCAAGAAGACAAGAATTGAATACTGGTACAATGTTTCTTTGTTTTTCTTCCCCCGAAAATTTCCATTCCTTCATAGCACCCAAACACTATTTTGATTTATTTCTTTCCTCTGGGCTCAAATTCAGTCAGTTACAAAAATAAGGTATATAATCTAAAACTTCTTCAAATATGTTGCTGACCGTATATTTGCCAGAGGAGAAAAAAAAGAACAAAATTAAAGATATAGAGGCAGTAAAAATATAAAGAAATGGTGCTCGACCCAAACAAAGAAATTCAGCAGTAAAAAATTCTGTGTTCAATTCTGACTGCTTATAGCACAGATACATGCAGTTTCAAAAACCTCTTCTTGATTGAAATGTAGCATAACTTGTGGAAAAATATGTCTCTGTGTTCAATTCTGACTGCTTATAGCACAGATACATGCAGTTTCAAAAACCTCTTCTTGATTGAAATGTAGCATAACTTGTGGAAAAATATGTCTATTATTGTTAATATGTCTACTATTGCTAACCATGGGGAATTTCTAGCAACTGACATTAAATTATTCTGTTAATCAGCCTAACTATTTAAAAAAATTCTTATTTGCATCTTGACACTTCGGCATGTATCGGTGGACCCTGTAGTATCTGATTTTAAGAAGAACCTTTAAGCAAAGCATTACTTGTGCTTCATTGTCCTTAATGACTGGGGTCAAGTTCATCCTTTGCACATCTTATTTATAACACAAAGACAGTGATCATCAGCTGGGATCTTTCATGCTAAGGCCTGCAAAGAGAAATGGAGAGGGTAAGGAAGTATTTTCTATTCTGAGGAACAGAGCTGTGCTTAAAATAGTCAAGGATAGGATCTTTCAAAGCAGTCTTCAGGAGTTACCCAGTCAATTCAACTGTGGATGAGGGGCTCACTTTCAAACCTCTTTGAAAATTCCAGAGTTAATTATCAGTGCTTGTAAAACTCTTTGAACCTTCGAGATGTTCTTAAAAAAAAGGATAAGTGCAATGGTAGTTTGTATTAAACACAGCTTGTAAATGATATAAATCACACTTAAAATCCCTGAATAGATTGAGCGTGTCCTGGGAGTTTTCCCTGTAGGACACGTATAAACAGATTCAGCTGCAACTCTGGGCTGCATAACATCATCTTACTGAGCAGATCATTGAGAACTACAAAGCAAGAGAGACTCTGAACTGACCCTGAGGTAAACATCTGAGGGTTTCACCTCACTTTCAGCATCATGTTTAAAACACACAAATTATATGTTGTATTTAAGTTTTTCTGGTAACGCTAAATGATTGTACTTAGAGGTAGTTTAGGTAGTAATAATTCATGATCTACCTAGTACAAGATTGAGGAGGAAAGGACTGTCTCACATTGCTCCTCTTCCTGAAGTCAGAAATGCCACAGGCAGCTGATGATTGGCATCTGTCTTAAGGTCTACAAGAGTCTAACAAATAATATATAGAGTTAAGACTCACATGATCAGGACAAAAGAGAAAAGAGTTTACAGAAGTAGATTATTTCAAACTACTGTTGTCCTGTAGCTCAGTTTAAAAAATTATTACTTTAAAATACCACGTAAGTGAGCAATTTTCCAGTCCTTCTCTCTCACCTTGGTTGCCACAAGGGGCATTCATTTGGTAGTGTTTTGAAGGTGTTGGGATGCTCAAACAGCATTAACTTTTTTGGCTTTATCTGTGCTGCAAGGATGTTAACATTGTCATTTGTGTGGGCTGCCACAAAAATCACTACAGACAAATCAGAGTACAGATAAGGAAAAGTACCTTTATAATCAGTGTTGCAAAAACACTAAAAGGCTTTAAAGGTTCCAATTAAGCTAGATGAGTTCTAGCTGTAGTAGGAAAGTCACCATGTTCTCAAAGCTTAGTTTTCAAGCTGATCGTGTAGCCAAAGCGTGAAGGAGACAGGCAGAGGAAGATAGTTACAAAGGAGGTAGCTGGCAGAAGAAATCCCTCTTCACACCCTACCCAAGGCCTTAATCAGTATTACTCCTCTGGAACTATCTTTACTTTGAATCAAAATGCAGAACAAAATTATCACTGCGAAAAGTGAAAAGAAGCAAAGGATCTTTCACTTCAGAGGTGTTTTCTTTGAGAATAAACTTACTTGATTTAAACACTTTTTCTGTTTTCTTCATAAACCAGACCTGGCTGAGAAAAACCAACTTATTCAGGATAAAAAGCAATAACAGACCTTTGATCATCGCTTAAATTAAAATATGATCTTTAACAAATAATGTCTCTTTCCTATGCAAAGGCAACATTTAGTTAATATCTTTTAACACCATTTAAGGTATTTTCTTTCTGAAACCTATGGAGCTCTTGTGCTGAATTCCAGCCTGAGGGCTTCTAACACAGCAATCATTCTTTATTTTACATATGCTCCACTCGATATTCTCATGGTACAATTTCCATACTGCCTGCAGTTATATTCTAGAAACCATACCACAGATTTTTATGTCTGGGAGCTAAAGGGCTTTTGAATGGTGGCTCATTCTTGCATATGTATGTACACTATGCACGTAGTGAAAGAGCCATTTGAGCTTCTGTGACTTGTCATTTGTAGCAGTACTGGCTTCTGGGTATAAAAGACTCAGAATTACAAAGGTTTGCAGTAGGATGTTACTTAGCAAGTACCTTCACTTTGGTACCCAGCACTAAATATAGGGAACACCAGTGGTAAAGTAAGACCTTTCTTGACAGAGAGATATCGCTGATAAAAAATGTACTAAGATGTCATGGTTAAGCATTTCCTTTTGCTGACTGCCTAATTGTAGTTCTTTGTGGCTCAGCTTGTGGATGTTCAAATTTCCCACGCAGTCACACATGTGGTGTAAGACAGCGCCTGACCGGCCTTTCCTGCAGAAATTTCAGTTTAAAAACACGTGCCCAGTGACCAGCGTGTCCTTGTGGCCAAGAAGGCCAATGGGGTTCTGGAGTGCATTAGAAAAAAACATTACCAGCAGGTCCAGGGAGGTGATCCTGCCCCTCTACTCAGCCCTGGTGAGGCCACATCTGGAGTGCTGTGTCCAGGCCTGGGCTCCTCAGGACAAGAGAGACGTGGAGTTCCTGGATAGGGTTCAGTGTAAGGCAGCAAAGATGATGAGGGGAGGAAAGTCTGAGGGAAATGAGACTGTTCAGCGATAGATATCTGAGAGGGGATCTCATCAGTGTCTGACAGTGTCTGCAAGGAGGTGTCAGGGGATGGGGCAGGCTCTGCTCCGTGGTGCCAAGGATTGGGACAGGAACCAATGGGCAGAAACTGATTCCCAGGAAGTTCCATTTGAACGCGAGGAAAAACTTTACTCTGTGTGTGACTGAGCACTGGAACAGATTGTCCAGAGGGGTGTGGAGTCTCCCTCACTGGAGATATTCCAGAACTGTCTGGACACAATCCTGTGCCATATGCTTTAGGACAACCCTACATGAGCAGGGAGGCTGTACCAGATCACCCACTGTGGTCCCTTTCACCCTAATCCATTCTGTGATTCTGTGACAGTGAATCCTGCAAGCTACCTACCACAAGTAGTTATTTTTCACAAGTGAATTATTTTTTTCTTGAATTTTAGTTACTTAATTGCAGACAATTTTTAAAATTATGAAAATTAGTTGTAGGATTATACTTTTCCAATCTCTTTTTGGTCCTAAAATTGGGTGATACCGTAACGACAGATAGAGTTTGTCCTTCCTATTAAATCTGGAGAAAAGTTTGACTTGAAGAAAAATTGTCAGTGTTCTGGTCTTGAATGGACTGAAGTCCTTCTCAAGGGAACTGTGCTCAAATCACCAAATCTTGTCCTTATGTTTGTCATTTAGGTTTGTCAGAGTAGATTTCAATGACATCTATCTAATACATGCAGTGTCCCTTCAGGACTTTTGTATCACTACAAAGACACACCTAGAAAAGTGTAAACTGGTGTTGCAGAACAGAATGAGTTAAACAACATGAACAGTGTGGCTGACTTGCTAAAGCTGGTCCAGCAGGAGCTATGAGAAAAGCCATGAGAAAGATACATGAGCAAAAACTACAGAAATTGCGTCCTTCTGCACGGAACAGAACACCCTGCTGTAGATTGCAGAACATCCTGCAGCAAGATAAGAAAGTGAGCAAAAGAAGAAGTAACGTTATAGCTTGCTATGCATTAGCTAGCATGTAGACAGAACAAGCGGAAATTGTTATGCAGAAGCCAAAACGGTATAAATATCTGTGCCTTCTTTCACTAAACATCATTTCATCATCTGTTCTTGGTCCGTGTGTTTCATTTGCCATCAAACTGGATAAATTGATTCAGCATAGTAATAATACATCATAAATTAAACAGCGACAACAACAAAAATGGAAACAATGTGCTTACATTAAAATAAGCCTCATTTCTTTTTATTTAAAAATAATCTACCACTCCTCTCTTAAACCCTTGGTTACTCCTCCCTTTAATAGGAAATTCTTGGAGTTTTGTAAAAGAAACATTTACAGAGTGGCAAATCGTTTATGGGCTCTAGTTCCATTCCACTCAGCATAAACAGGACAGGGGAGAAATCCTGGCTCTGTTACAGTCAAGGAAGAGGATGTGGGAATTTCAGCACTCTGCAGTCCAGAGTCATTTTGCTGACTTCACTGTAGGAATATTTCACACAGTAATGTTTGCAAATGAAGGTAAGTTTTTTGAGGGATGCTGGAAAATGAGGCAACTAAAATGTTTTAAATCACTCTGATAAAAATTCTTGGTGTTGAAAACAAATGTTTACTTTAAAACTACATTATCAGATCCCAGTTATCAGAGGAGGTAAGTACAGAGTTACAGAGAGAGTGGAAAATATTCTAGTAGAAACAATAGCTAGAAATTATAATACCTAAATTATTAATACCTAAATTATTACATAAATTAGGTACCTTTGATTATACTGATGATTTAATAATGTAAAATACAGTGTTGTTAATAATTTTTTCCCCAAAAACATTTATAATCCATATATAGAAACATCGTAATACTTGAATGGTAGCTGAGGAACTTTGTGTATTTCTGGGTCAGCCTGGTCACTGTTGTGTTTAGCTCAGTTTTCTCCTATGGACTGCCTGTCTTGCTTGAGTGAAGCTTGTGAAAGAAAGGGAACAGAAGTGTTCATATATGTCTGAGTTATTTCCCCACTTTGTAAATATTTTGTGGCCAGATCATTCTGTTTTCGAAGCGTCAGCTAATTTCAATCTGGAAAGTATTTTTCCAAGAGGCTGAGTTTTCATGATGTTCCACAAGACCAAATTACACTTTACTCTCTCGTATGTTGCACTGCCCAAGACTTGCTTTATTTATCTTTTCTTCATAGCTATCAAGACCAAGTGGCTTTGACATATGTGATTGCTTCTAACAACATGGACAAGTATTTCTTCAACTTGAAGAGAGAATAAATATAACCAGATTCTTAAACTCAACTATAGTGCTGCTCTAATACTGCAACATTGGTGCCTGTTGCATTGGAGTAGCAAAAATCCAGCCTGAGCAGAGCCTGTCTGGTTTTCTATTCCAGTTACAGAGCTACAAATGTTAATTTATTAACTTGGAAGTCAGTTCTCAACCATTTCCAGATTTCTCCTGGAGGAGCTAACAGGCAATATTGGGCACTGGTGGAGCAGAACAGAGGTGGAGAGAGCAGTAAAATAATGTAATTTGTGACCTGTCTTATGAATTAGATAGAAAAGGCTTGTGCAGCCCAGCATCTTCTGCCTCTTCATGCATTTCCTTCATATTTAAGAAGCATTACTAGTAGTTAGGTAGCCACCAGAAAATAAGGCCAGCAGACAGTAGTGGTTATTATCTATTCATTATGAATTTTACCCATTTAAGAACAGCTACACAATCTATGATACAATCAGCCTCTGGAGTCATCTAGTCCTTCTCACACTTCTGATGCTCTCTGAAAGAGAAAATACTGTATGAAATAAGGAACCAAATTGTGAAACTTATGATGGACAGCAGGCTAAGGGGATAATTTTTTTTTTACAGGAGCATGAAAACTACAGCACAGTAAAATAATGGTACAAGTACTGTGTAATACCACAGATGCAAGCAGCATCATTTAGAGCTATGACTGTAGTTTATTTTGATGTGAGAATAACACTGTCCAGTCTTGGCTAATCTGGATTCAAACCAGGCATCCACAGAAGACACCTTCTGCTACAAGCAATTATTAATTCCCTTAGCCATCTAATTTCACTCTAGAAGATTTTTCTAAATAGAGTACAGCCTCACTTGGGGCAACATCATGTTTTAGGTAAACTGGAGGTATTACAAAACTATGCTCTTTTTCAAGAATGCAAAGCACTTTTCATCCAAGCCTGAGTTTTCCTAGAATCGCTGAATGGTTTGTGCTGGAAGGGACCTTAAAGAACATGTCCTTGCAACCAACTCCTCGAGTGCAACTGTCCAGCCAATTCCTTATCTACTGAGTTTGGATGATGGTCAATCCATCAAATCCACATCTCTCCAGTTTAGAGATGAGGATGTTATGCAGAATATGTCCAATCCTTTGCACAAGTCCAGGTAGATGACATCAGATGCTCTTCCCTTATCCACCAACATCGTAACCCCATTATAGAAGACCTTGATGAGGTCATGTTGGCAGTCACCAATCACCTCCTTGGGTTCCATGTGACTTAGCATCATTTCTGGGAGGGATCTGCTCCACGATCTTGCAGGGCACCAAGGTTAGAGTGACTGAATTGTAGGTCCCAAGGTCTTCCTTTTTTCCCTTTTTAAAAAAAGGAGTTTTGTTTCCAGTCAGTGAGAACTTCACTGGACTGCCATGACTTCTTGAAAGGGATGGACATTTACTGAATCACTTCATCGGCCAGTTCCCTCAGGATCTACGGATATGTCATCAGATCCCAGGAACCTTCAGGTTCCTTAGATGTTGTCAAATCTGATCTTCTATAGCAGATGTTTCTTTGTTCTCCCAGTTACTGCTTCTGCCTTCTGTGACTTGGGTGGTGTGGTTGGTAAGACCAGGTCAAAAAAAAATTGGTGAGTCCCTCAAGTTTCTCCATGACCCAGGGAAGATCTCGTATTTCCTTCCGAAGAGGATCCACATTTACTCTAGTCTTCCCTTTATCCCCACCATGTCTAAAGAAGCTTTTCTTTTTTTTCCTTTGACATCCCTGGCCATAATTTTATACAGGCTTTAGCTTTCCTAACCTGATTCCTCCCTGCCCGGACAATTTCAAGTTTTGACAGAAAGCCAAAGTATTTTGAAATGCAAGTGGTACATTTGTGAACATCTAATGGATATTCTGTATAGGCAAAATCTAATTTGTAGTGGCCTTTAGGTTTTATACTGTTCTCCTGATTATTTCTCATGAAACTAGCTTCAGAGATGTGGCGATTTCACGCTGAGACATAAAAAGAATAGCCACTGATTAAGGGTATACTGCAAACAATACTTTTGCCTTATTGGTATTTTATTGCTCACCTGTGTTTATAGAGATTTTTCTGCTTTTCTTCTGAAGTAGTTTGCAAAAGGTCTTACTGTACTGCTCGTTGAGTTAATGGGCTTGCTTAATCATCATGGTTTGGAGAACAACAAAGGAAACTGCATGTGTCCCAATTTATACTGCAAATGGAACAAATGTCTTCTGTAAGTATAAAAGGATCATTTCTTTTAAAGAATAAAGCCCTTTGAAACCAATTAATAGTTGACCTACATAGTAATGCACATATCTCCATGTTTTCTCTCTTTTTTTCGTGGAAGTGATTTTTCAGTAGCAGAAAAAGAGTAAATAAGCATGTGTGATCATCCACTTCTACAACAAAGATTTTGAGGTTAAATATTCAAACATTTTTTTGCACCATTTCTATAAAAGTAAATGCATTTTGTCTTTTTAACCTGCTACAACAGTAGCTGAAGAAAATAGGCTGCAACAAATCTTCCCCTACCTAACAGCTTCCTTGGTGTCTTTGTGCAGGGTACAATGGCCAGTGAGAACTTGAAAACACACAGACTGATCCTTTCATTCTAAAGAACCAAATCCCCAAAACATTTGTCTAGCTGGAAGCATTTTCAGTCTGTGATTCTTCAACACACAGGCAGGGGAGTTATATGGAGGCTCATGGGGAGCAGCATTGCACTTGCACAACATTTTGTTTGTTGCAACATCCTTATATCATTACCATCCTTGCTTATAACTCCTGATGTGTGTCATTACTATTCTTGCTTACAACTCCTGATGTGAGAAAAGAAACTTGGAAATATGAATTATGGATTTAATAAAAACATAGTATGTATACTGGGACAGAAGCAGTGTGTTAAAGGGATAGCATCTGTGCTGGCTGGTTTAGTGGCTGCAAAATCAAGGAAACAAAAACAAAAGGGGCCCAACGCTTTATTGTACATGGACCATGGAAGAACAGTAAACGGTGAGATTTTGGCCAACAGGTGTGCTCTGTATGGCTGCTTAAAAGAAAACTCTCTCAGCCTAACTCAAAATGTGAGGTTTTGTGATCTCACCCTGTAAAAAACTGCAGTTCTTGTGTTGATCATAACAGACTGTACTCATGCTAGAGGAAGTGTAATGTTAACCTCTTCCTGAAGGTGTTTTTTTTTTTATTATTAGAAACATAAATATGTACTAAAATGTTGAAATTAGGCTTTAGCACTCACATGACAAGGAAAGAAGGTTGATCAAGAGAAATAACTATACTCTAACACCAAGACTAAAAGTCCCAAGCATAATGAGGAAAATTAAAGACTGAACAAAATGTCACTCCTCAAAACACTACAGAGGAGAAAGGGTACAGAAGAATAGTGTCACATTCCAGTGTTGGTCAGGAATATAGACTGGAAACTGAAAGTAAAATACTAGTCAGAGTCACGAAGTTTGTCCAATACGAAAAGGGGAGGACAACACATAATTACTCTCAAAACTGAGGTTATTGCATTTACAGATGAGATTACATACTTGCCAGAACTGGCAGGTAACTGAGCCCAGTGATCTAGTCCTATATACCAGAGAGAAAAAAAAAAAGCTTCTATTTTCCACCAGCAGGCCTGTGATACAAAATTTATCTCCCTGTGCCTGTTGCACCCTGATTTGGTCTGACTGAATGCTTTTGGTACTAAATCCCATCACCATTTTCACAGTATCTTTTCATTGCTTTCAAGCACCTGTTAAATGAGTGACTCAAAAATAAACCTGTTACACAGACCAGAGATGTACAGATGAATGTAATTAAGAAGGCACCTCCATTCAGAAGGAAAAGGAAATGTATGTGTTGGCATTATAGGCTGAACAACCAAATCATTATTTTCAGCATTGTGTGTACAGATATGAAAAATGATATGGCCCTTGTACAAGATAATCCCTAAGTATTTAAATGGGACTGTACAAATCCATACTCTTTGTTCTGCCCATTTGTAGAAGGGTGACTACTCGCAGCATAAACCAGTGCTTTCTTCTCAGCTTTCCTCTTGTCTTGCTGATAACATTCTTTGTTCAGTAAATGGAGCCATATTTTACAATTAGGCTGCAGACTCCCCTCTATTTCAAAGGGATGCAGCACTGCCAGCTTTGTATTTGCATTACATCGCCTTCAAACACAATTTTTGGATCACTGCACCCTGAGCTTATTTTCACTTTGAACCATTGTCTCCTCATTTACCCTTCCTAATATTATCTGTAAATTATTCTTTTGACATTTTGTGTTATGTGAAACCATTACTCACTGTCAATGATCTCTACCTGACTCAACTGCTTTGTCAGACATTTACTGCTCTGTCTCTATATGACTGTCTTCTACACTGGATTATTATTAAAATTAAATAATAGTGTTTTCCATTGATATATCAGCTATACGATACCTACACATGACTTCATCTGCATCCGCTGCAGAGGTAAAATGCAATAGTTATTGCACAGACTGTAGCAATGCTTTTTGATAGTTCAGGGCATCTGTTTTCAACCTGCAGACTTGTGATGCTTTTGAGACCCTCACAAAAGTTGACTGAGAAAAACTAGCACATTTTCTGGGCTGATATTCCCTACAGAGATGTATATCAACAGTGATGTTTTCTCAGGGGTCCATAAAAATATCCAGCACCACTGGTTTAACATGAAAAGTGAAAAGGAAAGACTCATCAAGTGAAACTGAAGGAAAGCGCTTATGTAGCCAATGGAAATTACATAAAATTTCAGAGAACACTAAACCCAGTCTGTGAGGAAGCAGCAAGGGATCTCTGAAGGCTGAACTGTTCTAAAAATTGCATTTAAATTTCTTCCAGAAGACTACGCCACCAGTAGAAATATGCTTCATAATAGCCTTCTTTGCCAGCTGGAATTTCTGTATGCCAAGACAAAGTCATTTTGGGTTATCTCCCTAAAATTTCTTCCAAAAGTAAGGATTAGCTGGAAGGTTTTTTAAAAGACAACAGACAGAAGTTTTTGCACTCTTGTCCCATGCAATAGCTGGTTTATAATTATAGTTTATGCCTCATAAACCATTGAAACATATGTGTAAAACATTAACTGCTGCAAGTTTAATGCAGCAAGCTCCTACCTCCTTCTAAACTAAGATGATAACCCATGTCACATGTTCTCCATTTTTTCCATTCTGAGATGGTTAATGGGAAAGTTGGCAAGTGATAGGATAGACACGGAAATTCTTCATCCAGGACAGTCCAGGACTTCACCCACACAACTGGCATTACTCGTTTTAGACTCACCATTCCAGTGGGAAAGAGCACAACACAGTGTTTATTTGATTCTGGGAATATGACCTCCCTTATAGAGCTTCTCATTTCCCCTCTGTCAAACCGAGGAAGACAGCAGCAAGTGACAAAGAGAACTGTATAGTACCCATGTTCAAACTATTAGTGCTCTTGCAACCTGGCCTTCTTCAAAATCGCTCAGCAGAAAGAGCTGCTGCTGAATACGTCAAATCTGGTGCATTTTAATAAAAACCACCAAGGCCTTCAAGTGCAGATGAGATATTTTGATGCATGTTTCCTTAAAATGTGAGGGACTTTAAAATCTCAGAGGGAAAAATCAGCATCATGTGTTGTGGCCGTTGCTATGGCAACTATACTTTTTGCTTTTATTCAATAACAGTGTGAACTAGCTCTTAAGCCTGTGCAGCAACATGACCTACTGAAGACTAAATTACTAGGGTTCTACATACTTATACACACTTTCTTTTTCGTTACATTTTGCCCAAGAATAAATGGATTTTAGCTTAAAAGTGAAGATTCTGACCAGCTGAAATCTTTGCACTACTTACTGTGCCTCTCACTTTGTAGTTCATAAAAATAAGAGGCAGGCAGTTATGGAAAAGTAGGGGGGTCTTCACCAGTCCAAAATATACATTTTTTTTAAAACAGGAGAGAAAGCTTGATTTTACAGCATAGCAAAATTCCCTTGCATTCAGTTGTATTTTTCCTCAAACCTTTAAAAAAAGATATTTTCTCAAATGTCGACTACCAGAAAATATTTTTATTAATATATTATTTTTCTCACAGTAACACATAAAATCTCCACTCAATATTGGCTCCATTGAAGACTGGACGCACGTAGAGAAAAGAAGAGCTTTCAGAAAAAGCCTGCATTTCATAACTTGGAGACTTTTTAAATCTGCTTATCTATCAGAACCCAGAGGAAGGAAGGAGAATGGCAGTGCAGCAACCGAGATACAGGTGTTCACATGAACATAAAAACCTAAATATCTTTTGTATTCCATGTAAAAGGATAAGTAGCTCAAATTTTATCAGCAAGGACTTTCCAGAGATTCCAAGAACTTTGTTTCCATTTCTCTAGCACACTTTTGAGAGGACAAATGAGTACAGATGGGTAATCAAATCTCTGTCTGGGGGAGGAATTAAGCAGGAAGCAGCTTCTGATGCTGACTTGGTTAGTGAGACACGTTTGAATCCCAAATTCCTGTAATATGTATTTTCATCCCAGAGCTGACGAAAAGAAAAGCCCACTCAGAAGGGGTTTTCACTTCCTGCCTGCAAACCATTCCTTGAGCTTTACCTTCTCTCACACTTCTGAAACATTTGATGTGCATCTGTTGAGCCGCTCCAGTCAAGCCAGGACTACAGCCAATTTTCCCATAAAGACCATGATCACAGCCCAGAATCTTGGCATTATTTATGAGAATACCATCAAGAACTCAGTTGATCAAAAGGGTTCTAATATTCAAATCCTCCTCAGACATCAGTGTTCCAGTTGTCTAGTAGATTTCTAAATATTTTTAAGGGTCTTGCTCAAAATTGCTTCTAAAAAAAATGTGCAGAAGGTGTGTACTGAAGGAAGAGCAGACATTCAATTTAGAAGAGAGCACAGAGTCATCCTGGTTACCTGCAGATTTCCCAACTAGAAAATCACAGCCCTTCAGAGGCAATTTGAGCATGGATGTATGTACAAGGTACTGTCATAGTAATTTACATTACTGCATTTCCTTCTCTTTAATCAATTGCATTGTGTTCTGCATTAAGGAAATACATTTTTCCTTCCTGTCTTCCAATAGTTCCTTAATTTAAAGCTCTCATTGCTTCTGCTCCCTGTGATTTGAATTCAGACGCAGTGTTTGGAGCAGCAGGGTCCTGTAGCTGCTTTGTGCAGGAGGCACAGCCAAGAAGGAAGGTGTAAAATGTGAAGCTGTGTCCCAGTGTTTTGTCGACACTGATGCAACAGCTTATAAGATGATTTGCTAGAGGCAGAATGTTTTACATAAACTATTTCCCCTCCTCAGAACACCATTACAGTTTCCCCTCTCTCTGTTTTCCACTTGCCACTTTCACCGCAGCAGAATCTGAACACCTTCCCATAGTGCATGAGAGAATATGAGCAACATCTGTCACAGGTGGTTTGCTCTTTGTCTCATCTTCTCCCCAGAGAGAGAGCTCTGTGTGTAGTGGATAGGAATATAAATAATAGATTATTCCTCACTTAGTCAAACCAGGGGAAAAAAAAAAAGGAAAGGTTTTATAGAGACTGAAATTTGTTTTGTTGCTTTTCCTAAGTGAATTGTTAAAAGGAAAGTCAGTGGCATATGAAACTTTCTATTCAGCTTCAGGTGAAACATTTTGGTTTTGAGGAACAGACAAAAGAAATGGGAAATGAAAGGTTAGATTCATAAAACTTTGTGGAGGAGATGCTGGCAAAGCAAAAACTTATTCATGCTTAGCAACTTGATTATAATAGCCCAGAATATAGCATCCTCAAGCCACTGCACATCTGGGTTCCAGATGATCTCAGTCACTAATTCACTGTTTAGGGTAAAATGGAGCAATCCTAATGGGAGGAAGTGAAAGGTCTTCTCCTTGGAGTTTATGGCATTTTCCTAAGACAGGATATCCCTTTTCTTGTGATTTTACAAGGAATGGCTCTTTTGCTTTCCATCCAAAATACTGAGCAATGCGTTAAAAATTTCAAGATGATGAGAATCAAAGTTATTCTGTACATATTTTATGCTGTTCCAGAATTCATTTTTAGAAGGAATTGTTATGGTTTTAGGTAAATCCTATTTGTCTCCTACCTTTTGGCTTATTCTTCAAGAGTTCTTGCATTATTGTCATTTTTTTAAAGCATTGTCTTGCTAGTAAATAGTAACTTACACTATTTTTCAAGCTGTATTGTTACATGATGGTTATTATTATTTCCCAGGCTCTAAATCAAAGAATCTCCTCACAGGGTGAATTCTTCCTAGGAGGGATTTTAATGCCAGAGAGGATCGGGGATGATATAATTAGCACACCTTGGTATTCCCATAAGCTGCACTGATTTACACCTCCAGCCAAGTGACACTCTGAAGTGCAGGAAATTGCTTCTTCCTATCAAAACCAAGTAGTTCTCTGGGCAGTGGAGCTAATGAAACCTTCCTTCTGATGAACCGCCCTGTACCTTTTCTTTATTTCTTCTTTGACTCCGACACCAACATCTCCAGCTCTGCCCTGTATCCCTTGGACATCTCTGTGAGCAGCAGACCAAAGTCAACGCGAGAGGAAGGCTAAGGCTGGTTGGGAGCTCTTCATGTGCTCATTTCTGTGGCCAAACAGAATATTTGCCAGCTGAGCCCTTTCTGCTTTTTCCTTACTAATTTGAACATTTGTCTTCTGCTTGATTTCTGAGATTCACACAAATTTAATTCTCTTTTAAATAACGGTGTCTCTCCAATTTTGGTTGAAAGCAACCAGTGTGCTCAAAGCTTGTTGGGGTGAGGCAACCTAACAGATGGATAAATTAATTGAATTGTTTATTCTTGCATTGGAAAATAGCCTGTAAAAGGAAATTATTTCAACTAAACTACTTCCAAGCTAATATACATTTAAAAAATAAATGTCAGGATGTCGGGTGCATATTTGTGGCACTGGAGGTTATAATTTTTGGGGTTTTATTTTTGAAACATTAATGTCACTTGAGCACTCAAAAAAACTTTATTAAACTCAGCTTTCATTCTAGCCAGTTTAAAATGACAGACTTGAAACAACACCTTCTTGATATAGTGGAAAAAAACCCCCAACCACCACAATGTGCTTCCTAGTATTGATGTTCAGTTTTCAGTTCTTCTGGTCACTTCCTCTCTGACCCTGAACAAGTCATGAGAAGATCTGAAGCAGGCTGACATTCTGTTAAAAGAATTAGAAAAGAGTGAAAAAGTAAAAAGAAAGAATTTCCTTACTTTGCTAAGAACAAGAATATTTATTTACCAATAAAATTTCTGTGTTGCAATCATTAGTAATGCATAGATTCTTGCTCCTCTGACTAGAATGTCTGGAAAGAGAAGGGGTGATGCAGGATGTATTCTAAGCATGTCAATCAAAACACCTTCTCTCTCCCTGTCTTCCTTGGGGTTCACAACTGCATTGCCTCAAAAAAAATGGGGAGCTGATTTTATTATATTTTCTATGTTTTTCCCTATGATTAGTGCATATTTTTCATGGCAGAGAGACTGTTACTCTAAAACAACAATGCCACAAAAAAATTTGACAAAGTAGAATTTTCCTAAAATGTTCGTAAATTTCTAGCAGCCTGTGTATTCCCCCCATAGAGACATTGTTATTACACACTAAGTTCTAGGATACAGAAACAAGGATTATATGCACTGTGGATAACAGAGAGGTTTCTGTGGTTAATAAATCTTATTTTAAAATACAGAACTCCCTAAATTTTTGTGGGTCCAGCATTTGGATATGTCCTTGGCTGCTCTCGGATCAACACCTTTGAACTGCCGTGTTAAACCAAATATAAATGACACTTCCACACTCACAAATACAAGGAGTCTCAAGTGTATCTTTTTTTCCCCCCATTTACATTCTGATTACAGAAAAACATAATTTCCAGTGTTAACATCAAATATCCTCAAGCAATATAAATCTTAATTACTGTGTGCTAGGAGTAGTACTAACAAACACACGAGGCACTTTACAAGGAGCAAGTGTGTCCCTGTGTACACGTAAAGAATTTCATCAATTCCTTTCCTGCGGTTAACAAGACCTAAATCTGTTTAATGGTGAGTAATCTCTAGGAAGCTACACAACGTGGATAATTATTCAGAACTCTTCTTTTAACAGTGTTTTTCCTGAAAACATTCACACTAGATCTGACTTCTAGTGAACTAATGATCTGTGAGTGACACTCGTCACTTAAAATTATTCATAGAACAACTTAGGCTGAAGTTGTGAGTCTGGATGATCCCGGATGCTGGGAAGTCAGGTGCAGAGATGCTTCAAAACTGTTCAGCAGAAATCCATCACCAGCTCATTTATGCAGGGGAAAGCTTTAAGGGAAAGACACTTGAAATGTTTTAATCAGAGTTTGTGTTTCTGCAAGCAGAGAAAGCAGATAAAATGGCACTGGAAATGAGAGTTACCCCTCCTCATCCTAACAGCAAAAGTGGCTGAAACATCACTTGGCTTGATTCAACTTCCTCGAGTCCATCAACTAGAAATAAATGAAAAAACAAGAGTTTCAAATTCCCTTCTAATTGTTTTGCATTTCTTATGGTTGGGAGGGCAATATTTGCATCTTCCTGGGTTTTCAGGCAGTATGACAAGAAAGTAACAGCAGAAGGCCAAACAGTCAAAACAGTCTGTATATATATAAAAAATAACTATTTATTTTATTATTTTTAAATTTTACATTAATCTAGAGAAGTAGTGAACAGTAATATTTTTGTCCTCAGTTAACCTCTTTGATCCAATAGTGTCTGGTTGCAAGGAATGACAAACTCTGTTTTATTTTAAGTCATTTCTGTGCAGTCCAATGGATGTTGATTAATCACCATAAAAGATTTGTTCTGAGTGTTTTTCAAAACCTTGAAAAGAACTAAAGTTCAAAAGAACTTTCATAAGAATTCATAAGAATGTTTAGCCATTTTAACCTTTTTTGGCAGCAGACAGAACATGCTTCTCTGCTCCAGAGCTTTTCAACACCTCACTTAAAATAACAAATTGTCCTCTTCTGCTCTGGGATTGCCCAACCCAATATAGGGATAAATTGCTCCTTACAACCTGGGGACATTTCTTTTGTCTCTTTGGCCTAATTCACTGCCAATCCTGTCATTATTATTCACTGAAGAAAATGTCACAGCTAATGTACTGTAAGACCATGATTTTAATTCAAAATCACTGTATGGACACTTCTTCTTTACTACAGGCTATATATCCATACACATAAAGTCTTTATCTACACATATGAAAAAATGAGTTCACTGAAGCTTCTGGGGTACTTACAGAAGGATGTCTTTTCAGCATGAAATACTCAAAAATATGTTAAATTCTTCCAAAATGCCCCTCCAGCACAGCAATGTATCCCTGCCACGCTGACAACCGTGGTGGGGCTCCAAGAACAAAACCAGTTTTGCAGAGACAAAGATATGGTATCAAGACATCTAGACTGTGCTCGTCTAATGCAAACTAGATTTTATATTTTATTTATTAATTTAAAATTTCTAATTGTTTTGGTGCATCAGCATCGCTGCATCACTATCAGCAGGCAGTTAAAATCAGCAGTGGCTAACACTTCGGGAAATTTTGACATTTTTGGAATAAAATTAACGAAGACAAATGGGAGAAAGTTTCTGAAATGTTTCTTTTAGGTTTTGCCTATCCCTATTTGAAATTTGGAACTCGAGAAGATAACTTTAGGTTTCCATATAAAAAATCTCAACTAAGCAGACAGATTTAAGGAAAATCCTTAATTTTTTTCCCCCCGTTCTCAGCTCCCACCAGTCTGAGAGGGAGTTGCCTGCTTAGCAATTCTCAGGGTCAAGTGCTAAGACAAGAAGGTTTCCAATTTGTGAGCAAGTTTAATACCCTGGTAATCGTGTGCATTGGGTCCATCTATCTTGCCCACGAGAGATACGAGCCTGCAGAAATCTCCGTCTTTAGCGCTTCCTGCAGTGGCTCCTAGACTAATCCTTAATGGCTTGTAATTTAATACCTGCTCTGCCAGGGGATTTGATGGCCATTACAGCAGCTCTTTGGTTGCTTGCCTTGTTGCTCAGCCTGAGCTTTGCACAGCTTGGCAGCTCCATCCCTGCCCGGGAAGAACCAGCCTCTGCCTCGGCATGGTCAGGCCTGAGGTAACTCAATAACGGCGTGAAACAGTCCGGTGCACCAGGCTGGATAACCATATGGCTGGGTGTGTATCTCAGCGAGTGGAATCACAATTTCCTCTGTATCATTTCCACCAGAAGATATAATAAATTGGCTTGGGATTGCTCACCTTGAGAAAGCAATCCGAGCTCTCACTTTGTGAGGAAGTGCAAAACTAAGCAAAACTGCAGCTCTGTTTCATTACCAACATTTTGCTCAGCTCTAATATTAAAACATTTCCTTTCTACTTTTATCTTTCAGTTGTCACCTTCCCTAGCAAGGCACCATTTTCTTTCATCAGGGCTTTAGAAACAGTGCCAATTTGTTTCCACCTCCTCTCTGTACAGCTGTGATCTTTAATCCCTGGTATCAATCTCTTTTTCTGTGGTTCCTGCCTCACTCTGTAACCCTTGAAACCTTGGAGCAAATGAGTCTATTTTTGTCTCTGGAGATTTGATGGCAGATAACACAGTTATTAGAGACATCTTTTTCTTGCTCTGGTAATGATGATCTGCCTTCAGTAATTTTTCCATGCCTAAACTGCCAGCGTGGCTGGAGGGACACTGACATGTTTTTCCTGGGTGTGTAGATTGTTACTTCCCCCTCCTCCCCTTCCCCCAGCCCTTTATTTCTTTTTTTTCCCTTCTTCTCTCTGATATATTTATTTATTTCAATTTTTGTTTCATCTAATCCCCCGGTATGACTTATCCATTCATGTGTAATTTATAGCTGTCAACATTTACACTAGGCTGCTCAAATTTATTGCTGACCATTGATACGGCTATAATTTCATTTTGGTCAAATACCTTAAGCTCTCCCACGTTCCCACAGTGTATTTCTTATGCCAGTGCCCCAGGAAAGAAATCCCCACTGCAGCATTTGTGCAGCTTTCCCGGATTGTGGCACAGAGACACAGAATGAGTTCGGACACCCTGGGAATGACCTATTATCGTTTTCTCTCTCACAGGAGCACAGCTGAGTATGAGCTGAGGAAAGAGAAGGTGTCTCAGGTAAAGACAACCCCAAAATTTGTAATGCCAGGGGATGAAAGCCACATTTGCAAAACCCCACAGGTAACTTGTGCAATCTGAAGGGCATGAGGTATGTAATTTGATGTATGGAATGTATGTGATCCATGAGATCCAAGTGGAAAGCTTCATTTAATATCTGAACTTCAGCACCATGAATTATCTTCAGCTTCTGAGGCCAAGCTTTGGCTTGCAGTCTCTTGCCCACTAATAACAGGGGTGGTATTACAAAAAGATAAAAAAACCCAGAAAATAAGAACTCTTGTGTGATGTCGTTTCCAATACCAGGCTACCAAAACCCTGCCATGTTTCTAATCAAGTTCGTTTCTTAAATATGTTTTTCAGAGCTCTGCTTGGTTTTGTTTGTTTTTAATTTTTTTTCTGCACATTTTCACAATCTTTTGTAAATCTAAATCTGCTCGGCTGAAAAGAAAAACAACTCTTGAAGAACACTTCTTTTCTGAAAAACGTGTTCTCCGTTTTCATTCCAAATATGGTTAATTTGAAGTTCACTTTGTGCACTGTTTAGGATCATATCCTTTAATACCTTTTATTTCTAAGTATGTAAAATTAGTACTCACTGGAACAAGAACTTAATGAAATGTTAAGAGTAAATGGTAAATGAGGAAACTGAGTTTGGTTGAAAAGGCAACCTTCAAACATTATTCATAAGAATAAGTAAGATATTGGAAGAACCCAGAGAAGCACATTTCTGAAGAAAAGGCTCAGTCAGTGCTAACATCTGAAACTCCTGCCTGGAAAAGTCCTTCAGTTCCAGAGACAGGAACAGTTGTCTCATAGATTTCACTCTTTCTAAGAGAGTTAAAGAAGACACAACATCCTGATAGCTTCACAGTGAAGTCATTAAAAATAATTTTATCCTCTGATGATGTACCTTTTGATTTTGAATACCTTTTGTCAGAAGTCAAACTTTGGATCTTTTAAATTTTTTTCCTAACTCTGTAAGTCAGAGAAAATTAAATCTTTTTTCTTCTTCTTCTCTTTTGCTCACATCCAATAAGTCTTGCAACAGTGATTCTTCACTCAACATTTGGCTGGGAGTGGAATTTTAATTTCCTAATCAGCTGAAGTGAGCCATGCTGTTCAGACTTCATTTTAGTCATCTCAGGAATTTAGTGGGTTAAGACCATTTGTGTCTCAGTGGGATGCACAGCTCCCCACTCACATTTTATAGCACCACAGCTGGATTAGTGCAACTTTATGTTTGCAGCCTTCCTTGACCATGCATTGTGTGAGTCTCTGGTCTGCACAAAATTCAGCCTCTAGAATGGCCACTTGCATACATTGGCTGATCCCATGGAGACGGAGGATGCTGCACAGGCTTCCTGTCAAACGCATAATTGCTTTTACAGTACTTGTATACTCTTCACATCTTGTTTCCATCTCCACTTACCTCCCTGAACAGCTGATCAGTCACTGTCCTTGTAACTGAGACTTGCACTTGCCCTTTCTTAAAGATTTGATTTTTTTTTTTTAAATAATCTGCTTCCCATCAGAGCCATGAGAAACTTAATTTTTTTGAGCTTTTTGGGTGGTTTATTTTGGATGCCTCGTCTTGACTTCTCTAACAGAATTTCTGTTTAATTGTAATGCAGTTTAAGTGTATAATGCCATGTGTTGCTTCTGCATGAAGTGTGCTATATAAATGTAAATCAGCTAATTAATTCATAACAACAAGTATTATAGCAACACATTGACTGTCATGCTCTGCAGTTTTCCAGTCGAACACTGTGTATATGCTTTGTTAGTAGAGGAATTGCAAGCAGGAGGGTTAATAATTATAAATCTAAGAAGTGTTGGCTGTTTATAGAGCGAATACAATCGTCTATCTAGAGCCCGTACAGATTAAGAGGCCAAAGCTTCTATTCACAGCCTTAGTTCACAGAACCACAGAATGATTTGGGTTGAAAGGGACCTTAAAGATCACCTCTTTGCAACCCCCCTGCCGTGGGCAGGGACAACGTTGATGACATTCGGTGTAAATGTGGGAGAAATCACCTATTTCGATGCTTTCAAATATCACCTGTTTGTGAAATGTGCAAAGCTACTCCTTTTCTTCTTTGAAAGGTACCCAGAGAGACCTACGGATAAATTGACTTTTGTAAGTGGAAATACTGAACATGATCTAAATTCTCAATAAATCACACTGAGTTCAGCTTTATCATTCTTTGTAACAGAATGCTACAAAAACTGACAAAATTACACTAAAATTACTCCTCTGTTTCTCAGCTATTTCTAAATCCAGTTTATCTACAAGATCTAAAATTCTCTGGAGTTGCAGCAAGCTTTAGGTAAGCCATTATCTGAGAGATACAAAACATTTTTTTTTTCCAAGACAGGCTGCATGTTGGTAGCTAAAAGCATGGATTACCAATCTTTCTCTTTGCTCAGAAATGCAAAATTTTTATTTAAAAATATTTAACTTTAAGCTACACACTTTAAAGGCAAAAGATTCCTCTGAGCACATGTAATTACTTTCACATGCTTCCAGTGTACCGTGAAATCCATGGGAACGCTGCTCTGTGTGCATTGACAATCATAGACCAGAATGGTTTGGGTTGGAAGGCCATCCAGTTCCAACCCCTGCCATGGGCAGGGACACCTTCCACCATCCCAGGTTGCTCCAATCCCCATCCCACCTGGCCTTGGATGAGGCAACCACAGCTTCTCTGGGCAACCTGTGCCAGGGCCTCACCACCCTCAAAGGGAAGAATTTCTTCCTAATATCCCATCAAAACTTACTCTCTTTAGTTTGAAGACATTTTCCCTTGACTTGTCACTTTACGCTCTTGTGAAGTCCATCTCCATCTTTCCTGTAGGCTCCCTTCAGGCACTGGAAGACCACAATTAGATCACCCCCAGGCTGACCAATCTCAATTCTCTCAGCCTTTCCTCATAGCTGAGGTGCTCCATCCCTCTGATCATCTTGGTGGCCTCCTCTGGATTTGCTCTAACAGGTCTCTGTCCTTCCTGTGCTGGGGACCCCCAGGACCCCAGGTGGGGTCTCACCAGAGCGTTATTAAGGGTATAAGTCTGACTGCTCTGAGAAGGGTTTCACAGCAGGAGTTTGGTCACTGTCAGAACAGTTCCCTAAAGAGAATTCACAAGTGAGAAACAATTTCTCTTCAACTTCTCAATGGAGAGTGTTGGTTAGTTCTTGAAAAAGAAACGAAGAACAACTGAATACTTTAAAACCTTGATGATACACAGGTTTTAGAGTTTACAAGGAAAAAAAGGTGCAGACACTTTACATAAAATAAAATAAAACCTCCAAAACATTATTCTTTTAGAAGATGATGGTGGAAATATTACCCCTGATCTGTATATGCTACATCAGGTTGTCTGATACAGAAGTAGAATAGTTGTTGCTCAAATATTTTGTCTAATGCAGGGACAACTACAGCTTTGTGTAGCAATTTCTCAAGGTTTCCTCTCTCCATTTCACATCTCTGAGCAAGTATGCCAAGGCTGAGACCAAAAACTCCCCTCCCTAAAACAGTGAGTATAACCTGAGTGCAGAAACATCCTTCCTCTCTGTAGCTGAATGCTGGCAGCTGAGTGATGCATGTTGGTCCTTGCACAGCTGCCAAGTCAGATTTGTCCTGTATCAGCTTCTCACAAACAGCATTGAGCAACCACAGTGGATTAAGGTACACGAGGGGCGCCGGGATCTAGAGGAAAACATCTGAGAGACAAAAGCAGCATTTTTCACTTGGAGTTGTTTCTGTCATTTTTCCTCTCCTTCACCAATAAAATATGTCTTAAGCAGAGCATTGTCCCTTGAAATTCTTTCTAAATATTATCGGGAGTGACACACAGCCCCCCCAAATGGTTTATTCTCTACCAGTATTCAGAAACTCATCAGAAAAAATCCTTCTACTTCCTTTATGCTATCAAAGCCTTCCTCGATTTATCAAAGTTATTAATAACCACTCTCCAGTGTAACTTCAAAATAAGTGACTTTTTAATATGATTATGCTTTCAAAGTCTAACACTTGATTAATTACTTCTTGTATGTGGAACTGTGCCATGTATTCACACACAAAAATCCATATGCATGCATGTTATACAGAGAACACATGCAGCAAATGCACAGCTATGCATATTCTTCTGTGCCTCGTTGTTTCCACACACCTTTATAAACCAAAAGCAAATGCTTCCTTCTTAGGCACAGACACTTAATGCAGCTATGGGGAAAGAAAAGGAAAGATCCTAAAAGGCTCAGTTATGGAGAAAATTTCCAAGTGAAAGATTGAAAAAGACTCAGGAACATAATGTTGAAGTAGCTGTGTAATTATGCAAACCATCATATTTCTTTTTACTCTTTTGTTCCATAGTTAAATTAAATATATGAAGGGTGCAAAAAAAAAAAAAAAAAAAAGGAGATTTACATTGTATGAAGGCAGTTACACACTTCAGAATGCTAAAAACATTATCTTAATTATCCGCATATTATGCTCAGAAGAAAATCATTAGCTTTTTCTTTATGAGAGCTGTCAATGCCAAAAATACTTCATTCCAAAAAACTGGATTTAAGGAAAAATATTAAAACAACTCATAGTTAAGCCATGAATAGTTTGCTATTGGATTTGTTGTTTTTAAGAACCTGCAAATTCAGTTATCCAGAGATAGGAGAACTTTGCTCACAACATCTGTGAATCTCTGGGAAAAGAAGATTGACCCCTTTGGCCCTTTTTTCAGCAATGAGACCTAGTGCTTAGGACAGGACTTAATTTGGAGCAAGAAAACAGCAATCTATGTCCTGAAAACGAGGAGTTATCCATTCACAAATGTTATGAGGAGATAAGAAAAATAGCTGCACCTAATCACAGAACTTGGTATTAAATATTGAAATGAACAGACAAAGGAAAAGCTTTTTAATCAGTACACCAGATGAGTGATGACCCTGCAAAACATGTCTTGGACAAGGGCAAATAATGCAAAAATTAGGAAATCACAATCTGATGGTAGACATAAAAGTTTAAACAAGCCAAAAAACCTCCTCTTTGTGAATTCTTAATCTTTAAACACAAGAAATTTTGTGTTAAGGTGAGATTTGGCTGTGGGAAGAACATGGGCATTTTTTGGCTCTAGCACTTGCAGTTTGGCTTAAGGTGTATTATCTAATGTCACTCTTCCTTGTGTGCAAAAGAGGGTGGAAATATTCCTCTCCACTTCTTTTCTCTATTCATTTCATCCATTGAAAATCTCTCTTAACTCTTTTCTTATCTAAGGTGGATAAGAAAAATCTCTTCCTGTATGTTTGCGCAGCTTCTGGCACACCTGAATCCCGATTTCCAGGAGTAACTTCTCAGTATTTCTACACTAAACCTGGATGCAATAAGATACTTGGTCTTAAAGGATTCAGAGGTTAATAAACAAGAAACAACAAAAATAAGCCTGAGGCTATGAAGATTTTGGCCTCCTCTACTAAGGGAGATTAAGCTTAGAGATACCCATCCTGTGTATTAAAGACAGTGCGTGTTTTTAAAACAAATACCGAGTGAAGTGTTTGGGCGTGAAATTCAAACCACTTATTTTCCAAGCTGCTGTAAAGGAATGTGACCTTCTACAAGGTCAGATCAGGCAGGAGGAGTGTGAAAATATGAGAGGGTCGTGGCAATAACCAAAAACAACTCATCAAACTACAGGATCACAGCCCCGGAGCAGGGGAAGAGCTCAGGATGCAGTTTAACATGTGCAGTTATTAGCAGTGGGGCTGGTGTCTAATTGTAATGACTGACTAAAAACATATAAACTGAATGTAAAAGGTTTATGAGCTGCCTCTTGAGAAAGCAGCCTTAGCTAATAAATTAATAGATGTAGGGGTGTCCTATTCAGCAGTTTCTTGTGAGGAAGGCTCTCCTGGTTTCTGATTCTTTTTTACAGCCTTGTCATATCACTTCAGACAGGAGTACCAAAAGTTGCCTATAATTTGGAGCAGTTACATGATGCTACATAAATTCTGAGAGACCTAAGACCTTACTTCAGCCGTGGTGAGAACTCAAAACCAAAAATGACCTCCCAAAACTTTGGTTTTGACCTGTCTTTCAGGGGCCCGCCACATCTTCATTTCCACAACAGTTCTAAGGGTTAGCTGAAATTTCAAAGCATTATCATAATCATAAGTATGTATGATAGTAATGAGAAATACATTTTCTCCAGATTTTAATTAAAAAAAAAAAGTCTACATAAAAAAAGATGATAACATAGTTTGTGGTACAAGGAAATTTGTGATCACTGGCAGGCAAAACCTGATTTATTCATTCATGGGGAAAAATTACAACACAACATACACCGTATGAAATTAAGATAGGATCCTAAACAATTTTGTCCTTTAATATTTCTAGCTTTTCTGTGTGTGTGTGTGTGTGTCATAGAAAAACATGTGTTATTTACCCAATGGACCAGAGCATTTTCTCTGAAAAAGATGAGCTTGTAATGGAAATGCTGACACAACCTCAACTATAACAGCATGAACAAAGACACTTTAATAACATTTTTATTGCTGTAACATCTTTTAAAAATGAAACACCTGGGACTTGTGCTTAAAAAAATAAAAACAAGAGCAGAATTGTGAGTTCTGCGCTCTTCATATGATGGGAAATTAACACAAAAAGTCAAAGATTGGGCTGTTAAGTTACCCTACCAACATTTAAGATCATTCAAAGAAAAAATAATTAATAGATATATTCATGTATTTCCTGGAAAATATATTGCTGTATGAGCTAACATTTAGAAATTTCTAAGTTTTAAAGAGCTGTTATAACTTCATAGATCTAGAAGTCACTGTGACAAGAGAAGAGTTTACTCTACAGTACAATTTAACTTGGAAATTACAAAACAAGAGTGATGAGGATTTTGTGACACACTGAGGATGATATTTAGGGACAGATTTCTACATAAGATACTTCTTGAGAATGTTGTGCTAATAATAAAGCTATAAGTTAGTATCATCTTTGTAAGGACCATGTTGCTCTGTGTGTGAAGAGTGTTTCTAGGAATTGGTTCAAGTATCACTTGGATCTCCTTCCTGGAAAAATCTCAGCTTTTGGGTTTATAGAGGGAGAAGATGAAGAAAACAGAACTCAGGAATCAGAAGGTCAGAAAGGAGACTGTAGGATTATAGCATGCAGTATTCCTGTACCTCGGGGGTTGCACTTCCAAACAAATTATCAGAGCATTTTTGAGAGGGACAAAATTGAACAAGTCATGTTAAATAAGGTTATACTCAGAAGTTCAACAAACATCCAAACTCAAGTCCCCAAGCTCTAACATAAATGTTGGCAGGGCCCGCCTGAGAGGTTCTCTGAGTCTTGGACTTTACTGTTAAGATTTATTGTAGCCTCCATCTTATGCTGACATTGTCTAAAAGATGAGGGATGGTATGAGAAGGAGCAACCACACTTTTGTGATTTTTAAAGATTTCACATCTATAAGCTCAGTGAAGAGTTCGGGAAGCTTGGGATTGTTCAGCCTGCAGAAAAGAAAGCTCTTGGGAAACCTTAGAGCTGGAGCAGCCTTTGGTACTAAAAGAGACTTACAAAGGGACTTTTGACAAAGTCATTAGTGACAGGACAAGGGAAAATGGCTTCAAACTGGATGATGGTAGGTTTAGATTAGATATTAGGAAGAAATTCTTGACTGTGAGAGTGGTGAGGCCCTGGCACAGGTTGCCCGGAGAAGCTGTGGCTGCCCCATCACTGGAAGTGTCCAAGGCCAGATTGGGTGTGGCTCTGAGCAACCTGGTCTAGTGGAAGGTGTCCCTGCCCATAACAGGGGAGTTGGAACTGGATGGTCTTAAATGTCCCTTCCAACCAAACCCATTCTATCAGTCTGAGATTCTTCTGTATCTTGAAGTTTCTCATGAATTTGACAGCAAATGAATTTGACACCTGGTGAAGATTCATTTGCAAACCCCTGTTGCTATTAGGGGCTGCTTTCACCTCATCTAAATTTATTGGTGCAATAGTCAGTGTTAAGTTCAAGATTCAGTCCTGTTCTGGCCAAAGGACTTTGGTGAGTCACGTCATCCTACAATAATGTTCAAGACAAGCAGAAGGTCAGTTTCCCTGCACAACATTCTGAGGGAGTCTACACAACCATTGCAGAGAGCATGTCTGTGCATAACATGCCTCTATTTTGCCTAAAATAAACTCTTTTTGGTCTTTAAAACTGCAAATCCAACTAAATTTACTAACTAACGGTTTCATATAAATCTCCAGACTGTTTAAAATTTGAATCCCCAGTGATGGGATTAAGGTCCTTATTATTGGTTTGAATAACTCACTGAAAAGACCCTAATATTTACATGTGCTTGGGCTCATTCTTACCATTGATGCCGGTGAGGTTTGAGTGCCATGTCATCTTATCTCTTTCTTACTCCTCTAGGTGCAAAATGAGGAAAAACTAACTTCCCTAGGACAGAAGATGTTGTGACAGCACTGTCAAAGGTTACACAGCCCTCAGATAAGATGCTATAAGTTGAAAAAAAAACTGACTAGAAATTATTTGAATTTTTAAGGTTACTTTTAGTGTGGTACAGAGAAAGAGTGACAAAAAATGAATGATAGGTGTGTCACAGCTATTATCATTACCAACAAGAGTCACTACAAGAGCACAAGTATTGGATTCAACGTGTGGACCCTATTCCAGACTCCTTTTCAGTGTGATGAATTCCAATTGAATGGTGTTCTATTTACCTAAAGTCAGGATTCAAACTTTACTGAAATTCAAAATTGCTGGGGCAACATCTACAGCAGATGACTGGTTTCTTTTACACTCATTTATTTGTCCTGGTTTTGGGACAGTATCAGATTATTGTGAGTCTTCATTAAATTCTATCTAAGCAATTGAGTTCCCTTACACTATGGGAGTAGCACAAAAGTACCCTTTATTGGACCATCTGTGCTCTCGCTGAAGCATATGTCTCAAAAGATAATCTAAAAATGACTAGTTTTCTATTAATTCATACCTGATTATAAATGGGAGATTAAAGAAAGGAGACTTCCCCAACATGGAAACCACAAACATAGCGATTTATATTTCTTGAAGAGCTGGTGCTGTTAATTGTGCAGAACTGGACATATATTTATAGACTCCACACTAAAGCATCCCAGTCAATAAATTCTAAGAATTTCCGGCGTGCCTTAAGAAAGTCTCAATTTTGCTTTCCCCTCTGCAAAGCAGTCTTCTCGAACTTCCTCTCTAAATAGCATGTGAAAAGAATTAACTTTTTAATAGCAATCTGTATTTCCACTCTTATTTGCTTACCAATCATGGATATTTGAGAGAGATTTTAGGAAAAAGGAAAAAAAAAATTGTGTTCTATCTGAACCATCAATTTTCTGGTCTTCTGGTAGAACTGCTTTAGCTAACTACTAGAAAGGTGATTGTGTCATTCATTCAAAGTGTAAGAGATCCACCACAACAAAATTAGTAAGATTTACCTGAACTGTCTCAATAGTCCGGTGATTTCATAGGTAGTGGAGGAGTTTTGAGTTCAAGTCCCTGGTCTACATCAAGTGGGGTTAGTATTGAGGCAGTACTGGGTTGGAAAGACCAGAAAAAAAAAGGGCTCCATGAGTAGTAAATGATTTCCTGTGTAATATTTCTGTTCACCAAATGTATGTATTACCAAGGTTAATTTAGAAGTCATCTAAAAAATTCATAAACCAGTTTGGATTTTTTTATACTTTGTGCTGAAATACATATTTAATATCAGTATTTTCCTGTTCACTAAGAACAAGAAGCAGAACTGAGAAACTGAGTTCTCCCATACTAAAATTTTTCCTCAATAGAAGTTAAACAACATTAAGTCAGAATTTTCAACCAGTGCCAGGAATTCCAGAGTATAAAGATAATCCCTAGATCTATAGATTTTGCAGCCTATATTTAAATAAAATAGTAACAATGATTAAATAAAACAGTAACAATGGAAAAGTGGGATTGTGTGAAATGAGGAGGAAGCAAAGCACTTTGAGTAAATTGGAGAGAAAATGGTCAGGATGAGTGATAGCCATTACTTGCAAGTTTTCTACTTGTGTCCAAAGATTAAATAAAGCACCATGAGCGCTTTATTTCCCTTTATTTAACAACGACTACGGAAAAGTTGGCAAAAAAGCAGTCTCCAACGCCACCTACCAGCTACCAGTATCCTGAATCCTTATCCATTGGTCTTCCAGTTGCCATGATATATCTCCCAGCCACAGATAACACAATTCCATCCAGTCTCATTCTCCTGTGATGTCGGCCATTAATCATCACCTGCTCCTGTCCCAGACCAGGAGGAAGCAGATTGATCATAAACGCTTTGAAACACTTCAGGTTCTCTGTCTCAGGTTTATCTCTTGCTCAGTGAAGTTGTGGCTGCCCCCTCTCTGGGAGTGTCCAAGGCAAGGTTGGAGGGGGCTTGGAGCAGCCTGATCCAGCGGAAGGTGTCTCTGCCCGTGACAGATGTGTCAGAACTGGGTGATCTTTAAGGTCCCTTCCAACCCAAACTATTTTTTGATTCTATGATTCACTGTATGGGCAACTAAGGAATTGTATGGGCTGCCTCTGTATATTGACTTTTTCCACAAAAAGTGCATATACATTTTTGTTATTCGTTGCTATGGAGAAGACAGCTTGGTGAAAAATAAATGCACTGTGACTATATAAATCTTCTGGTAGAAGGTAAGATCTTCTGAGATACTTAGAAACAATTTAGTATATATTTTTCACAATACAGAACTTCTTTGCTTCAACACTACAATTACAGCAGCTGTTAGTGTCATGAACTGAAACGAAAGCACTTTAGTTAAGATTAGCTTTTAGTTTTCTTCCAAACATGAAATGGCTCAATTATAAAAATTTCCATTTTTTATTTTTTGATACTTCTATACTAAACCAAATAGCCCATTCTCCTCCTTCAGAAATTGCCCTAGATGAACCATGGTTTCAAATATTTTATTAGCAAGGAAGGTACAAAACAAATGCAACACCCATTTGGATGATTTAAAAGCACTTGGTCTAAAAACAAGTTGCTGAATAAATAAATGGGTTCTTCAGACATTGTGTGCTTGTTAAAGCAGAAATCTTGGCAACAGCTTCAACTGCTGTTCAAAGTGTGAATCTATCTTTAAATATCCAGATAGCTTTATTTAAATCCCTGGGAGTGTGCATGCATTGAAGTTAAATTCTGCTTAAGTATCATGCTGAATTGAGGCCACAAGTAAGAAATGCAATTTTTAATTTGAAGTCTCAGATAGATGTAAAATTTGAGGTAGTCACAAATCGTTCAGCAGTCCTTGTTATCCCAGCCATTAAGGTGGATGCCTACTGCACCTGCTCAGCACTACACTGAGCAGTAAACAAAATTGTATTTACATGTGAGCTGAAAGGAAGGGCTCCTTCTTGCTTATACCAAAGGCAGTCAAACCTCTCACTGATTGGAATGGAGAGGAGATTGGGCACAGAATAGGCATTGTAAATAGCTTCCTTTTTGTTCAGTGCTAAGTGGAATGCATTTACGAGTCAAACGAAAAATGGGTAAGTGACCATGTACATCCAACGTAACATCTGTGTGCTCACTGTGAAATTAAGTGACCCTGTTGCTATTGTTCAGCCTTTTCAATGTATGACATGTCAAACACATTAAGTGTTTAAGATGCTCCTAAACCCTGAGACTACGTAGCAAAATGTAGAAGTATTATTTCTTTGTGATGCCCAGTTCTGGCATAAACCTTAAGACACTCAGCCCTGATCTGGCTAAAAGTGCCAAGGTTGCCTTGCATTTTGAAGCTGTGAGTCTCATCAGTTCTGCCAAACATCTCTTGGGAAATAACATCTCTTCTATCACATGAAGAACTTCCTGTTTGGGGGTTTCTGAACTAGGACTGCAGAGGGAATAGTCAGGATTCAGCGCTGCGAGTGCCACAAGTAATTTGGAAACCTGTAGAATTTTAGCACTGAAACGTGATGGACAAAAAGCTAACAAAACATTTTATAAGTTTTGAAAAAGAGAGTGGGTTCCATTTTATATTTAATTATTAAAAAATACTCTTTCCTTAACCAATCTTTCATGAACTAGTTTAAAGACACTGACACTGTCCCATTTATATAACGCGCATTTGTTAATCTGTTTTTGCAAATTTTAAATGTTTATGCTAATCCTGAGGGCAAACTAGTGAGAATTTTAGATGCTTATGTGTGGAGAAAAAGAATTGTAGAATAAAAGAGTCCTGCTGCATTTGCAGGGGTAATTAACAGCATCTAAACTATTCATAGAGTAAGAGCCTCCCCTTTAAATATTTGCCTGGCCCTTCTTTCAGCAGCCGTCTGAAAAAGATCCCTGAGGGTTAGGAGAGTAAGAGGCAGGAATGGCAGTCTCCCTACACTCCACTGAGGACAAAGATCCCAGCTCCCAGCCTTCAGACTGCTCTGCAGTATTAGAAATAATAGAAGAGAGTCTCATACATACACATTGGAATATGTACGGTTGTCTCATTTATATGTTTTCATATACTTTAGAAATTGTAAAGCTAATATTCCCTAATTTTCTCTTTATAGATAGCAAAAAAACTTTTTGTTTATTGGAGTTCCTATACTAATGAATGCAATGTCCAGCAAAAAGCAGAATATTGTATTGCAGTTCATATCTTCTTTATGTGCCTAAAACTCGTGAGATTCTTTTTATTCATATATTGATGATGACAGTATGATTTTTTCAGTTAAAGTAATAATGCAATCTTATAAAGAGTTTGGTAATAATGGAAAATTTTCACAGTGATTGGTCTAATAAACCTGTGCCAACAGCTCCCTCTATGTACCACATAAAGGATGCTAGCAAATGCATTGCACGGAATAAGTATTTCTCTTACAGAGAAAGATATTATTACGGAAAAAGAATCATTTCTGTGTCATTTAATTTTGTCTACGGTGAGGATTAAAAAAGTTTCCATAAAAAACATGAATTGCTGTTACCTGCATAATTATAGATGCATTTTCCTGTTTAAAATTTCCTTGATTATTTACTGTATAACTCTAGCTAATTTATTCAATTTCCCTCCTAATCCCATTTGACATACATAGATTATTGTAATGCAGATAGTTCTTTGAGTACACAGAATGGAACAATGCAATAAAAGGACAGTAACTAATGTTATCTGTCTAAAGCTGGGAAAGGGAAGATGAGGGAGCATGGGGGGATTATCTCTAATGAGAGCTGTACATCTGCTTGAAAAAGAGTGATACACTATTAAAAGAAGAGCAGCACTGTTAACTGGGGACAGCACTAGAGAAGAAATCAAGAGGGTTTTATCCTCCTTTAGCTTGTTGCTTCTTCTCTGTGTGACAGCAGACGGGTGCATTCCTCTCCCCGTCTTGCTGCCCCTTTCCTGTTTTAACTCCTGAAATGTCAAAGTGGGGCTGCTCTTTCATCGTGGGCTGAAATGTGTCCGTCACTGTGGGCTGTGCTTGTTAAATATAATTTAACTGATTACTGTGTGTTGGGTGAACTGAGATAATCTCTGCACAGGCCTGTAAAAATAATGAAAAATGGGATTTTTTTTTCATCTATTTCATAGTAGGTTATACCAGGTGACATTAACTTGCATTTTTCCATAGGCTGAAAGATGAGTACAGTCCCTGGTGCTCAGACGACACACGGGCGAGTTGTTAAACTGCAGACATTTGACTGTGACTCTAGCCATGGGTGGTGCCTGCACAAATTTGTCTTGATAGATGCTTTTTGCCACCAGCTTCCTAAAACTAACAGCAGAATTAGCAAGTGCTCTTAGACCTGAATTCAGATCGATTCCACTAAGTACTTTTTACTTAATTAACGGAAAGTGATCTGCTTGTGAAACAGGGAGAAAAATAAATGAAAGGGCACATGTGGAAAACAAGCAACACCCTTTCCCTCTCTCTCTCTCTTTGTCTCTTTTTTTAATCTGTAGATTCACAGTAGGTTATTGGGCATTGGGCATGTCTGCTTGCCAAAGAATTTATCAAGTACATTAAGGAGTCAGAACAGAACATAATTGCCATGTGGAAGTTTATCAGGCAGAGTGGTTCAGAAGTGCACACCACAGTTGGGCTGTTGCAGTTTAAAGTTAAACCTTACTTTATGTGGAGTTGAGGGAACAGAAGGGAAAGCAAGGCAAGGCAAGGCAAGGCAAAGAAAGGCAAAGCAAAGCAAAGCCTTGAAAGACTGGGTTCATTCTGGATACTCTGTAATTCTGAAACGATGTTTTAGAAATTTAACATGAGACTTGATCACCAAACTGTGTAGGTGACTGTGTCCACATGCCAGCCCAGGAAGCTTTTCAGCACACATGTACTTGTACGGGTGGAAAAGGGAATGAGCCAAAGCTCGGGGATCCCTTCTGAAGTGCTGTTCCCACCTTTCTTGTTTTCTTCTCAATGTGTATGTTATTTCTATGTGGCTTTACTGTACTTGGATTCATAAACGAAGCAGCTTCAAGGATGTCTTTTTTAGGCAATCCCCTCCTCTCCTCCCCAAAGTTTTCGGGACACAAACCTGCTACTCTCCTCTATAATTGTCTTAATTTACTGGCTCCTAGATACTACAGTGGAAAACATCCTTTTTTTCCTTTTCCCTCCTAGTACTGTATTAAGATATCCATGTACCTGAGAAAATTTGCAGTTGAATTGGTAGAATCAAACAGGAAACAAAGCATTCCAGTCCCAGTAACTGAGGGACTGATGGCCCAGACCACCACAGCACCCTGCTGTCTGCTGCCCCTTCTGTGAGAGACAAGACTACGGCAATTTGCACTGCAGCCAAACTTCTTCATCCCAGCCATCCTGCCAACGCCTCTCATTTGGCTCTTTTTTCACTCCTTGCTGTCTCCTGTTCTCTTCAAACCAGTGCCCTCATGTCACACACTCCCCCAAATGCCATCTGTGTGGTTTCTTTCAGACCACTAATGCAAAGCCCTTGGATAGCCCCCTATTTACTTGCCTCGGAGCTGCACTTAGAGGTCCCACTGCCTGAAACACTGCAATCAAGCTGACAACACAACCAATCAAGGTCTGACCTGCAGCCGTTTCCAAGGAAACTCAAGCCACTGCCACAGAAACAGATTGTACATAGTGGAAGGAAACATATATTTTGGGTGAAGGGGGGAAAAAAATAAAAAAGAAGCATTTCAGATTTTTTCCTGGTACTTCTGAGTTATTACAAGGCACTTCTAAAATAATAGTAATGAAAAATGCTCTTGTTAAGAAAGATTGAGTGATGATGGTCATGTAACTACTTAAAGCCAGGCAGAGAGCCTCCAAGAAAGACCATGAGCTAGAGCTGACTGAGAGCATGTTCCTGCTTTGCTTCTGAGTCACTTCATAAACCTTGCCAAGTCTTTGCAGAAGATTTCTAAGTCATTAAGTCCATAGTTCCAATGAACACTAAGTCCAGATCAAAAAAGGATGCGCATCTGAAGAAGAAAACTTTGAAGAAAGCAACAAGATTGTCATGGCCACACAGGAAACCCAGAGAAAATAACCTAACAGGCAGGACCACCTCCACTTGAGGAAACACCACCACCACATTTTACACCGATGAGTCTGCTTAGTGGGTGTATTTATCAATCGGGAGAGCTTTCAATATGATTTTTCCTTCGTGGAACAGTTTATTATATGTAGTGATTTACAATTTACTTGTAAATCAAGTAAATTCAAATTTGTTTGTGAATCAATGTCCAGCTGTAATTTGTTTGTGAATCAATGTCCAGCTGTTTGAAAGCAGGGTGCATAAAGGAATAATCATATTCTTTGCAGGATGGTTGATGGGTGTATTGAAAGTTGCCTGCTGTAAATTGGGAGCTCTCACTTTTAATACAATTATCAGTGCAATGTGGAAAAGGTCACAGGAGGTTTTTCAACAGAATGGAACTTTCTACTGGACCAGGTTGTTCAGAGACTTGTCCAACCTAGCCTTGAAGACTTCCAGGGATGGGGGCACCCACAACTTATCTGGAAAACCTCTGCCAGGGCCTCACCACCCTCACAGTAAAGAATTTCTCCCTAATATCCAATCTAAACCTGCTCTCTCTCAGTTTAAAGCCATTCCCCTTGTCCTATCACCACACACCCTTGTAAAAAATCCCTATCCAGATTTCTTGTAGGCTCCCTTCAAGTACTGAAAGGCTTCAATAAGGTCATCCCAGAGCCTTCTCTTCTCCAGGCAGAACAATCTCAATTTTCTAATCCTGTTTCTGGGTAGAGACACTTATTTCCAGGATATGGTTAGTTGCATCTCAAAGTAGACCAAATGGACCATGTTCTAAAGACAGGTGTTGATTTCCACTGATCCTGGAGGGAGTCCAGAATGCCTCACTCAGGGTTGGATGGCTAACTCCAGTTCTCCACATTTAGTTGGATAATTCTCCCATCACTGACTGGGAGAGTGGAGCTTGGAAGAGGGCTGCCAACACCAAGGAGAAAGTAAATAAAAAGTCCTTTCAGATATGTGTTGGGCAATTTGAGAGAAGGACTTTGGGAAAAAGGTGATGTGGTTTTGTTGGGGGAATGAAAGTCTCCTTTTGTACTGTTATTCTACTCTATAAAGAACTACCATGGAGGACATAGGAAACTGACTTTTTTCTGACTGTTGGTGATGACTATGAAGGAGGAATCTCAGGAGGACAGAAAATGGAGCTAAGGATTTCCTCCTGTGGTTTTACACTGATTCTGACAAATACAGCTTCACTCTGGACATGCATGGCTAACTTGTGGAACCTGACCCATAAATCTGTGCAAGAAGTATATCATAATTAATTAAACATGAGCTCAGTCTCGGTGTAATCATGGCTTGTGACCCTGGACAACTGTCTGTGTTCTGCACCCAGAAAAAGAGCCCCAAATACCAAGAGAAAGCAATATGAAAAGAAAGAGTTGTGTACTGGAGGGAGAACTGACTACAGCAAACAGTATTCAGACTAGTCAGTATTTGAACAACATCACGCTTCTGAAATGTGGGGTTTTTTCCAAGGAAGAAGTACTTTTCTTCCTACCCTGAGTGCCTATTGCTCCTCCTTAAGTTCAGTTCTCTGCCAGGCACTTTCTGCTTTCACAGTTCTCTTCTATCCTCTATTGTGGCTGTAGTGCAATATGTGACAATTAATAAGAACTGTGAATCAAAGCTTCCAGGTATGATGAGACAGCAGACAGATTAAGTAACAAAAAAAGAGCTTTTGGGGAGGTAGAGTAAAAGGAATCTCAGTCAGACTGGTCACACTCTAGTGGTAATAAGAAGCTAGTTTTAACAAGAAGAGACCTGAGTTTCTCATAGGGTTCTTCCTAAACCTCTGAATGTGACAGTTACCTTTTACAGTGGCCATAAGATACATCAAATGGATCTAGGAAAATAAGATAAATCTTTAGCTTTTAGCCATCCACTTTTATTTTTCTTCCTGGTGACAGCAGCACACTATCATACATTGCTCTGGAAGACTTCGTGCTGTGGATCTTTCACAATGAAAACTCATTATTCTGCTTATGAAGAGTATGAAATGACTTAGAATACAATCTCTCTATGTCCACAATTTGAAGTCAAGCACGTTGTTCAGACAGAATCGAAGGCAATGTGTTTGTGGTCCCCAGTGGCTGAGGAATAAGGGAGGAATTCAACTGCATTGTAATTAGTGTAATCAAAAAATTATGGATTTTTTTCTAAACCAGAAAAGAGGCAGAAAGTTGCTTTTTATGGATTAAAAGCATTTAGTTCAAATTTGAGTTGTGAGAAATTTTGTAGTAGTCATTTAAGTATGGCTCTTTGTTTGTTTCTCAGCAGAGTTTTCTCGCTTTGCACAAATAATTTTTAGCAAATTATTTAAAATGCCCATTGTCTTTTCACCACTGTACAACTCTAGCAATGTCTCACTGCTCTGAATTTCCAGTGGTTCCTGTCAAGCTCTCTTAAGAAGAGGTTTCTTTTAGACAGTGGTATTAGTTTGTGTCTGAAAAGCAAGAGAGACCTGGATTCCCCTTTTTGTGCCAAGGAAGTTGAAAGCTGGGGTTCGATTTCCTGTTTCTCACAAGATTTCTCGCACTAACACTTATAGGATGTCTAAAAACAATGATGTTACCATGTACAATATGATTTAGGTGGATGCATTTATCACCCAAACTTTGTAGAGTTCAAAACTCACCAGACACCTTAGACCTGGTTATTTTCGAGATCTCTCAGCTATGGAGAGACCTTGTGGTCACTGTATCTGAATGGCATTTGCACACTGGGCCATGCAATTCATCAGCTCCTCAACAGCATTACAACAGACAGGAAAATAGCAAATATAGGCTAATAGGGCTGTGGGGCTGACAAAGAACCATCAGTGATTGTAGCTGTTTCATTTTTTAAAGGCAGACAGAAAAAAAACAGAGATTTGGCTTCCATTCATTCGTGTGTGCATGTGTTCTGAGCATGAAAGCACTGTGTGCCTCTGCTTAGAAAAGAATGTAAAAGGTGAAGAGCTACAGAGGACACAAAATCCAGCAAGTCTGATTAAGATATTTACCCAGATGGAAAGTCCCGAATTTTTGTCATGCCTTTGATAATCAATCTGTAGAGCCATTGGATGAAAATGGAAAGAGCTCAGAAGCAGGCAGTTCAAACCAGGACTCCCCACTTCTATGTGACTACAGCCTGAAGTTGTGCTGCTCCTCCATCCCCTGCCACATCTTGGTTTTTTTTCCTTGATGGTTGCAGACTTTGGAGGAATAAGAAGTGAACTCCGCTTGTTCCACCTTTTGGTGTTCCAGCAAATGCAGGAGTGGCTGGGGAATAGGAGCTCCTGTCCTTTTGGGGACAGTATATTACCCAGGACACACATTAATACGTAAAAGACAGAACTGTGTCTATTTTTCTCTCCAGTTAGGTTATAAGAAGCACCTATTCCAGATTGAATTCTGGGTTCATGGAAAGTCTCCTCTGGTGGTCTGACTGAGATTCTCTGCTTCACACAGAGCTGAAGTTCAGATGCAACATGCAGATGTGATATTAACTTGTTCTACATAGCTCCTTATTTGATATCTTCTGTCTAAGGGACGTGGCTCTTACCCAGCACTAAACAAGGCACTCAGGTGTGTAATTTTGATCTTGGATTCTGTTTTTTAATCTATATCCCTTAAAGTTAGTCAATACAGATTGCATGCTTTGTTGGACCTGCCCCTTCATTTGCCAGGTGTTGTGAACTATAAAGCAGTGATAATTAGGATTTCCCAAAACCTGCAGAAAACTATGAAGATAGTTACATTAAAGAGCGAGAACTGCTCAAAGTCTGAGGTGACAAATAGAGCAGGATGGAAAGCAATTCTTTTCTGTCCTGTTAAAATTCTGTAGAATTCAACAGTGTGTCTGCTCTGCGCTGAAATGAAAACATGAGAGAGATCTGTCCCACACTGATCAGGTCAGGGCACTCACCACGCTTTAGCTCTACTGTTGCATCCATAATGTGAGCCAGTCAGAGATAGATCTTGCACTTTATTCATGTCTACAGCTGCCTTGGTTGTGCTTGGTGGCTACTCCAGAACAAGTCTCTTTCCAGTTTACCACAGGCCTGTGATGTATTTTCTACCTAAAGTGTTTCTTTGAGCACTTCTGGACAAAGTGAGGTTGTGCACAGCAGATCTTTAATGAACGGTCACTTAAATGAACATCTTACCAATGAGCTCTAGGAATTGGAGCCTGTCTGAAGATTTTTGCATTCATAACGGTATTTCCACCTTGAGAAATATTTATTTTTCACAAGTAGAGGGCATTTTCTAGAATTTCTTTTATCCTGAAAACCAGAACAAACTTTCTCAAGGCTGTCACCAGATCTAGCAAGATAGGCATATCAAAGCGAATGACAAAGCCTGTCTTTAATTTCAGCTCTCTTCTTAACTCTGTCTCGGAGAAATACATTAACCGGATGTACAAAACATAGTTAAGAATTATTGATTTTTGCTGAAATTCAGCCTTTGAGTATGTTTAGGAAGATAAACAGGAACAGATTGCATCAAATTTACAGAAAAGAGAAGTAACAACACTCATTGTGACCCCAACTCATTTCAGTCTGACACCAGGGGTCCACCCGGTGGACACATTATATTTTCTTAAAACACATTGATTGAGTACAGTGTGAGGTTTTGTTTGCTGGAATTCTTTGCTGAGAATTGTTCCCAGGCTATTTGCTATTATTATGCCCTTACAATTTCTTTGGCTGTTTTGCTGTTTCTCTTGTTGATAACCCTGTTATTCCCCTATGCTTAATCCTCCCCTGGACTCTGCTGCTTGATTGTACGGGGGTGTTATCACCACTGATTGACTGGCCGTGTCTCTTAGTCCCTTTCTGTTTGTGTGGGTAGGGGGTTAAAGCACTGAAAAGAGGGATTAGATGCAGGTTTACAGCCCATAACTCTGCACTTAGGTGACTGACGTCATGGTAATTAGACATTGGCAAGTTCCCTGTAATGCCATTGCACGGTTATCATTGCAATTTAAAATCCAAATGGGTTATCTGCATCCTGTAGTTATTTCCAATATATATATATATTTTTTTTTCTTCTTTCCTCTCTGAGTTAAAAAATCTCTTTTACTTCTTGAAAGAGTTGGTGCTGGTCTCTGCCTGCACCTGATTTTGTCTCAGCTGTTACAAAATTCCTCTCCTGGTTTGCATAATCACAGGTTTATTCCTTTTTTCTTCCTTTTCATCATAAATTCTTGCGTGTGGTGTCTGACCTGCTTGAAAGAAAATCACCACATTACCTGCAAATGGGCTCGACTGCCCTTGACACCAGGCAACTCTCAGATTGATTTTCAGCAATAGTTATTCACACACAAACCTTAACAGCCTGGCACCTGCGTGTCTATCGACCCCTTTTGGTAGCCCTTGTTCCTGGCCATACCCCTGGGTCAGAGAACAAACTGCTGCTGTCGATTGTATCCATTTGCCAGCACCTCTGGGGAATAAAGAGGGAGCACAGCTACAGAACCAAAGGTTAGGAAAATTCATTAAACAAAAATAATGAATCCCTCAGTTCCTAAGCATCAGTTCAGCAAAGATATTTAATTACTTGCTGGTCTTTACTCATATCCTCTTAGTGAGGTATGTGTTTATGAACTTGTGGTAGATTGGAATCAAATAGAGTTTGAATCCAGCGTTTAAGAATAAAAAAAAGGAAAAGGAAAAGAAAAAGGAAAAGGAAAAGAAAGAAAAACAGTACTTTCCAGATTAAATTTCTGAAATTATTGTGACAACCTTGATGTAAAAAAGATTGTAACTATTTTTGGCATAACTATCTGATAATTTTGGTTTTCATTTATAAAGGGACAATTCCAATTTATATCTAGCAGTGAGTTGTGAATGCTTCTTTATCAGCTGGAATAGGATATCCGTGCACATAAATTTGCCCAAGTGCACAGCTACTGAGTCCATCCTTCTGTCTACTCCTAAGCATTTTAAAGAAAATTGCATTTTTATTTTGAGATTGCCTAGGAGGTATTTCCAAGGTTAAACAATGCCTGTATGTAGTCCTGGAAAGGTGAGCCTAGCAAAATGCAGCAATACTTTAAAAATTTCCTCAAGAGACTTCTGCCCCCTTGTGACCCTCTTTTATGCGTCTGTGACTTTCCTAAATGTGAATTTGGATCTTTGTCAATCCACAGTTCCCTGCAATCTTTGTCGCAGAATCTTGGAATCACAGAATCACAGAACAGTTTGGGTTGGAAGAGACCTTAAAGATCATCCTCTGCCAACCCCCCTGCCATGGGCGGGGACACCTTCCACTAGACCAGGTGGCTCCAAGCCCCATCCAACCTGGCCTTGAACACTTCAGGAATGTGATATATGGCATTTACAGAGAGAAAAGAACAAACAGAAAGAGAACAGAAGAAACTGAAAACTTTTACACCAATACCACCATTTAGTCAAACCTGGCTAACTGGTGAGTGTGGTGTGCAGATGTTTCATGAAATGTCTCAGCCTTTCTAATCAAGATTAAAACATCTAATCTTTTTCTGCTGATGTTCCTCAACTGAATGTCCCACACAACGCTGGTTGACTGCCTCAGGAAAGGGCAGGTGGAGATGAAGGACATAAAAGTAAAAGTCATAACATGTAATTTAAATGTTTAACATTTATTGGAAGGTATTAAGATCTGAGAGATACTTGTGATCAGCTAGACTATGGTTAAGTTTTTGGGGTTTGGTTTTTTTTCCCCTCTAGAATGAAATTTTCCTTATCAGTTTTTTCACAGACAGAGAGTGAGTTATGACATAACTTATCTGCCAATATCTTTTCAATAGCACTGTGGGGGTTCAGTGGTTTATTGTATATAGGTCCCTTGGGATCCAGGAAATGGAGTGTTTATTTCTGTCACTTGCTAATTGCAAATTATCTCTATTTCTGCTCCTCAGTTTCTTTTTATTGTCTTTCTATAAAATGGAGAGAAAGATGCTGTTTGCTTTGTAAGAGATCTTCCAGATTCCTGGCATCCTGATATTTTTGAGCATGGAAGTTTTTTAAGACCCTGGTTACTTTGTTGAAATAAAACCTTTCAAATTTAATCACACTTAAGAAATCTGAGTTCATTTTCTACTTGGTTGATTATTTCTGTGTTTTGGACAGTCCTGTGTTACTTCTGTCAGCATGAGAAAGCTCCCATGAAGCAGCTTTATTAATGCATCTAAGAAATAAAGCACTGCTGTTCTCACATTTGATAGCATAAATCTCTTCAACTTCTCCAAAAACATCTGTGTCTACTCCAGTAGATGATTCTGACACTGTTGTACATCCCATGATTGTTATTTTGGGATGTTTCCAGCTGGTCCCTGTTTGGAATATAATATGAATACAGACAGCAGAGTCAGTCTACTTCTCTTAGCGTCAATCTTTCCAGATTCTTGGAAGATAACTCTTTCATAACTTGCTTTTGACCCAAGGATTTTGTTTGATATTGAAATAAAAGGGTTGATCCTCCTAATAATACAATGAATTTCCTGGGGAAAAAAAAACCAAAACCAAAATGAAAGTACTTTTTGTTCTTTTTCACTTTTTCCTTCCAGTTAGGTCTGGGAAGAGGTTGTCTGACATCCATTACCTGACGCAGGACAGATTTATAGGATGTTAATGCCCTTTACATTACTTTTCAGCTTGTCAGAGCTTAAACTCTGAGCCAAGTTCTCTTAAAAGGAGACCAAAAAGAAACAAAAGTAATGATGAAAATAAATATTATGGAAAGCCTCTTGAGATAGTCTGTTCTTTCTTTATTTTTTCTATATTTCAGGTTTTTTACCAATAAAACACAAAGGGTAAGAAATATATCTGAGAATCATGGAGCTTAGGGGACTCCAGTGAGTAATATCTGCAAAATGAAGATATTTCAGAGGTGTATCCTTGCCACAAAAGCACAGAGTAGCCTCTGCCTATCCCAGTGCCTGCTATTGCAATAGTTTCTGGTTGGAGTCATCCTTTGAAGGTTGTTTTGCGACCTGTATGAAATGAATTTAGCACCCCCCAGCAATTACTGTGCTGACTGCCCTCTCCTTTATATAAAGCCATATTGGCAGTGTTTTGGATCACCTCTGATGCCTCAGAGACAACATGTGCATGATGAACTCTTTTACAACTCCACTGCCAGTTTCTTTCCTGCCATACTACAGCAGAGCGATGAGCAACCAGAAGTAAACTTGCGTTGCTCTTCCTTACTCGCTGTCTGCTCTTGGGATGTCAAAACATTGGATACATAGGGGTTTTATCTATTCTATTAAGTTTTAATGTCGTCTGGCACCAAGACCACCCTCTATGCAATGATTCACATTCACAATCTTAAACCCTTTTCCTTCAAAGACAGCACAGTTGCTTTCCAGTTGTCTATTGGAAATAGTCCCTGGTCTGTGCTAGATCTCAGGCTGTGTTTGGGAAACGCTTGGAAGGATTTCTGTTTCCTCTCATGGAGACATTGCCAGGGATTGCTTTAACAATCTAGTAGCTTGAGGAACATTTTCTGGTATAATCTAATTTAGTGCTGATGGAGCCAGCCTGTCCTTGCAGCACTGCTGAATAGCAGTGAAATCCTTTTCTGAGCACATCACTGGATAATAATGCACAAAGATGTCTCAAGATGGTCCATAAAATGATTATAATACTTATATTATCCTGTTTGTGTAACACATGAAATTTTGGGGCTTGCCGTTGAAAATGTTGACCTCAATTTTGAACTAAAACTTAAAAGGAGAGTTAGAGGAGAAAATTACTGTCTGGTTTTGGCTGGGGTAGTGTTAGTTTTCTTCACAGTAGCTGGTTCGGGGCTATGCTTTGAATTTGTACTGAAAACTGCATTAATAACACAGGGATGTTCTTCTTTTTGCTGGGCAGTGTTTACGCACAGTCCAGGCTGTTTCTGCTCCTCACCCCGCCCCACCAGTGAGGAGGCTGGGGATACACAGGGAGCTGACAGGGGACACAACCAGGATGGCTGACCCCAACTGACCCCAGGGAAATTCCACAGCATGTGGCACCACGCTCAGGAAAAATAGCTGGCGGAAGAAAAAGGAAGTGAGGGACGTTCAGAGTGATGGTGTTCATCCGCAGATCACTGTTATCCGTGATGAAATCCTGTTTTCCTGGGTTTCCTGCCTGCCCATGGAAAGCAGTGAATTAATTCCTTAATTTGTTTCTCTTGTGTGTGCAGCTTTTGCTTTACTTATTATACTGTTTTTCTCTCAACCCACGAGTTTTCTCACTCCAAGCCTTCTGAGCATCTCCCCCATGGAAGTGGGTGGGAGAGAGTGAGCAGCTGTTTTGGGGCTGAGCTCCTGCCATGGCTAAACCATGACTCTGACTGACTGGTGTTAGAGCCTGGGATTTGTGAGATGCCCTACTAAGGCTCCTGGACCATGTCATGATGTGTGCCTCAAGGGGACAGAATTACACTGGACAGAATATCATGAAAGAGCAAGAAATGCTCTTATAGGAACTAAAAAACCTTTATTCCGTAAGACATTAGCCAGTTTTACTGAGCACTGGTAGAGAAGAATCTTCTGCAATGGGGAAGTTATGCCACAAACACCCCCTTGTTAGACTGAAATTTCTTTATATTTGCACTTGGCTATGTCACACCTATTTTCAACTGCAACAGACAGGAGACTGTTTTCTCTTTTCTCTACAGGACAGATGACACTTTTGGGTGACATCTGAGGAGTGACCAAAGCCTACATCAGGGAAGAACTGGGTACTTTTTAAAATTTGACTCAATTTGCCTAAATCTCCCCAGTCCTGGAGATTTGAAAATCTCCAAGATTACACAGTCCATGTAATTTGAAAAAAAAACATGTCCTGGAGTGACTCTACTGAGAGCAAACTCTTTCCAGACTGCAGCAAAAATCCACCTAATCAGAGAAAAGTACCAGATCAAACAATTTAAAAAAAAAAGTGAGCCATTTTCCTGTCTTAGAGATCCAAATTACCCAGTGAGATGGCTATGATCAGTAGTTAAAAGAGAAACAAAACAAGAAATGGCCAAATTAAATGGGGAAAAAAAAAAAGGTTAAAAAAAAATCATTTACGAAGCAGACAGATAATTTCAAACAGCTTTCATACCAGGAATAGGGCACCATTACAATGAGAAAACCTTTAATTATGTTGTAAAGGTCTGATATTCCACTGAAATGTCATTTCAAAATAAACTTCTAACAGTTAATTATCAGTGATATTTAACTTGTGGGAAAATTAAATATCACCACATACTCCTGTGATCATTTTATTGCTTTTGTAGACATTTTAATATTTTAATGGTTTCCAAGTAACAATGAAAAAGGCATGCCACCAAGTATGTTTTCTTGGCTTTCTGTAGATAATCACATAACCTTTCCTTTGTCTTCTTCATACAAAACAGACCTCTGAGTCAGCGAGGGACAGGGCTGAAAGGAAAAACTTTGGGAATAAATATGGGAATAAACATTGCTCTGGTTCTCTTAGCCGGCACGATTCCTGGGAAAGAAGTTTTATTAACTGTGATAACTGGAAATACAATGCTGAATGAACAATTGAAGCCCTATCAGCATTCAGCTAGAAAATCAGATGAATGTGCAGTGTTCCAGCTAGTGACCTGTATATTATCCAAAGCTTATAAAACACACCGAGCAATCGGACCCAAGGATGCAGCCACCCTGATCAGGCACAGACTGGAAGGCTGGAACAGGAAACCTCCTGTGCTCTTGTATAAATCAATACTATACAAGCTAAAGGACTGGGATTGTCGAGAAAAGGTATGAATTTTAAGGCCAGACGTGACTATTATGTGAATGACTATTCAATCAGAGGTTTTGATTGAACTGGCTCTAGAAATGGATGGGTCCAACTCGCCACAACTGGCTGGGTGTTATTAATCCTCCTCCAGGGTGAGCCAATGCAGCATGAATCATTAGAGGGCTTGGCTCAAGGAGGTTGGTCTGTCCCTCACTGCAGCATTTATTTGCCAGCTTTTAGCCGTTGCTTCAAGTTTCAAATATTGTGCCACCAAGAGCTCCAAAATAAATGCTATTATCTTAAAATATTCCAATCATCCTGAGATTAACATTACAAACAAGATCAGGAAAAGGATAGAAGAGCAATTGTAAGATCCATATAGGTCTTACTATTGTGTTGAGCATTAGATGAGATGCTTATCAAATTCTGATCTCCAGGGGCTTTATGTAAAGTTAACATCAATGGCAAAATATGACAAAAATCCTGGAAATGGAAGGTAATGAAATTTCTGACAAAATCAACAATCTCTTGCATGGAATCCCAAACTGAATCATTTTGCTTGTACCTATCAACCGATCTTCAGAGATACTGTGAGACTGAATCTTTCCATGGTAGTGGGAAATCCATCTATCATTACTTCAATGTGTAAAGAAAACAAAAAATGCCACTCAGCTGGAACTTGCAGGACTGTTGTTGACTCCTTTCATGTGAACAGACCTCTGCACCTTTCATCAAGTTGCAGAGTCTCCTAAGGTCATATTGCTTAAATACTCAAATGCCCCCCAAATTCTTTGCTTAGTTTCTGTTGTGTAAACTGACAAATGCCCCTCGGCAGCAGTCTTACAGTAAAGGGAGCAAAAAGATGGTGATGCTGTTAGATACAAGGTTGACTGTCAGACAGGAAGAGTAGCCAGTCCCTTGGAAATTATGCTGCCTGTAGAATAACAGAACCTTAGAATGGCTTGGCTTGTAAAGGACCTTGAAGTTAATCCAGCTCCCACTCTCCCTCCATGGTGGATTGGTACACCCGCACCCCTAAAATGAAGTTTCTCAGAATACAAGAAAGACTGCCTTAAGAAGTGTTTTGTTTGCCTTGGAGTTTCCTGGTGGTAAACCTTTTCTGCTCACATGTTCAAAGGTTTGTTTAAAATCTGCTCCCATAGAAGCAGTTGGAGGTCTGTCAGGTAATTCCACTTGTACGCAGGTGGCATCACAGATAGCGTCACTGGCATTTTAAAGGGCTCTTTGAGAATCTGGCTATTAAAATGAAGAGCTAACTCCGAAGAGAGAGGCAAAAGAAATTGCTAGAGCACTTTTTCTTTCTCTGGTAAAGAGCTCATGGCAGTGTCCAGAGATCTGTTAGAATAATCATAGCATTTTCTCCATCTTTTTCTGAAATGCAGATCCGCTTCCAGTGAAAGATTAAGAGTCTGACAGCCTTAGGAGTTTGCTGGTTTGGAAAGTTTCCATCCTCAACTCCATCTCCCTTCCCTCCCCAGAGGCAGCCATAATATCTCTTTTCCTCCAAAAATCCTTTTTGTCCTTAATTCTAAATGCCAGGTCTTAGCACTAAGCCAGATATTGAGGGGGGTGTGAACTGGAGTCAATTGATCTGTGTGGATTTATCTCTGCTAAAGATTTATTTTTTTTACCATTATTTGTCAAACAGAGTCTCAGTGCTTTGTGGGGCAGAGGAGAAGCACAAACAATCTAGAGTGGAGGTGAAGATGGTATTAGTACTTAAACCACCTCATCTCTGGCACTGGACTACGCTACTGCTTCATAAAGAAATTGTACTTTACATCCACCTTTGCAAAGACATGTAGAACTATGCAAATTAATGGTTATAGAGAATGATACATTTATTTCTGCAACCTTTTTATTTACCTATTTACCTCTGCAAAAGGTTTTAGTCTCTAATCACTCCAAATTATTACAAATTCACGTCTCATGTTTTTAATTCTTTGGGTCCCCAGATAAAATTCTGTTGCAAATATAATGAGCAGCAGAATTAGATATGAAAGGCAAGGGAGAACCAGGCACTTACTAATGCATGGAGATGGTTCTGAGTGTTTTGAACTACCTTGTTCCATCAAGGTCAACCAGTTTAAATTTCCAGAGAATGTGGATTTCCAAAGAAAATCAACAATTGCTTTCAATCTATTTTGAAACACTTTCATCCCAAGTCTTAAAACCCACAGAGAAATGTTTCTTGTTAACTTTGTATTTTGAAAGGCATTAAACAAAGCTTGAACTAAGATAAACAATTGTCTGTTTTCTAAAGCAAACAATAAATTGTTACATGGGGAACATTTTTCTTGCATTCGTAGGGGTTTTTTTTAAAGTAGAAATAATATTGCTTGTGAGTTTATAAATATACAAAAATGGTTACACAAACACTAAGAAAATTCCAAAATATTGAATATGTTGGCTGAAACTCTGATTCTAGAGGTAGTGAAAAATAACAATAAAATAAACTCCGTTTTACTTAAAATCCTTTTCCCTGACCTTCTTGGAGTTTGAGAGAGTGGCAGTGAATGAGTCAAAGCTTAATATCTGGTAATAGATGAGCAGTTTTTCTGGGAGTGATTCTCAATTGGCTGAAGACTGAAAGTCCCATTGTCTCACTGAGAACACTTTAATTCAGAGCAACGAGATGCTTTATGGGCAGCATAACTGGCTCTTCCACAACTGTTGTCATCTCTAGAGCGGAGTTTGCAGGAGACAGTAGAAAGAAAACAAACACGGTGGCTCAGAAGAGAAACTATTAGGTGAAAATTTTTGGCACGAATTGAGCAGAAGATAAAACGTTATCAAAATGATCCATCCGAAAATCTCATGTCTAAATCAAGGTTTTATTGCAGTTCCTTTATGTTCACTGCATTAATGGTCTTCAATCTTATACTTACTCTTTTTTCCCTTTTTCAACATGATATTTAGGAGCACAATAGAAGTTATGCTGAGTTAAATAATGATCAGATTTTTTCCCCCCACATTAGTAGAAGACAGAATATTCAGATGTTTGGTACTTAGTCTCTCTAAGTAATAAACTTAGTCTCTCTTTTCCCCAGTCTCTCCTGTCAGGCTTCAGATTACCCAGTTATTTGGGAAACCTCCGTAAAGGATGTAGTCAGAACAGTTACTCTTAGAGAGTAATGATTTAGAAACTGAAAATGAAGAAGAGAAATGGGTGCTGCTACTGAAAATTCCTGAGTAGTCCTTTTCTTGCTAAAATTTACATATCACTAAAGATAATAAAGACACATATTGGAGAAGAGAAGGCTTCAGAAGGACCTTATAGAAGACTTCCAGTACCTAAAGGGGCTACAAGAGAGATGGAGAAGGACTTTTGACAAAGGTATGTAGTGATAGGACAAGAGGAAATGGTTTTAAGCTGAAGGAGGGTAGATTTAGGTTGGACCTTGGGAAGAAATTCATTACTATGAGGGTGGTAAGGCCCTGGCACAGGTTGTCCAAAGAAGTTGTGGCTGCCCCATCCCTGGAAGTGTCCAAGGCCAGGTTGGACAGGGCTTGGAGCAACCTGGGATAGTGGAAGGTGCCCCTGCCCATGACAGGGGTCAGAACTAAGGTCCTTTCCAAACCAAACCGCTCTAGGATTCTCTAATTCTATATCCATGGGCAAGTCTCTGCATACACACACACACACACACACAGAACTGAGGTCAATGGACCTCCATCCATTTATGCCACTTGTGAATCTCTTCATTATATCAGAATGGAATGAGGTTGTCTTACAGCAGCCTCATTAATTCTGTCAGCAGCATAGAGCATGATTTTAACTTGAGAAACAACTCCCATTGATATTGAAAAAATACTGAAAAAACCACAGAGGATTGATTGGATGTGCTCTTTGTTCTAATCCTGTCAAATGAAAGGCTGAAGTAAAAGAAGCAGCTGGTTGCTCAAGAAACTTGGGCAGCACTTTGGCCAGGCATGAATTGCATTGAAAAAAACCCCGTGGTTAACAGCGGAAAGAGCTAACGCAAACAATATTGGGGAACAGCTAGGAGGTGCTCAGAAGTAGAAACACTGTGAGGTATAACTGCAGGACTCAGGACATGAAAGAACTGGTTTGACTTTCTGCCCTCCATCTGCCAGGATGAACTCCTATGTACAATATAGGTTGCCATTTCCAGCACAGGTTTTGTGGCTCTAACCTTCTGGCAAACATATAAAAAATCCATTAAAGCGCCAGCCAAACTCCTGTCAACAGCCCAAGGAGAAGGATATAGCTCTGGCTTCTCTAATTTCGCATACAACCCAGATGGAAGTACAAGCACTTCTATGTTGAAGTGCCAAATAACTCTCACAAGGCTTATATTATCTTTTCTTCGTCTTGCCTCAGACAAACTTCCCTGCTTCTGGGGACTCCGCAGCTGTGTGAACTCCAGCGAAAGGCTGTGCGTGGCAAGCCAAGAACGGGGTATTTGCTTTCCAGCTTCTGTAATGAGGCTTCCCTTCCCTTCCAGTCCCATCAAGGACTGTTCAACCGGCAAGAGCAGCTGCAGAATCTTCACAGATTCTTTAAAGCAATATTTAAAGGCGAGGTCCCTCATTTTCTTGAAGCAAGATGCATTGCAAACAAGAGTACACCAAAGCAGTAATGCAATAACTGCCTAGGAGAAAAGTGAGGAAAATATTATGGGGAGGTTGTAAGAGGGGAATTGGAATTTAGCAGAGCTGATAGCTTTTAAACATGAACCTGTGCTTTAATTCCATTGCTTTAACCTTGCCTTTGGCATCCTTTGTTCTGAAGAACATGCAGTTTGAGCTTAAAGTTCCTGTAAATCAGAGGATTAAGACACAAAAGTGGAGTATAGAATGATTGTTACACCAAAATCATTAACATCAAATACAGTCATGCCTATAAATAGTGTTTCATTAAATATACTTTGAGTAATATTGGCTAATATTATCCCTTACTTCCTCATAAAGCCAAATGTTGATTTGAGAAAAGAAGTGACCTCCAAGTAAGGACTACATCAACTAAATCCATCTCACTTTTTTGCTGGATATGCTTTTTTTCCCTTCTGAATAAGAATAAAAGTATTCTTCATAATTTGACAGCATAATGACTGAGCTAGTATTATTCAAGGGGTAAAGAAAAAAGAAGGAGGCAATATAGATTTGTAGTTTGACCAGGAAAGTGTAAGAAGAAGAGTCTTGTTTGTAACTCAGTCAATCATAGGAAGACATTTCTGATATATCAATCAATTCTATGAATTAGACTCTATGGGCATTTTGCTTCCTGCATTCAGAATCAAATTCTGGAAGTCTTGGCCTCCGTCGAATGGCTAACTTCTGGGTAAAAATTCCTTTGGCCTCAAATATCATGGATTTGGATGTGGGAGAGAATAGGGTGATCAATAATCTTTGTCATCTCTGTTTTATTGTACAGAATGTGCCTTTTCCCCCAGTGACTTCAAGACTGAAAGAGCCACCTTTCTGTTCTGGGGCACCTCTAGCTTTTCCTAAAGAAGACTGAACTACAGGAAACCCTTCACACCTCAGCCTAAATGGGCCTGGGGTCTTTAGATATCTCTCCTTGCTCTCATGTCAGAGAGAAGACAATTTGGGTTTTTCCTTGCAGAGAGGGCGGTAGTTCTTCCTAAAAGAACTCTGATGTGATTTGTTGCATTGGAATTCACAGTCAGCCCTCAGCTCAGTCTGCACACAAGCTTTTGGAAGAAAGATGTCCAGGATTACAGCTGAGGCCATGGAGACTGTTGAAATTCAAGGAACAGCTAAGATCATTTTTCAGTGTTACACTGTAGTTCCAACAGTAGCAACCTCAAACATAAAATCAATAGCCTGTACTACCATAAAATTCATCTATTCTCCTAAACAAGTTGCACAGAGTGTCTACATCTAGTGGTACATCTTAAACTAGGAATAAAAGAACACATCTTTTTTTTTTCTTTTTTTTTTTCTCGGAGAGGTAGTAACGATAAATTCATGAAAACTGTAAATATGTTAAAACAGGCAACCATATGGAAGATATCTCTGCTCGTGTGGGCAAGAGAGCAACTTGTTTTGATAATTTTTGGTTGCACTGAGCTGCATCGATGCCCTCTTAGGCATATGAGGGATATAATTTTATGTCATTCAAGGTAGGCTGAGATATGCTGAAGGGTGGTTGATTTGAAATGCGATACATAAATCTAAATAACACTTCCTTAATGACACATATAGTTTTTACAGTTAAATTATTTAGTTATCAGAAAAAAAAAATAAAGAATGGCAGGGAATTTTCTGCTTCATTCCACCCTGGCTGCAACAATTAAGACTCTGTTATTAGTACCTGTCTCTAGCAGCTGTAGCATCATTTTCAAAGCCACTAGATGGGTATAGCGGGGATGTTAAATCAGAATCAATGGGCCTGGGAAATTCTTATACATCCTTTTGCCAAAAGTAAACTTTTTTTTAAAAGAATTTAGTGTTAAATTGTTAATTTAGAATTTAGAGTGGCAACTGTATGGATTTCTATAGGCAGCTATTTTTTCTCACAGATAGATTTTAATATTCAAATCTTAATTTATATTTGGACATTTTCTATTTGATTCCTGCATCTGGTGACTGCTCTGAGAGGGGTCACTTCAGCACAGTCCATCATTTATGAAGAGCCTTCCTGAGAAATCTCATTTTTTCCATTCTGTGCAAGCTGACTGGCTACTATGACTTATTGCTAACTGAGGACAGGGTTCATGAGTAGCTGCTGGGGTGACCTGAAGGAATAAACCTCAAACCTCCAAAAGAAATAAAGTCTTTTACTACCTCACTGATAGATGATAATAATCACACACACTCATGCAGCACTATTATTTCAGCTGTTATTATTTCAGCATGTAAGATAGGGCTGAAATTTCAGCCAGGAATAAAAAAAATATTTTTTAATAAATAATATCTAGGAATAAGCATCACCCAAAAGATAAAAAACATCACAGAATAGGAGTAACCAACATGCACCATGTTCCAGATCCCAACAACCATAAAATCATTGGATTCAATCAGATACATTGCAAAGAAAAGCTATGGCAATGATCAGAAGGCTAAAGTCACACAGAAAAGAAGGAAAGACTGATTTAAAAGAGTCTGAGAGAAGAGCAGGAGCTGAGTACTTGATAAGAGCAAAAAGATGGGAAAATGCTACAAAGTTAAAGTGAAAAAACATTTCTTCTTGGCCATGGCAGTCAGGACATGTGCAATGGATGTTTAATTGCTACAACTAAGATTAAAATAAAGGAAATTTAAGGTTAAGAAAAGTTTGTTGTAATAAGGTTAGTGAAGCACAAATTATGTTTTCTCAGTTGCTTGCAGAGTCTTCACCTCCCTCTGTAAGAGGTTTTTAAAACAGAACAGAAAAGGAACTGTGAGACATGAGATAAATATGGTTCATTTCATCTCAGGAAAATGAATTTTCTCGAAAGCCTTTTGAGATCCTTTTGAGACTGAAGAATCTGTGGCAGAGTAAGAAAAATGAAATTAAGAAAACTGGATTTCTTTCTTAGTGCCATTTCCGGTAGCTGACATTTACTACTGTTGGCATAGCCTCTGTCAAAAAAACAAGCAAAAATTCAAAGAACATGTTCAGTCTTTCACCTACTGTGCTTTTTATAAGATAGCACCAAGGTGCCTCAGCAGCCAAAAAACGGTGAGCTCTTTGAGGGGAAAACAGTCACTGAATGAGAGGGAGAGGGAACTCATGGAGAATACAGTTCACTGAGCTGTTAGACACATTATCTGTGACTGAAGGTTCACAGAGCAGATAATCAGTCAGCACATACTGTAATCTGGAACAAACTCTTTGTTTCACATTAGTCCTAATACAAACTCACATTACAGATAAGTGCTCTCTTCTCAAAGACGGTACATAATCACAATTTTCCCGGTTTCTATCACGGCTTGTTTTGTGCATCAAAGTCATCTTTGTTTTACTTTCTATTCACCAAAACTTGGTGCAAAAAATGTCACAGGCTATCTTGTAGCATGCAAATGAGAAACTAAGACATGTCCCAGATACTCCCTTCTGTGTGCAGGGATCTGTGACTTGCTTTTCTTCAGGACAGACAAGCAGTGAGTTCACTGCAATCTCATTTCTGAGTGATAATGATTCAATGTTCCTACACATGTCAAATATCTCCTGGTTCCCTCTGCCATGCTGGCCACAAACTGCCAGTGTCATTTTCCATTTCTTTTCTTTTCTTTTCTTTTCTTTTCTTTTCTTTTCTTTTCTTTTCTTTTCT
>VZTA01006275.1:0-36346 GCA_013398855.1 Mohoua ochrocephala | reverse complement strand
TTCTCTCTTCTCTTCTCTTCTCTTCTCTTCTCTTCTCTTCTCTTCTCTTCTCTTCTCTTCTCTTCTCTTCTCTTCTCTTCTCTTCTCTTCTCTTCTTTTTTTACTCTTTTCTTATCTTTTCTTTTTTTATTTTCTTTCTTTTCTCCTTCATATTTGTCATTTGTCTCTGCTGAAAGCTTTGAATCACTCCCAGCTGCTGTTCAGTGTTTGAAAGAGTAGACAAATGCTTTTTGTAAAGCACTGCAAGAGACTTGTGGATAGTTTCTGGCAATACTCTGTGCTCTCAGAGGTGACAACTTCTTAAACACAAATGTATAGCTAAACTTTCAGCATTGCTACAGATGGCCAGCATAATATTTTTGTTTTTCAAATTACTTTAAAATTATTTAATTTCTAAAATCAAGTAAAATTTCTAACTTATAAATATTATCAGTTATTGGAAATGTCCAAAAGTCTTATCTAAATTTATATATGTGGACATGAGAGAAGGAGATGAGCAGATGCTCCCCAGGGAAGTGGTGGAGTCACCATCCCTGGAAGTGTTCAAAAAATGGGTAAACATGGCATTTCATGATTTCGTTTAGTGGCCATGGTGATGTTTGGTAAAAGGTTGGACTTGATAATCTTGGAGATCTTTTCCAACCTTAATAATTCTATGATTTTTCATTCAATAAAGTGACAGTATTTCATCACAATGGAACATATTATATTTTGTCTGGATAGATACACCCGGTTTGTGCATGGATCCCACATTGGCCATGTCCTCATGGAACCCACTTTAGTGAAGTGAATCCTGAGTTAGACTTTGATTCAGCAGCTCTGTGTCTGACTCAGCCAGGAGGAGGAGTCCCCCCTGCCCTGAGGAGGAAGGAGCAGAAGAGACAAGGTGGGATGAACTGCCCCAGGTCCCCATTCCCTGTCCCCCTGTGGTGCTGGGGGAAAGTGATAGAGAGGCTTTGGTCGGCACCTGGTGTCCACCCAGGGTCAACCCACCACGGGAACAAGACTTTGGTCTTGTCTGGAAAAGCAGCCTTCAAAAAATACTCAGTATCATGTCCCATAGGACAAGAGATCAATTCCCAAACAAAGATGGTGCTCAGTTTATGCTTTAAAGCAAAAAAACCCATCAGGCTTTGTAATCTCTGCCTAACTAAGAGGACAAAACTGCAAAACTGCTATTCTTGTTCGTACTTATCTAACTTTTTTCAGATCTTACTAAATGGCTCCTCGGTCACTTCCTGCAGCGGCAGGTTCCTTCCTGGAGAGTTAGTCACGCACAGGGTAAGTACAGGCACCCATTTAAACTTTGTTGCTTTTAATTTCATCTGTGGTGGAGGTGGAGTGAGCTGTGTCTCCCGAAACATCTCATAAGTTATGAAGGTTTATTTAAAAAAAAAAAAAAGAACTGAAATGTCCTTTTTTTAAAAATAATTTTCACTGTCATAACTACAAAGAGAACTTGTAATTGAAGCCTGTTGTGATATCACCTTCTGAAGGCAGACGGACTCCATTTGCAGCAAGGAAAAGGTTGCATTTGACATTTTCTCTTTTCAGGGTGGCTCTGTACCAAAGCTGGTACAATTATCTGAGTTCAAAACTAATAGCAGCAAAACCTGACATACACTACATTCATTTTTGGAGGTGGGAGCATGACTGGCAGGAAAATAGCTGATGTTGCTGACCTCTGGGTTTTCATCATTAACCTTGAGAATGTACGAGCCGTTAAAAGGGAATAAAGGATTGCTGTCACTGTTCAACAGTTTGCATGTCTATATGCTCTAAAAAAAGTCCTGCTTTTGACACTAAAATCCACTTTCTCATCCTACACCCACACCAGATTCTCTTGCTGAGATGTAGCACTAGTCCTCCACCCACTGACCAACTGACTTCTCACTTTTTTGACATTCCTGAGACCAAGTTAATTTGGCTGATGGAGTTTTTGCACACAGAAGGTTCAATCCAAAGTTAATGAAGTTGATGGAAGTCCTTCTATTTATTTTACCGGTTGTTGTACCAGGTTAGCAAAGAGCAAATGCTCCTACTTTAAGTTCAAGTTATTCCTCATTAAAAGGAAAAAGAACCAAGCAGAAATGAATTGGCGGTGACGTAAAGGAGAGGGCAATTTCAAGAGTGCTCACCTGATGAGATTGCATGAGTGTTCTCCTAACAAAAAGCCATTCACACCAGTAGTCAGACACGTGGAAGACACGTGTGACAGCCTGGTTTGACACTCCTCAGCAGGGTGGGAAATACTGAATTGGACCAGCTCAAGGCTCAAGACAGAGCTAAAACACCAGAAATGGAGAAGCTGAAGAAAGTGGTAAACTAAAGCAGGTATCAATGAAACAAAAAACTGGGATATAGATTTTTCTGGTTCTCCGGTCACCAGAGCATGGGAAGGGTGGAAGCAGCACATTTCCTGGTACAGGTTCATCCCACTCACCACAAAAGCAATTATTATCCTGTGTTTGCTGAATATCCTCCTCCAGTACCATCAGTCACAGCATCTAACCTGATTTTCCTACACTCTTGCAAGGAAAGAGAAGAGTCCAGCAAGATTTGCTGCTACCTCAGCAACTCTGTTGCTTATCCCTAGAGCTGCCCATGGTACCTGCTATATAAAATTACAGCAGCTTCAGGGATGTATGATACCAACTGGTTTTGATTTCGTCAAAATTTAGTTTTTAGTTTTAGTTTTAGTTTTAGTGCTGTCTGACACACAGAGGTCACAGAGATGCCTCTAAAAATGCACATAAACTCTGGGGAATGCCATCTGAGACAAGAGAGGATTTTGAATTAACTTATTGAGATCATAAAAAACACAGAATTTTCTAAAAAAAAAAAAAAAAGCTCATCTTTGTATATTAAGAACCTGTCTTAGTTTTCAAAATGGAATAAGGGAAAGCTTATTCACTTATTTGAATGAAATTTCTCAGGGAAAGATGTGGCTTGTGTGTCAAAATGAATGACTTTTACAGATCTTCATGATTTTTCTTTTAACATTCAAATGCGTATATCTCAAAAAATATCACGGTACAAATTTTTATGCCTAAATACAGCTCTGATCTCTCTCTGCCTACACCACCTGCCATTTCAGATTTCTGGAATGGAGCAAGAAAGAAAACACATCGAGCAGCTTCAGTTATCTCTCTGCTATTATATTTCTTATATTACTGACTTCTTTCCTGTTACTTTTCTATCCAACTTAATCTGGTGTGTTCTGTTAATTCTCTTTCACAGAAGCACTTCTCCCCGCTACCTATGCTTCTTACCTTTTATGTTGTCCTTTTCAAGACTTCTTTTATTTCTTTCCCTTAGTTTTTAGAACAAAGTAATCAAACTGAAATGCAGTATTCATGGTGAGTGAATGCAAGTTATTCCTACAATAGCCCTAATATTTGGTAAGGGATTCTTCATTTAATTTTAATTTGTCTTTCAGTCTCACTTTTTAAAAATCACTTCTAAATATTGAGCCTGTGTCCTTCACTAAGTGTCCTTGCAGCCTTTCCTCTCTCACACTGGGTTTTCTCAAGTTTCAGCAACACCCGTTTCTGTCAGACCCCCCTGATTACTTAACAATAAAAATATTTAGAGAAAACATGTCAGGTTTGACAAGAACTAACCCAAACAGCATAAAAAGAGTGCCTTTCTTCCCAGCTCTAGAATGACCAAAAGTTGTACTGAGAAGTCTGCTTAGGCCATGGTAAATTGAGGTATAGTCCTAATTCTGCCTAAAATTGAATCTGAGACTTGTATCACTGACACAAATCTGTTATTAAGTCCTCAGTCACCAAACTGTGCTTTGCCTCTCCATCTGTTTTGATAAAGAAAGCTTCTTAGATTGTTAATTAAGTCCAATGCAGGTCCTAAAAGCAGTAGACTTTCAGATTTTCATGGTGCAAGGAAACTATCTTATACCTAACTTTAACAAAATTTTGCCACAAGTCCTGTGGGATTGAACCTCCATGAAATCCTGCTGAACAAATGGAAGGATAAATTATAACAAAGCTATATTATGATTTCTTTTCATTGTTCTAAATGTGCAGGCTGAGCAGATACCATCAATCTTATCTGGTTTCATGTTAATCTCACCTCCGGTGAACTGTGTTTTCACATGTAGTCACAGGTGATTAAAACATTCTCTCTTTACAATGAAAACACACAAAAAAGGAAAAAAGTACTTTTTCATTTCTTTCAGAGCTGCTGGAACTCTCCAGAATGTTTTCTTTTTGAAATCCACACACATCTTATCACCTTCTGAGAGCGCTGTACTTGACTAACAGGTCTACCTCTTGAAACAAAACCTAAAGTGTTTGTGACTCATTTTGAGCCCAATAGAATTGTGTGAGAACGCTGTGCCTGGCACACTTGACCTGCCATGAATCACACAATTAAAGAGACAGCTTCTTCCTTTGACAAAAAATGTGGCTCTGTTGACTGTGTAACAATATTTACCAAAAATCTTGCATTATCTTTTATTTCATCAATGAGATGCAAGCAGGTGGTTATATGATAAGATTTATGTCAGTGGAAGTGGATAATGCTCTTCGTTTGGCTTTTGGGATTTTTTGTTTGTTTGTTTGTTTGTTTTTCTGAACTAATTTTGGAGAGGAAATTATATTGAACAAAGATTTAGATTGGAAGCTCTCTTTTAGAGATGATCAGGATTTATGCCTTTGGACAACACAGTTTCTTATTTCTGCCTACGTCATGGGGTTCCCCTTGGCACAGGAATGCTCTGACTTTGTGCTCTACACGTGTGCTCATCTTTGCTATTGGTGGACAAGAGATGGAAGGGTGAGATTAAAGACCATCCCTATTTTCTGGCTTTCCATGAATTTTCCTCTGGATCACATAAAGCATTTAGTAGGGTCCTGCAGTACTTCCAGCTTGTTGTTGACCATTCAGAATAGCAGTCCCCTTGAAGGCACTGCTGAGCTCTTCTTCATCCAATTATCCAATTGCTTTTTTTAATGCCCATATTACATAATTAAATACAATTAAAATTAACGAACCCACAAAAATACAAGATGTACAAAGAGTCAGATTTCTGTTTTGCTTTATCAGATTAGTCTCTTTATCCACTGGAAGCTAAGATGGAAAATTGTGGGACAGGTTATTGTATGTGTATTGTGAGTCAGTGTGGCTTCATTGACTTACACGTGCTGAGAACTGACTACACAAACCCCTACAACAAAAATCTTTGCATCACTTGTACATCCAGGTAGTTCTCTCTGCCTGTAGTCAGGGAAGGGAATATTGGCATGTGAAGCTCAGCACATTAGCAAATGAAGTACTGAAATGTTGAAATAATGAAATATTGTCATTCGGTTGGTTAAGCACAGGATGGAAAAAAGTCAAGGGCTTTATGAAGTTTTTGGAGTTCAGATGCTCAGCTGGAATAAATTAATATTACTGTAATTAACTCTGTTCAGTTTCATAATCTGCAAATCAGGTTCACCGTTAGGCATTTTCCCCCCACCTATATCAAAACAAATTGCTCTTTACACTGATTTAACCCTGACTGATTTATTGATAATGATGAAATTTTTAATCCTGATAAAGACAGTAAGATTAAAGATGGCATCTAGGTCCCTCACATTTTTGAGAATAGGAGGCTGGTGATTGCATGGCTCCTGATTTCAGCTCTGTTTCCTCCCAGTTCTCCTTAGATGGATAAGTTACTCTGCTTTATGTATATATAAATGTCCTTTAAGGTTATCTTTATTTCATTCTCCAACCATATAGAAAATAATGAGGTCCCCAATGAAAGCCTTAAGGGTCTCCTAAACAATCAGGGAAGAACAACTGAATGTCTTATGAGCCCCTTGTGAAAAGAGCAATTTGTTCATTAATCATGGAAGTAAAGCATCATCACTGGAGAATTAAGTCAGCCTTACTCCATGGATAACAACAAAAACACCTTCAGCATGAGTGAAACATTCATCGTGCTAAGCCTGTAAATTCCATGTCATGGCACTGCATTAACCCTTTCATTTTCTATTTTATGAAGGTCTTTCTTGGTACAGTAATTATGACTGATCCAATACTTTCTTTCCACCCCATGAAAAAGAAACAAATGAAAGTAATGACCCTGGAAAAATGTGCCTAATCTTTTTCTACTAACTTGGGGTTTTGAGCACTAAAGTTTCCTCTCATTATTAGCAACAGCCAAAATTACTTTACAACACTGCAAGTTATGTAAAATATAGTGACTTGTGAGATGAAGCCAAACACTGGTACTTATTTAGGAGCATACGCATTGCTGGAAATTCAGCCCAAAGTTAGGAAAAGAGCCATTGATGGCCTCAGTTATCAGTTTCTCCTCACCAGTTCCCAGTTATACATCCATCTTTTGCAGGATATGATTTTTGCTAGGTTTGATCCTTTAACAAGCTCACCAGCTCATTACAAGGGCCCATGTAGGAAGGAGGGTGGGCAGCTGAAATTCAGTCTGCTTGGATTTAGGCTGGTGTAGAGTCATGTCCTGAAAATAAATCATACAAATCTGTGTAATATATAACATAGTCTTATACCACTGAGTTGAAAATTGCCTTTAGAGTGTATGTACTTACGCTTAAATATTACCTTCAACGTTATTGCATGATCACCTTGGATCTCATTATGATGGATAAATGTGAAACATGGGGCTAGACCTTGGATTTTGGTTTGGAAGATACTGTGACAGCCTTTATGTCACAGCAGAAATGCAGAAGTGCACATGAGAAAATTCACAATAACTTGAATTCTCTCTGTCTCCACGTGCATATATCATGTATAATTTGAAATTAAAAAAAAAAAAGCCAAACACCTAATTGTGAAGAAAAATATTTAGAAAATAAAAGTATGAAGTGAGTCTTTATCTTAAGTGGACATAAATGGAGAATACAGAGGGGATGGAGTCAGGCTTTTCATGGACGTGCACCACAAAAAAACCTAAAGGAGGCAGCTACAGGCTATCAGAATGGAAACTCTCACTGTGTAAAGGCAGATGATTTTGCAAGGAGGGCAAGCTGGAAAACAGTCCCTGAGGGGTTGTGGTATGTCTCTCTTTGAACAGTTTCTAAACTACAGCTGGACACATCTGAGCAAGGCACTAAGCAACCAGATTGATGTTTGAAGTTAGTTTGTAGTCTCACTTTTTTTCTCCTTATTTGTAGCACCAGTTATGCAAAATTTGTTTTTCTTGATTTTTTTTTTAAATTTTTGTTGCATTATTAACTTTCAGAGGGTTTTGTTATACAGAGCCTGTCCCTCCTTGAGACGCAAATAAGTGAAAATTGGTAGGAGATGATGTCGTAAATATCTCCTACCAGAAACATGAAAACATCTCTTTTCACCAAATATTAGTCTTATTCTGCTACAGTGTTCAGTCAAGAAAAGTACAGGGCTAAACAGATGGGAAACACAGGCAAAGGTTCAGTGGAACCTGTGGAAACCCAACCCGAATTGCCAAAATTGTCTTCCACTTGCAATGCTATTAGTAGATTTGAAGGGACCAACTGCACATAGGGTGGCTGACTGCGTTCTCCTCTTCCCCTGTTATGAATTATGTGATGTAAAGACAGTTTGGATCACAGGGAGATGTTACTTGCCTTTTGTGTGCTCAGCTTTTCTTGTTCCCTTCAGGTCCTTTTTTTTTTCTTTCCCCCTTCCTTTCCTGGATGAGACGCTGAGTAATAAGGCTCTGTGTTGGAGAGCTGCCATATGTTTCACTGAAATTTTCATCTTGAATTATCTCCACAAGAATACAACTCAGAACACTTGTTTTTAATTTTCAATCTCAATTTCAATAGGAAGTTTTAGGGGTGCTGCTGAATTCACCTAGGAATGGGAAATTTGACTCACAGTCAGCTATTCCCTTCATCATGTGCTTGGGGGAAAAAAAAAGCAAATACACAGACTTTTTTATTTCATATAAGGCAGATTTATGGCACTGCATGTTATATGCATTCTTCTGAACAAGAGCAGAATTAGGACGTTGAGTTAAATCTGTGAATATAGAAGTTATCATCAACAACAAAAAACCCTTCTTTTATTAGTACTATGCATATTTTTTTTAAAAGTGGGTTTTTTCCTGTATGTGTTGAAATAAAGATGATGCTATTTTTTAAAAAACAATATTTTGAGAAGTCTCAGAAGAAACAAATCAAAATTTTTCCTCCATGAAGAAAACCTGACCCAGAACTTATTTTCTCAACAGATAACACAGAGAGTGGTGCACTACAGGAAAAAAAAAAAATCACTGCCAGTCAAAGTACAGATATTTTTAGTGCAGTCTCTCACAGAAAAAGATGAAGTCAGGTTTCGTTATGCAATATCACTTAAATACACTTACTTCTGGAAAGAGTGGAACTTTTATAGCTCCTTGACGTAATAAGACACTTCCATAAGGCCCAGCAGAACTCATTGATTGTACATAGATAATATTCCCTAAAAGCTACAAAATTCACAAGTCATTTAACTCTAGCTTTAATTAAAAATTAACAGCCTCAAACTTAATATTTTGGCAAAGTGAAGTACTGAAAACATATATGTTTGTGATACAGTGATGGAATTTAAAACAAAAATGTCCAGGAAATACTATTGTTACAGAACATGACTTCTTTCTGAAACTGAATTAATCATTGCTATTGAGTGATCTGTAGATTTATTAGAATAAAACAAATAAACGAAACCAACCAACCAACCAACCAAACAAACAAAAAACCCCACCAAAAACCCCCCAAAAACCCCAGGAATAATTTCAAACCATTTCCTTTTGTTCTAAATATTTATTTTACATATTGAAGTTATAATTTCGGAATAACAGCTGAAAAAAACAGTTCAAAATCATGTAAGTCAAAATCCCAACAGATCTCTACCCAAAGTACCACATTCCAGCAAAACACTTCACTTTCAACAAAGACACTTTCTCTAGATGATATTTGTAAAAGGAAAATGTTTTCTTATCAGAGGAAAACAGGCTGTGAGAGGCCAGAAAACATTGAATTCATCCAGCCATCTGCCCCTTAATGGGATCAGCTATACTGTGTCACTTTAACTCCTGTTTTCCTCTAAGAAGTTTTCAGAAGAGGTTAAATAATCTATTCTAGCACTTCATCACCCTGACAGGAAATTTTTCCTATTGTATGAACCAGGTTTTTTTCACCCAATGAATTTTAACTTTTTGTTTATGTGTTGCACCCATCATGAACACGGCAGACCATTGTTTTCCAATCCTCCTTGCAGAATTATTTTCCCTATATTTGAGTTCAAATATCTCAGTCTCTCACCTTACTTTGTAAAGCTTAAATAACTGCAGTTCCTTTCACTCTTTCTTCAGAGGTCATAGTATCTAGATGACACGATCCTTCTTATTTGAAATGTTTACACCATTTCTGTTATCATGGTATTATCATGTTTTTTATCCCTTGGGCTATACTTCTAAAATGCAAATAGATCAGAACCATCATCACCTGACTTGTAGGGGTTTTTTGTTTTCCTGATTCTTTTTATCTTTTTCCTTTTTTTCTTTATTGAGCACAAACTTGAAGTTTCTTCTCAGAAAAAAAACCAACTTGAATTTCAGTTGCCTCAAATATAATTTCTGCACTCCTGTGTCCTCCAGCATGAGAATATTTATTATCAGCAAAAAGTTCTTTTTATGAAATATGCATTTGTATTTGAAATCAAAAACATGAATTTAAAAACAGAACCTACTCCTAGTTAAGCCAGAGCTAAAAACTCCATGGGAATTCAGTAGAAGGGGAAACAAACCCTTGAAGGGCAGCAGAGCTGTAATTTTTTTGCCTGCAATGGGCTCCAGGTAAGATCTATGGTCAAAGAGTTAGAGAGGAGTTTTGAATAAGTTGGGACATCAGTAGCAGCATAAAACATTTCATTTTATTAACTGTAAAATAACAAAAAAAACCCAAAAACAAACCAAACAAAAAAACCAAAACAAATTGCAGATACCATTTCACAGCAAAAACTGCTGTGCCACACAAGGTAAGAGTAGGAATTTTACTTCTTCGCATGTAAATTTCATGGCATATACATTTTATAGAGACTCTTTCTCTGCAGGTTATTCCAATCTCTGTTACCTGAATTCATCATTATATGTTTGTCCTCTTCCTCCCTCCAATCTTCACCTATCCAAATTCAATTAGTGGGGGCTTTCTCTCATGAGTTACTGCAAACCTTGAAATACCTGATGTTTTACTCACAGCCTTGACTGCAAAGGACAAGGAACATCAGATTCCATATTCAGATATACAAGACAGGATAACTGCTTAAAATATCTGCTTTAAATGATTCCCAAAGTGTTAAAGTAGAAAGAATGGCTTATGGCATGGATATAAACTAACAATGCAAGATATCACAGTTTGTGGGAGAGTTTTTTGAGTTTGCAGTATTGAATGATGCATAATTTGAGAAAATTTGCTTATGCTTCTAGTTCCTACAAAGGCCCAAATGAAGTCCTGGTCCAGTAAAGGAAATGACAGCCTTGCCACTGGTTTACTCGAGCACTGGATTCTGCTCGGGTGTGTGCTCCTGTGCACTGCTAACGTGAGCTATCGTTACACCTGCAGCCTCAATTTTTGTGTTTCCTGGGGTTTGATGGATTTATTGCAGGACACAATAGTACAGTGAAATACTCGGTGAGATGCATAGGATGAGACAATAAAGGAAAAACAAACTTTTGCTCCTCTGCACAAAGAACTTGTTTCTTACTTACTAGAGCATTTCTTCTAAGTGACAAACAGGAAAGACTGGCAGACTCAAATTAGAGGTTAAGCAAAGGGTAGCTGAGAAGAACAAGACACAACTACTTTAGTTTAAAAATAGAAATAGAATGAAGCTAGCAACCTGAGGGAATTGACATGTAGCAGATTATGAGGAAATTGGAAAGGTTCTTTTATTACAGTTAAAACACAGAAGAAATGAAAAAAAGTGCCTGCTTTACCAGGTTCCAGTTCTGCCTTCAGCCAAGCAGAAAAGCTCATAGTATCAAACCAATTAAGATTAAAATGAAACTTGAAGGCGAATAGAGATGGTCCATTCCCTGATATCCCTTTTTGTGTGGTGCAACAGATGGGATGTATTCCTTCCTCACAAGATGGCCATTTAAAAGCTTAATGTGCATCAAATTTTTTAGAATTAAAGCAAGGTTATACAGCTTTTTCATTACAATTAACTTTAAAGGTTTGATTCTTTTTCAAATTAGAGTTCGTGGTTCAACTTTTTCATTTGCGAACCAATTCTGATTGAATATTGACATGAGAGGCGGAGAAAGTATTCCAAGCACTAGTGAGAGGGAAAAACAGGATGGATACTGCAACAGGAGAAATGGGAATCTTCACCTGCAGTTAGAAGATGCTAAGGTGTGTTGGACTTGTTCACTTTATGGCTTACGTGTACTCACCTGTTCGGCTCCTGGTAAAGACTGCTCAGATTTCACAGAAATAATTATATTAATTGCAGTACAGCTTAGAGAACTTCTGAAATTGGTAATTTCTAGATACAGTCAAACAACAGAATTCCTTCCCGTGGAAAATTACCTTTTTTTGATGAAAATCCTGAAGCTTTTGTTGTCTGACAAAAATTTAAAACTTGAGGAAAGCAGACGCTGTAGGTACGTGTTTAATGAAAACATAAGTTCCTACACAAGAAATTTCACAGAAAATATTTGGCAGGCCCTATAATTTCTTTCTTGCCTTATTTCCTTCCTGTGACCTGTTACTGAGAAAGATGTAAGCAGATAGAATCTGGAGTGTTTAGGTTCCCTTAACCCACCTTGGTCTATTCAGCACAAGGAGTAGCATGCAGCTTTCAGTAGTTCTCAGCTTCTAGAAATAGAACCATAGAATCACAGAATCATGGAAAGGTTTGGGTTGGAAGGGACCTTAAAGATCACCTCATCTCAACCCCCCTGCCACGGGCAGGGACAATTTGCACTAGACCAGGTTTCTCAACGTCCCATCCAACCTGGTCTTGAACTCTTCCAGGAACGGGGCATAATATATAAATTCATCAGCCAGAATGGGTTTTTATTATTTTTTTGCTCAGAGATTCCCGGTGCTTTCAGAAAAAAACAATTCCTTGTACTCTAAATTTAATTTAGATATAGAAGCAACATACTTCAGAGCTGCTTTCAGGAAGGCCTTGACTGGAAGGACTCAAGATGCAGTTAAATGTTTTATATCTTTTCTCCTAATTAAAAAAATCTTCCATGTGAAAATAGTCCATCCACATGATTGAAGCTGGTTTCTGAGAAGGAATATGATGTCAATACCTGGTGTAATATTAAGAAATGGACTCTTACTCCATAATGATATTAATTTGAGGAAGATTATCTAAACCTTGAAGGCAGTTCTTTTTTCTACACCATTACTCAGTGCAACTGAACGAGTGGCACACTAAGAGTCAGTAATGGCCCATGTATAGCTACAAAGCCTAAGTGGCAATAATGCTATACAAAAAATGAAGTAAAACTGATAATGTGTTTAGGGGATAATGTCCAGTGTAAGCCTCCCAGCAGTCATCTTTTCCTTCACAGTGGAGTCCTAAATCAATTTCTAATGTATGAAATGCACAATCAGTTTAATTTCCCTTAGTGCTGCTTTAATTGCTGTCATTCATGGGGGGAAAAAACACAAACCAACACAAGCAACCAAGAAAAATCAGTATTAAAGGAAGAATAGACAGGCTGAATTCCCATCTGAAATGTAGATGGTGTTTAAGTCCAAAACCTGACTTGAATTTTACACCTAAAATCAAGAGCTAGCACTTTTCTGTACTCCTACTTCATGTATAGAGAGGAATGAATATAGACTAATCTAAATCATAATTTCATAGGTTGTTTATACTGCATAAATAAGGTACAGCAGCTGTTTGAAAGGCAAATTGAACTAAAAGGTCTCTGGATTGAATCCTAAAGTATTTATATTCAGTTTTTCACATTGTGTTCTGTTTTCAAAACCATTGCCGAATTTGTTAAATCACTGGTGTGCTTGTTAAAGAAAATAATATTCCATGAATGCTGGTTACCCTTAGACTCTCTCCTTGAGTCTAAACGTCTGTAGCTAAATACAAAACCTTTGACATAGCTGTCTTTACTGAACTAAAACAAACTGCAGTGTATTCTTGTTTAAACTCCATCAGCCATGATGATTATACTATATTTGTAATGAAGCAAGGCCTCCCAATAACACTATGAGGACACATTTCATAGTGTGTAATGGGTTTTACTGTATATATGATTTCACATGTCATTAGTCAGACTTTTCCAACGTGTTCCAAGCAGCTTATGGAAAAAAACACCAACATGCTGAAACAAGATTATTAGCAAAATCAATACCACTGAATGGGCAATTTATTTTTTTTTCTTCTACTGGCTGTTGGTAACTGCTCTAGCAAGGCCAGAAGACGAGCTTTAAACTAAAAGAGGGTAAATTTAGATTAGATATTAGGAAGAAATTCTTTTCTATCTGGGTGATTGGACACTGGCTCAGGGTGCCCAGAGAAACTGTGGTTGTCCCATTCCTGGAAGTGTTCAATGCCAGGCTAGATGGAGCTCTGAGCAATCTGGTCTAGTGGAAGCTGTCCCTGCCCATGGCAGGGGATTGGAACTGAATGATCTTTAAGGTCCCTTTTCACCCAAGCCATTCTATGATTCTATGAATATAATTTTAATATATTGTAGTTCTGAACCAAAAAATCACAGCTTTTTTCAGAAGCTATGTTAGGGCTTTATTGAAGTTTGATTCAAGTTTTTTCTCTTTCATGTAACAACTTTCATATAAAAAATTCTTATTCTTTTTAGCCTCAGGACCATAGACTTTGAGCAAGGAAGAGAATTAATTAAGTTCATGCCAGGTTCCTCTTATCTTACCTTCCTTCCACCCCATGACACCCCTGGGTTCCTAGTGAATTCAAACAGACCAGACTTGCAGCTACCTTGTGAACTGTTTGCTTTTTTTGAGCTATTTCCTTCCCATGCCTTAAATTTCCCAGTCCCAGTTGCTCAACAGCATTACTTCAACAGCAGACACAGTGTCCAATTCTTCTGCCTTTCCTTCCTCTCTAGCTCCCCAGGAAAGGCCCTGGAGTGGGAGTGATGGGAGTATCCAAAGTGTGAGGGTGATTTAACATCTCGTAAGGGTGTGAGGGTTCTATCCAGCAGAGTATGAGCTAATATGAGGACTGGGGTCCCTTGGAAAAAGTAGAGAGAGAGAGTGCTGGAATAAGAACATAGAGCTGTCTGGGGGTGGATTTCTGCAACTTCTCATTCTCATGACAGAGAAAATATAGAAAGAAAATCAAATCAGGCGGACTTTTGGTCAGAATTTCCTGCCCTAAGGAAGCATTTCTAGTTAGCATTTTCATCTGTCTGTCTTTGAGGAAAGCAGAACTGAATTCTCAGAGGCCGTGGAGGTGGGAATTGGAGAAGGCAGGTAGGCAGGTAAGTAACACTTTTGGTGACAAGCAACTGGGTTAAGATGATTTAGGAGATCTGAGACAAGGAGAGAAACAAAAGCTGTGTTTATTTTTTTTGACAACCCCTGTAATGTCACCAAGACCAGTGAAAATAAGCAAGGGATTTGACTGCCAGTGCTCACAGCTATTTATCTAATCAGGTGTAATCCTTATTAGAGATGGTGACTTTAGACTCGTGATAATTATCTATGAGCAACCATTCAATTGTATGATTGTATATGTGATATGATACAGTGCTGATGGATTTTCCCCTTGGGGGACTGAAATGCCATTATTTAGTGTTTGTTTATAAACATTCATTCTTTACAGGTGTAGATATGTCATTAAGTCCCTTAAATAATCTAATTATTTCCAGAAGCTCTGGAACTTAAGTGGTTTTTCGTCCCTCTCCTTTTGGACGGATACTAGTAATTAACTTCAGTAGTACAGGAAGGGCGTAAAAAGGGAGTCAGAAAAACTTTGACTGAAAAGCATGCTGGCATGGTTACATCCTTGTCTTGCAAGAATTTATGTTCTTGCTGAACTTTATTCATATAAGCAATCCCATTTTTATGCTCATAGCCAGGAAATGAAATTAAGGTAATGTTTTATCATTTAAAAACTAAGGGCTTGGTGTTGTTTTTAAAAGTTTTCTCTGTGTGTGAACAGAAAAATATCTAGGAGTGAAAGTTAAAAGCAGAGGTGAGCAGCATTTCTTTATTCCATCCACTTTATCTGGAGTAGTCGATTCAAAAACTGGAAAGTTTAAGAAAAAGGAAATAAGTTGTTTTTGCAGTTTTCCACAAGAATAATAGTGTGGACATCACTTGAGATAAAAACACTATCTCAACGAGCAAAAGTTTGAACAGCTTTGCTCTGAGATATAGTGTGAGACTTTTCCCTTTATCAGAATGATTATAAAAAGCAAAAGATATATTGGTTTGAGTTTGGACATTTTGTGGGAAAAAAATATCCTTGTGATGTTATATAAAATTCATTTAATTTCAGACTTGTCTTGCTCATTTACATTTTGGGGGTCAAGATGGAAAGAGGCTGCAAAATGGTTCATTTTTTCAGGAGTGATCCTTGTTGCTCAAGGTAGGCATTTGCTCTGCTCTTACCTCTCTGTCCTCTATTAATATGAACATAAATAAAACTTAATAACACGATTCAATTTATTCTGAAAAAATCTACACCAGCAGTGGTGAGCTGCTCTCTGAGCTTTTCTCTTTCTTTCCAATGACTACAGAGAAAGTCCAGAAATGAGCTGTGAACAGACAGGGTCTGCATGTGCTGATCGACTCTTTGGATCTCGAGTGGTCAGATATTAATCAGAGTTCACACCCCTGTATTCAGAAGGACACAGTTCTTTTACTGGGCCTGTCCATGAGCATGACACTTACGACACCAGGGCATTTGTCTTGACCCTCCTAAAATGTTCAATTTTTCTTGCCAGCGCTAGAAATTTGTTGAGCTGTGTGATACTTGCTAAATGTTTTTCTCTGCTTTTTAAGCTGCAGAATTAATAGCAGGCATCTTTCTCAGGTTCTATCCTTTTGCGTGCTATTTGTGTCTCTTTGACAGGATTAAAAGAATGAATAAAACCTGTCTGTCTTCTAGCTGCACACACAAACGGTCACTGCTTGACTCAATTTCCAAATTCCTTATGGCATTTGAAATTCCTGAGGTTATTTTACCCTTCCTGCAGTTCTTCATGATCTTTTTTTATTTGTCAGCTCTGTGCCAATATACCAATATCCTAAGATGCCTCAAGTAGTTTTAGTTTTAGTTTTCAGTTCTATACACTGAAACCAGTCAGGTTGAGAGTCATACACTTATATATGTGTGTCTAGATGTTGGCTCCTGGCTGTTTTGATTAGGTTTTCATTATCATAGGATCACAGAATCATAGAATATCCTGAGTTGGCAAGGACCCACAGATTTCAGCACATGACAGCTGATACACCCCTGCACAAGCGAAAGTTGCTCTGTGCTGTCTGAGAATCCGTATGGGATCAGCAAACAGAACACAAGACCTACAGGAAACTTGCATCACTCCAGCTGAGTTAAAACTCTACCTGCAGACAAATCCCTAAATTCCAATCCAAATTTTTTGGGTTGAAGTATTTCGAGGAGACTCCAAGAGAAGAAATTTTGGTGGAAAAGCAATCTATTGGGTTTTATGGGACCTGATATTGTCCTGTCCAGTATCTTCCAGGAGGCTGTATCTTACCACTACCTGGAAGTTTGACACTAAGGAAATATCCAGTCATCTTGATGGCAGGAATCAAAGACCTTTTGAAAAATATATGACCAGTCTTTGATGCAATTCAGTTACTTGGACATGGGTGTCTATTTCCACCTAAGCCAAATACAAGCTCCCAAATATCCACCCCTGTGCTGTGGCAGCTGGATACCAGGTGGGACCCCAGAAGGCTTCTCGAATGGAATGATGTACCTACACCCAGGAAAAAAGGATCACCTCCTCCAACTCTTCAGGTAAATAAAATTAACAGTGGAAGAATTTAGAGACAGAAGAATTTTTAATTTATTCTGTTTATCACTTATAATTTAAATATAGCTTAACAAGGCAAACAAAAGAGAGTGCCTCTCTCCCATTATCTTTTTATATTCTGGGAAAAAAAAAGACAATGCACAAAAAGTGTCTAGAATTGAGCAGCTTATGTTTATGTTGCTATAGTTACAGGATGATCAGAGGCTTTGCTAAGCCAGAAAAAGAAATGAGCAGTTTCAAATAGTTTTGCACCTAGTCCCTGCAGATAGTGCTACGTTTCCAAGTACACAGTTTTGATCTGCTTCGCATTGGTGAAATGCAAAGAAGCCATTTGTCTCTCAAAATTTCTTATGAATAAAAAAACCCTTTGCATTTTGCACCTGAGAAATTCCATGTATATTTCAAGTAGGAAAAACTGTTTCTATTAATAGACATGGTCAGAAAATGTTTGTGGTTTTCTTCCTCAGAATATTTCCTTTTATCCATTTTTCTTTGCTAAACGAAGCACCTACCTTTTTGCACTAAAAATAAAAAACTTCTGCTTTCAAGCAGAAATCTGTTATCTACATACATAAATCTATAATATCCTTCAATTAAATACACAAGACTAAATACATCCATGTGAAATGGTCAGTTCAAAAATGAAAAACAATACCACATTTGTTCCTATAAAAACAATAATAAAAATATTAACATTCTTTCTTTTGAAAAATAATTTCAGAATAGGTTGTGGGTAAAAATGGTCTCTCAGAGATGTCATTGCTAGAGATTACAACAGAGCTTGGGAAGTTCTGCTGGTAATCTGTACATAAAAAGCTGAATTTGCACCAGTCCGTGCCTAAAATTTTATTCCCTTCTTATAAAAATTTTGAAGTTTGCTTTTCCATAATGTTTTGCTGAATGAATGAAAAGCTTTTGTACCTGAATATGATCACTACAGAAGAGTAAACATGAGCAAATTATTTTCCTGATTTTCCCAGCCCCTCTTCAGTACATTTTCATTCAGGAAATGAAGCACCTGCTTCCCGTAAACCTGTCCATCTTTCATCGTATATTGGAGAGTGTGATGCAAATCTTCTATTATTTCTCCTTAATTTATTCTGTTGTAAGTGTATCCTACCACCTGCTAAAAAAGACTCCACTGTAAATTAAAATTTGTGCACTTTTGTAAAAATGGCTGCTTCATACTGAAATCAGTGAGGTGGCAAAGGGAGTCCATTCAGGCTTCGAAGAGCTTTGTTTTAAAGTGAAGAAAAGACTTGAGCTTAAATCAAGGAGATTAGCTACAGCTCACCTATCAGGACCTGACCATTTCAAGCACCCCAAAAGGGGTATGAAGGATGCTTTTGATGCAGTTCACTAGCCCTTTCACATATCTCTTGTGCATGGGCCTTGTAGGCTTCTGCAGGCTGATGTTTTGAGCAGGGGGCTGGATCCAATGGCCTCCAGAGATCCCCTCTATTCAAATTATTCTGTGATGCATCCTGCCTCTCAGATATTCCAGATCTTGTGGGTCAGCACGAATCAGAGTTCTTCCCTGTCTCTGAACTTTGAAGTTTTACTGACCTGTCCTACCTGCCAGTGGTGGGACTTGTGGGAAATCATTGATCATCTGAATCAGAACCAACTACTTTTGAGGGAGCTGAACCGGGCTTCAGATTTTCATGGACTGAAAAGAATCAAATTCTCATACGGAGCGCTTAGGCTCATTAATCACTTGTGAGAACTTAATTTATATGCATCTACCTGTAGATATCTCATCTGTAGACTGAAACACACAGTGATAATTTCAATGTCAGTAAGAAGTTAATTACTTTATCTTTCTTTAAAAGTTGATAAAGATCTAAGATTCATTTTAACTCCATGTAGACATCTGAAGTAGCTCAGAAGAATCATTCCCTGGAAGTGATTCTGTTACTCTCATAGAATACCTGATTTCATTTGAAATATCTCAGGGAAAACTATGGGGTCTCCTGATTCTTCTCCAGAAGGTTACTGGTCCCCAGTGGGTCCAATGTCAGATTTACTGGCCTTAGATACTCTGGAGGGTCATAACTGAATTTAGTACAAATTGTTGCATAAATACAGGTCACTTTCTCTCACAAGTTAGGAGTCCTACAAGATAAAGTACAGACATGCAAAATCAGGGCAAGACATGTTCAGTTTTAGCCCCCTGCATATCCCAAACTACAAAAGACAGGGACAGACACAGACCAAAAGAAGAGTAGCTGGTGAGTTTTCAAAGAAAAGGCTCAATGGTTTGCTGGTGTGACAATCACTTACCCCAAAGAGTTTCTAAAGACTTCTGAATGGAAAACTGATGCTATTCATTATGCATGCATTGCAGGTTTACCATTAGCCCAGTAATTTTTCTAGCATAGAAAAATATCTCCAAGATAATTCATGTTTTAAAGGAGCTACAAGAAACTCTGCAAGAGTCATCAATGCGATAATGTGGCTTTGAGGTGGGGGAAGACAAATACCTATCATCTTATGGATAGAGGTTATTTGCTCCACGTAACTTAGATGTTTCAAGATATCTGCACTGATCTCTTAGCACAAAGAGAGTTAACAGCGGTATTTGCAAAAATGTGATTTTGCCACACAAATGTTTTTCTGCATGAAAAGCAAATCAATTTCTTTTGTGTAAGTTTGCTTTTTTATTAAATTGAGAAAAAAATAGAGGTGAAACAGTACTACACGGGGTTACACGCTGCCACTGCTAAATCAGTTTGTACAGGACTGGGTTATCGTTATGGTAGTTCTTCTGAAGATAGCTACTCAATTTAATCAAACATTATATGAAAACACCACAATAATAATTTTGAAATAATAGATGTGTGTGTGTCATCCAAAATAATGCCCAAATTGTTCTGTTGGGCTATAATTTCTTAGCAGCAGTTCTCCCACTTTGCAAACCTGCTATTTATAAGAGAATTAAACAGCATCATCAGATGGCTTAACTGACTCTGAAATTGTAGTATGAGGAAAAAAGTGGGAGTGAAGTGTCAGATCATCAATTGAAACATTACTCTAGCAATGTCCGAGGTGATCAGAGAACAAATAAAAGCCCATACTCCCACCCGAAACTACCAATTAGGGAAGAACCATTCATCCATTATCATGAGCAAATTAGACTAGAAAACTCCACTAGAGATTATTTGAAATTGGATTTTGTTTCTCTGTTTGTTTGTTCTGGCTGGTGCAAGTTATTACGTTGACAGAGTTATTTTTTCTTTCCTCAGTTCTTCTTCTTAAGTGAGCTCCAAAATGTTGGAGTAAGAAGAGATGGAGTCACAAAGGTGTTTAGGCTCCTGATTCTAGTTAGGTTTTTAGATACCAAAGACATCTAATGTCCCGTAAAATCCATCCCCAAAAGCTCACGTTTCCTGATAGTTCTGAATGATGTTAATGATTGTGTAGAAGAACAGTCCAAGCCCAAAAATTAGATGCATTAAAAATGAGAAATGAGCATCGTAACTGATGCTCTGAGTGAGACCACACTTTGTAATTTAGAGCAGATAGCAATAATCATACAACATGTGCTCTATGGGCATATTTTAAATTTATTTCAGATAAATTATACAAGAATTAGGTTCTGGTTCAATAACTCACCCACTGGTACCCTGGACCATCCAAAATACATTAAGGTATGTCCAGTTCAACTGCCTCTCCTCATCCTCTCCTAATTTTGCTAGAAGTTACTTGGCCCTGCCCATACCTTTGTTAAAACAAACATTGAAAATAAAGCAAAACACCACAAAACCCCAATCTATGTTTCTGAAAAATTGTGAGCTGACTCTGCTCTGTTATACAGTAAAATGACAAAATAACTCTGTTGGATTCTCTAACAAAACGTACCCTCACCAGCATAAAATTGACAGGCTAAGATACATTTATGGCAACTAATACTATAAAATCTGGACACTTCACATGCTTTATGGTATCCCACAGAGGCAAAGAAGGAAGAGTTATTTGACAACTGGGAGTAAGAGGCACAGAAAGGCAAAATGACTTATCTAGGATAACATAAAATACCTGTGACAGAGAAAGAAGCTAAACTTGTGTCCCCTAATTTCCAGGCTTATACTCTAGCCACTAGATAATCCTTCCTGCTCCAAGCCCGAAATCTTGGTGCTCTCATTGATTTTGCATATTATTTAAAGAAATATTTTCAGAAATGCGCAGTTTAGATGTTGGCTGAAGTGTCAGTCCACTGAAATGAAAGAAAAAAGTACAAGCCCCCAGCATGTACTGATGAACGGGCTTGTTCCTCCCTGTGTTCTGGACTTCTCATTCCCCTTTGCTGAACTTCATCTCTTTCCTGCTGACCCATTTTTATAGCTTATTAAAAAGGTAATATAATCATCTCATCTGCCAACCACTCCTTCCAGGTTTATACCATCTGCAAGATGGCTGAGGATTCACTCTTGCCCATCATCCAGGTCATAAATGAAGGTATTAAAGAGTATTGGGCCCAAATATTGAAGTTAGGAGCACATCACCAGTGATTAATTTTCCTTTCATTTCAGATCTCATGTTGTTGTTTTTTTTTTTTAATCCAACCATCTAAAATGTAGTTGTTTTATCAGGGAAGTGGTCCAAGTTTCCTGTAAAGCCCTAGGAGAGGCAGAGGCAGAGGAAGATTTTTGTCATAATAAAAGACAGGTCTCTGCCCTATCCTATTTCTTTTCATTGACTGTAGCTGAAGCCCTGATTACTATGGTTAGACAGCTGGATTTTGGAAAATACTGCTGGGTTAGATGAATGTCACCCTTCTTTAAAGAATTAAATTGAGCTATCACTAGAATAGATTGAGAAGGGTCCACATCAAAAGACCTCAGGAGCAAAGCACTCGTCAGCATTTAACTCTGATTTGAAGTGTGCCATAATCAGCGTCCACTCTGACTGGATTTCCACATGGAGTTTGGAAAGGCTTCCTAACAAAACTTCTTATGAAATGAACTCATTTTTCTGACAATTTTAAGGAAAAAAAAAAAAAAAAACCAAAAAAACCACAAAAAAAACCCCCAACAACTCCCCAGAAAACCTTCATTGTCAAAAAGTCACCATCTCCTAGGAAAATGCATCCCAATGTATTCTGCTTGGCAAGTCAGTATTTTCTGCAGGAAATGCATAGTGACTGCTCCAGGCATCCTGCTCCTTTGTTGTGCACTGGCTGTATCACAAGTCAAGAATTCACGTTTCAAAAGTGACTTAATCCCTGTGAACCCTCCCTCCACGGTTGCTAATAAGAATTGTGACCAGCAACTCAAACAAAGGACCATCAGTTTGTTTGAAACACACTACTTGAGGCGTTGCAGCAGAAGGGGAAAGTACAGCAAAACCCACGTGCGCCTTGCACTATGCTCAGTTTCATCTCTAAATAAACAAGCCAAAAATAAAACAAAATGAAAAACAAAGTCCAACCAAAACGGAATTTGAGAACGTCCCAAAGAAATACGCTGTAGAAAGTTGGATATACTTGAGATAAACAGCATATGGGATTCTCAGGTGGTGCGAAAGATAAAAATGTGAATTTAGAAATGCTAGGAGTTTTGCAACTGAAGTAAAAGTGTTACTGGTGGAATTCAGCAACAGATAGTCCAAAAGCCTGTTTGCAGCTTTTTGGGAGCACAGCTGCTTTACAACTTCTCACACTGTTTCAGTAGAAATCTAGAAACTTTTCTTTGTCTTTAAAATAAATTCAAGCTTCTGCTGGTCAGAAAAGCTGCAAGTACCCCTAGCTGTGCATGGTTAAAGCACCAGTGAGGACTATATTGTTTCCATGAAAAAAATAGAATTACGTTGGGTTACCTTCATTTGGAATCTTCTTAGTATAAAACTGCAGAAGAGAAAAGTTGAGGAGTCTTTTAAGAGACCTATTTTGTGCTCATATCTGAAATTTTCTTATTTTTCTCAACAGGAAGGTCTTGGAGGTTTAAAGGTGTGGTATAAAGAAAACCCAGCCATACAAGTTTCACAGCTGGAACTCAGTTTTGTTTCTAGTTTTAACCCTCTTGTTCTACCAAACTGCATAAATAAAGTCCATGATAACCTTAAACAGTGTTTAGGAATTTCAGTTTCATTTTTGGAACAGTGTGTATATCCTGATGTTTTCTGGCTATCTTCCCCTATGTTTTACTTCATCATGGTCAGATGGAGGAGAAAATTGGATCTCAGAGAGTTCCCTATGAACAGAATTCCACTAAGGACTAAAATCACCTGAATGTCCCTTCCTTGGGAAGAGCAAAAATCTGATTTTTTTTTTAATTGCATAAATAAATCTATTTCTACTATTTCTTTGCTCTGAAAAATGTCATAACAAAATAATAAGGTAATAGATTCTTGTGATTGGTTAATAAAAGCAGAGCATCATGCTCAGAGATAAAGAAAGAAGAAAAGGAGAACAGGAGGACAAAAGAATCTGGTTGTTTGTCGTTTTTTCTAATTTTTTGACCAGCTCAGGAAGCGAAAAAAGCCTACAGTTGGGAGAACATGACTTCAGCTCACCCTCATAATTAGAAAGAAAAACCATGTGCAAGAAAACAATAAGAGCCTTGATGAAAGTTCAAGGAAAGGTCAGAAAGAAAATGAGCTTGGAAGAAAAGCTTTAATATTCTTGTGGTGGTTGTTGTTGTTGTTGTTGTTGTGTTTTGCCTCATCTAATTTTGGATTTTTCTTCAGGTGACTAAAGTAACCAGCAGGCTTTTGAGGCCCTTTGTGAAGACTGAGGGGTGTGGAGGACACTTCCAGCTTAGCTGGTGAGTTAGAACTACTACACAGTGATATAGGGGAGAAATGGGCATTTTAGGGCCTGATTCCCCTGTTCAGATCAGAAGACTGAGATAAATAATGCTCTAGAAATAGGATTTTTTTTTTTCCTATTGACTGTAGAAGAAATCCAGATATTTAACTCAGAAAAAAGGGTGCAGACTTTCATTTTGAGGCATAAAGAATCTCAAAGATGTTTATGTAGTTGGGATGCTGGGGCAATGGTAGCCTAACTGAGCTCTGTGAGGTCCCTTACTGTGAAAGATGAGGAACAGGAGGGCTGTGCCTGTGGAAGAAAAGGACTAGTAATAAAAAAACCATAAGCCTGAAGCCTCCTTTATGCAAGGAAACTGAAGATAAGGTAAATGTAAAGTGGGGATGGTTCAGACAAGGAGAAGAGGTGGTATTGTCACAATGCAGAAAGGTTTACTCACAAATAAATATTTTTCAACGTTTCTGTTGTCATGGTGGTCCATATTTCAAAGAGGTAAAACAAAAAATCACTGCTTCAGAGTTCCAGCATTAGGTAAGGCAAAAATACGGACAGAACATCTAGTGTCCAAGAACTAAAAAAACTTGATAACTCTCAAGTGTCAAGTGAGGAAAAACAAATACGCAAAAGAAAACCACAAAGGATTTGTCTGTCTGTGTGTGCTAATGTTTAACAGATGCTGATACTTACAGGAGTGTTATGAGAATTAATTAATGACTGCTGGTAAAAGTAAGCCAAGGAAGCAGATTTTTTCCATATGATGAACATATTGGGAAAGAGGCAATTTTCCCTTTGTTAACTTTATAGCAGATAAGTGAAACACATTCTTGGTCATGAAGACAAGCAAAAGGCTTTTAAATATATTCACAATAAAATCTGAAAGTAATTTAGTCATAATTCGTGAGTGATATAATATCCTGAGTTTGAAGGGACACATAGGGATCATCAAAGTCCAGCTCCTGGCCCTGTACAAGACAGCTCCAAGAAACAACAAAATAAAATTATCCCATGTGTTTGTAATGCATCTGTTGTTTAATACCACCATTACTTCATGTCTGAGAGCAGTGAGAACCTTCTATTCTGGGCCTGGAACCCCCCTGTCTCAGAGAAGTCTCATACTTAGTGGGGTTCATTTTGTTCTGCCACAATATGAAGGATTGGCAACGGGTCTAAACTCATTGCGTAGATACTTAGATAGTTTGGAAATATAAAACTCCCCTGAACCAAGAAAGTCAGCTCTGAAACAGAGACACTCTAAGGTCGATGTGCACATCCTAATGTGTGTTGTGTTTGCACATACTCCCTGTTTTGGCCATCCATGAGCGTTATCTTGCTGTTGATAACAGGAATAATAGTGACACTTTTACAACTCCCCTTGTAACTTTCTGTCTACTCTAAAGTCAGAGTGACACAATATAAAGAGGCCTCAATAATACTAATTCTGTGTTTATTCAGCACATAATACCCGTTTCCCATTCTTTTTCTGAATCACAGAATCATTAAGGCTGGTAGAGACCTCTAAGAGTATTGATCATCAAGTTCATTAACCCAAACCCAACACTAAGTCATGCCCCCAAGTGTCACATCTATGCATTTTCTGAACACTTCCAGGGATAGTGGTTCCATCGATTTCCTGGTCAGCCTGTTACAACACCCGATCTAAATCTCTCCTGGTGCAACTTGAGGCTGTTTGCTCTTGTCCTGTCATTTGTTACCTGGTAGGAGACTGGTCTTCGCCCGGCTGGTCCCCCTTGAGCCTCCTTTTCTCCCAGCTGAGCCACCCAGGCTCCTTCAGCTGCTCCTGGTGTCCCGGACCCTTCCCCAGCTCTGCTGCCCTTCTCTGGACACGCTTCAGCCCCTCAATGTCTGCCTTGTAGGGACGGGCCCTGTTCCAGACTCCAGTGGAAACCAAGTGATCCAGAGGAAGATGAAGCAGCACCCTTGGTGTTTGCACCCTGGCAGAAACTGCACCAGTTTGCAGCAGAGTAAACTGGGGTTGACACTGATGCTTTGGACCCAATCCAAATTCAAAAAGTCTGTTTTGTGGAGCAATTAGCACTAAATATATTTTCTGAATAAATGAATGTTTGGGCTCCGGAGGACAATTGATATAATTGCTTCTGAACATCCTCCACTTCCCTTTTTTATTCCCTTGGCAATTCAATGTGAAGTTTCATGGATGATGTACTGATCTAAGAGAAGGAATAAATTATGGAATCCAGTCAAAGCATTTGCTAATTGTTAGGACTGCAGAGAGATTTCTTTTGCCATGGAATGTGATATATTTATAAATACATAAAATTACTTTTCCCTGTAGTGTTATTGCACGACCTTTTAGCCATCTTTGCACAGGATAAATATTCTTTTTACTATTAATGTATAACAAGAGTTGCTAAAGCCTTCCATGCAGTGACTTTTAATTCTCCTGCTGGCAAGAGAGTCTCCTCAGGAAACCCTCCTTTATTTAGATGCATATAACACTTTGACCCTTCTTTCTGTCTTTAGGTCCCTAACTGCACCATTAGAAGTGGTTCAAAATCACACTTTGATTCTATTTAAAATCAAAAGAACTGCAAAGGCTTGTGATGAATGGTCATTTTCACATATGTATTGTAATAAGAAAAAAAATATATAAGAACCAAAGGAAATTGAGCAAAAAGAAAGCTCTAGTATAAGTCTTGTTAATTCCTTAGTTCAAATGGAAATTTAGTGTCTTCTGTCATTTCTCACATTCTGTTTTTCTGACTAAATTTTTAAAGCAACCTACAACTGAGATTCTACATCTATTGAAATACTAACTTATTTCAGTATTAGCCTTTCTAATGTTGAGGTTATTTCTTCACATTTAACCTGAACCACATTTGACTTTCTTGTCTTATTGTAAACTTTGACCTTTCTGTGGTGTCTATGATAGAGTATCCACTAAAAATAAAAAAAAAGGGTATTGCGTTCTCTGTCCCTTTTCAACAATCTTTCATACATCCAAAGACACCTCTGCTAAACATATTCTGTTTCTTCAGTCTTTCCTCAGAGGTTCTGTTACCTAGATTGTTAATTTTGTTGTTTTTTTTTTTTAATCTGAATAGCTCCAGTAGATTTCCTTTTTAAGGTTTAATGTTCGAGTGTGTACATAATATGCCATCTGACAAATCATGGGAACATTATTTCCCTTTTATATTAAAAAAAAGTAAATTAAAATTGGTGACTTAGTTAAGCAAAAATCCAAATGTTAAAAGAAAAAAACAATTCCATTTTGATGAGACTGAAAAGCACTGTTTCAGCTTTTTGCCTAAGTATCATATTTTTGATGGTGGATTTTTTGGAAGATTTTGGGGATTTTGGCAACTCATCATTTTGTCTTGTAAGAAAAAAATTAAGTCAGAAAATTTACAGAGGCTATGAGCAATTTCAGGAACTCAAAAAATTAACTGATTAAATATAAAGAGAAAAAGGGCATAAGTCTCCTGAGAGTGACCACAAAGGAAACTGAACCCTGAAGGAACAGTTTGTTGCCCCCATGGCGTACATTTTGATTTTAGTGTTGGGTTTGTGTCTCCAGGAACTGAGTTCAGCAGCTGAGTTGCTGGGCAGCAATTTGGAACACTGAGAGAAAAGTTTCTCATTGCAGTTTTCCCACCTCCACTGAGCTTATTCTCATTTTGCATCCCCACTTTCATATGAAGGCATTACAATTTACAGCAATTTACTATTATTTCCTGTCATATTCAGAAGTTATTTTAAAAATTTCCTTCTGTCTTACAAGGATGCGCTTCTATTTATCTAAAAGCACAAGCCAGGGGCCTTAACAACAATTAAGTTCCTTGAACATAAAGACAAATGTGGTGCCAGCCCCGAAGAGTTTACAATACACTCAATACACCAGTCAATACTATTTTCAGTTGAGCTGATGTGCTCTAATAGCAATGCTACAGGTGATAAAACTCCCTCAAGGACAAAAAAAAAAAAAAAAGAAAAAATCTCAGAGGGCTTTGGATTTTGAGCTGTCCATATAATTGAATTTTTCTTCCATTAGTCAGCCAGCTGAATATTTCCTTTAACCTCTGCTACTGTTGTGCCTTGCGTTGTTTGTTCTTTAAGAATATATCTGGACAAGGCTTGCACACAATAAAGGCACAAAAGTTGAATATTTGTAAGCCTGCAGACTCCAGCAGAATGTTTAGAAACAAAGGAGGATGTTAACAGCCGAGACAATGCTGAGTTCCTGCTCTGGTGAAAGGTCTATTCCCGAGTTCTCAATTGTCAATGAAGCAATTAGTAACAGGTTTTTTCTGGTAAAGTTCTCCTAAAGAGTCAAATCTGTACCCAGCATAAAAATGAAGAACCAGGCAATCAGGGACATAGAGAAAGTACAAGGATGCAGAACATCACTCCTATATAGGATGCTGCTTGTTTATAGCCTTCCTCCCCACCTCACTCAGAAAAAGCTCTTTAGTGGGTGTGGACTGTGTTTAAATAGCACCTATGGAGGCCTAATCTTTCAGTAAATAGCCGTCACTATAACAATATGTTTGAAAATAGAATAGGGTGCTCATGTTAGGGGTTGGATAAAGCAGACACAGAAGTAAAAAGAAGGGGAGAAAGAAGAATTTCCCCAGAATAAGGAAAAAATGCCTTTTGGATCAATGCACAGTTCTGTATTTGATGTAAAACTACTTGTGTGGGTGTGTTTCAGTTCTTATCCCCCTTTCTGCATAAGTTTTATTCAATAAAAATGTATTTTTATCCCATATGCATGCATTCCTTCCTTTCTCATCTGCAACCATATCCAGATTCTAACTGCACAGGTGGGTGGTTTCAGTCATCTTAAACTTCATTTTCCACTGAAATTCCTATTAATTGAAAAAAAAACCCTTTTCAATTTAAATAATGAATAATAATAATCACCTCTGTCTTTATTAACTGCCATCCTCAGGGCCTCAGAGACTTGACCTCAGGTTCATGAGGCCCATGGTCTTGATGGGCTTGAAAAGGGATGAAGGAGAAAGCGGTCTGTGGCAATGTCCCCTACACCTCCTGCACAGACACATATGAGGAGTGCATTTAACTCCTTGTGCCAGTGGATATCTCTTGCCTAAAGGCTACTTCAGTGTATAAAGGCTACAAAATCCGAGCTTTCACTTAATCCTCTTCTGCCACCCCTAATTTCCAAGGACTACTCCTCTGAATAGCACATCCATGCCCAGAGCTGCAGTTAAATCCTTGTGTGAGTCTGCAGTCAGTCTCTGCCTGCAGTGACACAAGAAAGTAATTCCAATTCACTAAAATCCATGCATTTTACACTTCCTATTGATCTTTTTGATTGTTTTTCCTTTCAGCTAAAAGAAAAGAGCTTGTCAAAGTGCCAGAAGATTCTTTGTTTCTGGAGTGCAAAAGAGCTTTCTAAAATATAGGGCAGACTGACAGTTATCATTTCTTTTCCCTGCAGACAGAACTGATGATATTTCCCAGCATTTCTTGGTGCTAGAGTGCTGAGGATAAAAAAATCACAGCTGACTCCTGATAGCGACAAAAAGGCGTAAGATTTAAGGAAGTTGTGATAATTTAAGTGATGAACAGAGCAAACTGACAGGTTATCTTCAGAGAGCCAGAAAGGTGCATGGATAAGATGAAGGAGTTTAAGTTGGTTCAGTGTTTCAATGCAGGATGATCAGCAAATGAAGGGAATAAGACCTAGAATTCATTGCAACCCGCCTTATCTAGATGCCACAGTGGAAAACAATAACAAATTTGTTGGTTTTTTTGTGACTGCTCACTAACAATTATTAAGCACCACTGCTAGGCTGATTTCTGACCTTGACCTCTTTTTAATAAATCGAGATCTTTGCAGCACATCACCTTTTATCACAGTTCTGTTCTGAAATACACTGTATCACCTACCACTGGAGATTAGTTCTACTAAAAGGGAACTTATCTGTCCATTAGCACTACCACCTGTAGCTTTTGACACTGGGTTCTAGCACACCAGGGAACATGAAAACATCAGCCAGATTTTCTTTTTCCTGTTTTGCATATATATTCCTATTAAAACTAAATTCTGGAAAAAAAATCAAATAGGACAAAGGGGAATGGTTTTACACTGAAAGAATTTAGATTCTATTTTAGATTAGATATTAAGAAAATATGCTTTACTGTGAGGGTGGTGAAGCATAGGAACAGAGTACCTGTGGCTGTTCCATCCCTGGAAATGTTAAAGGCCAGGTTGGATGGGGCTTGGAGCAACCTGGGATAGTGGGAAACTTCCCTGCCCATGGCAGGGTGCTGGAACAAGATGATCTTTAAGATTCCTTCCAATTCAAACCATTCTAGGATTCTCTGACTGCAGTTCTTAGTTTTCTCTGTGATCCTCTTCAGATTAACATCAGAGGCATTTCTGAATTAACTCATGTTTATTGTGCAGAATGGGGAGTATTTTGGAGCATCTACTTTTGCTCCCCATCTGGTAACTAATATACATTTGTATTTTGACAACTGAATACCTGAGGGCCATTTCACAGTGGGAATGAATGTACATTGCAAATAACTCCTGGTCATGGCCCAGGTTTTACACAGAAGCCATTGAATTGCATTTTCTCCCCGCTGTTCCTCCTAATTTCACCCAGATGTGAGACCCTAAGGTTCATTCTAAAAGGCTGAGACATTTAAATTAACACATCTCATCTTTCATAGAATTTCCTAACCAAAAGACCCTGTGTGGGCTGTCTGACTGCTGCTGGCTCTGAGGTACAATCAGTACAGTTTCCACACCAGGTTTTATCTGCAGACTGGCAGAGGTCTGTGCCCTTGGCAAGAACTGTCTCTGCCTGTGCTGGTCAAACTGATGAGATTCCTGCATCTTCACTGCAAAGCCAGAAGTTGCACCAGTACTATCTCAAAGCTAGACTGAATGTGAAAGTGTGAGAAATTCATCCTGCCCAGGACAGAAATTCAGGGGAAAGTCAGTTTGCATGTGGGTGGTAAATCTGGCCATATGGAGAATCAGCAGGCATGTGGAATGTGTGCTGCAGGACTTTACTCTGCATGCTCAGTACCATCACATGTGGTACAAGATGAGCAAGAGTGTAATGGGATGGACCTTCAGAAAAGTTCAGAGCTGCTGCAGCCTGTTCATGGTTTACCCCAGAAGACAGAAGGAGATGCCTGTGATCCAGGCTCCTTTTCCTGCTGGGGAGTCTGCAGTCTGTCCAACAGAACTTAAACACCCACAGCCCATGATAAAACTCTTTCAGGAGAGAATTCAGCAGGACTTTGATGGGGTAAAGCAAATGGCAACACAGGCAGACATCAGCAAGGTGCAGTGATTGCTGCAATCCATAGGTAGCCTTATTTCAGTATAAGACATGTCCCTCTTGGGAGAATATATCTTTTCTATGGATGGACCAAAATGAGCTTGCTGATCTTATAGACTTTTTCAATTTCAAAAAATTACGATTCTGTAATAACACTGGCAGCACTTACTGCCAACAAAATAATGCATCTCAGAACAGTCTTTATGGTTCAGCACTGAACAGAAGGGAGGAAAAATACACTGGAATAAAGAAACTCACTGTATTTGGGTTGCTGTGTAGTTAAGCTTTGTAATCATAACTATGATGGATACAAATTAGTGATCTTTGCTTAATATTTATTATCATTTTGTGTGCCTGTGAAGAGCAGAAATGAGTGGTTGAATAGATCTTGCTTGAAAGGATGCCCAGTTCCTCTGGAGCTTCCTTTAAGCACGACTTTATTCTTTTATTCTTTGTAAAATCCTGTTTTGGGTAATTTCCCCTCAGCGACAGCACAGCAGTGAATCATAAAAGAACGAAGAAGTGACAGCTGATGCAGTGCTAAGGTTGAGCCTTGATTTCCAGCTAAAGTTTCATTTTAGATACTAGTCTCCATCAAGAGGCTCTGTTGTTTACTTTTAGGCAATTTGTTTCATGTCTCTCCGCTCCTTTTCCTCTATGTTGGTCAGGCTTGAATTTTCAGCAGTTGATCAACACGTCTCGCTGGACTCTGGTGAGAGAATCTCTGCAATACTGGCAGGACACCAATAAATAAGTGTGTACTAAACCAGAGCCTTGTTATCCTTTTCGGTGTTGATCTGAACAGTGGGTTTAGCTGTTGAGAGGGAAAAATGCAGAGGTTATGAGTCCTGGGGAGACCAGAGTGGAAGGTTGCATTAAAAATTTGGAGAAACAGTTTGAATCTTGGTTCATGGGGAGTTTCAATACTAATAAAAACCAGTATAAGTCGCTACACTTCTCCATAGGAAATCAAATTCATTTAACATAGAAGACAATTGCTAGATAGTAGCATGAGAAAACAACATTGAAGTTAAAATTTTTCTAGGATGAGTGTAATTGGTGTAACCTCGAAGCAGAAAGGGGCACATTCCCTTCTGGGCTGTTTTAAGGGGATGGTTGTATGGCAGTCTCAGGGAGAAACTGCTCTCATATGCTCAGCTGGAGCCTTGTTTACAGGACATTGACTATTAAAGATGAAGATCAAGAGAAGGACAATGAAAGATCTAGAAAGTTACTGTGGACGTGCTAGGTTTCCTTTGTCTGGAAAAGGGAATTTCGATTCAGTTGCCAAAATATGTCTATCTAGGAAAACTGGAGCTGCCTTACGTCATTCCTAGCATCTGCAAAGGGCAGGCCAATGTGAGGGAAGTGGAGACCAGGCAGGATCACTGAGGCATCTGAAATGGTGCCACATGTCTGTGTTTGGACAACAAAATCACTGGCCAGAGGATAGAAAGGAAATATCAGAATCTTTTAATAGCTAGGATATAGGTGATGGTATTATTATTATTATTATTATTATTATTATTAATTATTATTTTTATGTCTTGCCCTAGGCATCCATCTGAGAGTGAGCTGTTCTCTGGGATTTGTTCACTACCTTGTCTAGATCTCTCCTGACTAAAGGGAATCCTCTAGATAGCCATGCACAGACACCAAAACTTGGCTCTCTTGGTCTCAAGCTAATCTCCTGGCCGAGATCTCACTTCGGTTGCCTGAACCACTTGCTGTTCTGGTGGGGCATGGATCTCCCAGAGGTCCAGTGTTATTTCTGTCAGCCTCATGAAGTGTTTCTGACTACCTCAAAGCTCTTCAGATGGCACTGAAGGCACGTATATATGACATTTACATAGAGAAAGTTATCAGCTGGAGACTGAGCTGCACGTTTCCCTTCCTGCTAGGACTGCAGATGCTGAGGGTGTTGCACTCCAAAAGGAGTATGGCACTCCTGGAAACAGAACCCCTAACAGCTTCCTAATTTGCCCTGTAGGTAGGCAGATCTCCAGCGAACATGTGAAAATGTCATTGAATGTTTTTTAAGATAAAAATTCCTTAAGAGGGTACCTCAAGACGGATGCGTGGCTCTCTGATGTTGTGGATTTCTCTCCAAGGTGCAGATATGTTTCACAGAATACCAGAATCATCAAAAGCTTCGGTTTTGAAGGGATCTGAAAGATCTTCAGGTTCCAATCCCCCTGCCTTTGTCAGGGACATCTCCCACTAGCCCAGCTCGCTCATTTTTTTTAAGGATATTTTCCTAGGCAGAGAGTTTGTACCAAAGCTGGGAATGCTTTCTCTACCCAAAGTGAGAAATGGAGCCAATCTGTCACATTAGGCATTCACCTGTCTTCGGAGTATGAGTTTTTGGAATGACTAATTATGAATCAAATCCACCTGATAATGAGCAACTCATTTACCCTTCACTGAGCCTGTTTCTCCACCCCAGCACCACTGAACAGGTTTTCACAGCACCAACTCACACAGAGAATGGCTTTCAATCACCACTGGAGACCAGCGTGGATTTTTATTGATCCAGGAGCTGCATGTGAAGCTGTATGTCATGTAAGAGTTTTGATGAAAATATCAGAGCTGCTGTCACTCTGAACAGCACCAAAGGTTGGCCTGCTGATCTCTAATCAAAGTTTTTGGGTTTGCTTCTATGACAAAGCCAGTAATTCAGAGTGAAAGTTCTCCACGGGGGCCAGTGTCATATCAATCTTATTTAACATCTACTTAAACGTTATTCTTGCTATCTACAATCAGTACACAAGTTCAGCTGCTCAGACAGACTACATCTTGCACCCCTTAGCTCCTTGATCATGTCAGTGAATTATTCCTGTCATTTTCCTCGCCTTTTTTCTCTACCTTTACTCTTGCCTGTCTTTAGACTTTGACTGTGTCATATTGAATTTAGCTTGAATTCCAGCTAGAGACAAAAAAAGCAAGTTTGCTTTGTGAAACGCCTCATGCAATTTCAGGGCGTCAAAGGGGAAGATCGACATTTGCTTGCTGAGAGTGAAATGTCTGCATGAAGACAACCCATCACTCCTGCATTCACTCCCCATCCTCCTCCTTATGCTTCTCAAGAAAAGTGATACTTCATGATAAATTTTGTCACCACAGAGTTTACTTGGTAATTTCATTTCTGGAGAATGTTTTTCCAAGTGCAAAAATTAATACGGAGAGGAGGATGGAGTTGTTTGCTAGAGGAGATGTGTTTGCTGGCACTGCAAAGTGGAATGGAAAGAGTATGAGAATTGTGGTTTTCTTGCACAAGTAAAGGCAGTGGTGCGTGGCCCAAGAAAATTTTCAAAGTATCTCAATTGATCTGATTTAACAATTACTTGATTATCTGCACCTTGGCTTTAACTCAGGAGGAGGCTTTATAAAACTGCTTTTAAAATTTGAGTTATTGCCTCCATTAAGTTGCCTAAAAAGAACCAATTCATTCCATTAAAGATTGTTAAATGTCACAACTGCTCTGGTGTCTTATTCAGTGTGTACCAGACTAATATAAGGAAAGAATTTCAAGTAAAGATTGAAAGTTAAATTATGACCCCAGAGCTAACACAGTCTAATCCACTAATTCAGTACAAATATAATTCCCCCTTTTTTTCCGGGAAGAGAGTTATTCTTAAAGAAGCACATTTAACATTTGTTTCAGCCTCCAGGTTTTCATAGTTTTGCAATCTTCCAAAAAAAAAAAAAAAAAAGAGTATCAAACATGATAAAAAAGTCAACAAAATAACAACTTTTATTTTACTGTTTGTATGTAATGACTAATCAGCTCTATAAATTCCCACAACTCTGCTATTCTAGGTACTGACAGGTTTTGCATAGGATGTACTGATCCTTATCAAGAGGGTGAACTCAAGTGAATAACATTATTATCAGAGGTGTTGATTTTATTCAGACTCTGCAGTAACAAGTTTTCAGGAAATTTGTTAAGGCTGCATTTAGATTCAAAACTCTTATTTTTAGAATTCTGTCGATCCAAAAAAATGCTTAAAAATCCATGTTAGTCACGTAACGTGCAGTTCATCTCACCTAATATCTGAACATCTAAAAAATAAATAACTACATATGAGCAGGTCACTCTGACCTCTCTTGATAGTCTGTAATAAAAATAGGCCTTTTCAGAGGATGATTCATAAAATCTGTCTCATCTCCAGTTTTAGAATACTAAGACACCCTTTATTATTTCCTTTATCTGTCCATTCCATCCTTTGCTCGTGTAGGGTCAAACTCAGGTATATAACATACAGTTAAGATGTCTCAGCTGCAGCAGGGGGATCCTAATTCTCAACAATTTATGAGTTATTAGGAAGTTTTACACATACAAGACCTAAACTTTGATCAGCAAGAACTTAAACGGCTTCAAACCCTGAATTTAGACAGCAAAATCAACAACAAAAAAATGTGTCCAAGAAATAATGCTGCTTCCTTCAAACACAGACTTCTGGTCGATTAATGAAGCTTAGAGGAAGGATTTTGATTTTCCTCATTGTAGAAATACTCTGGCGTAGAAAATAAAGAGAGACTCCACAGACTGAATCTGTTGGTTTTGCAGTATTTCTGTGTTTGAATTGTGATGGAGTTTTTACACTGAGATAATCAACAAGTCTCAGAGTTTACCATATACTGTTCAAGATACATTTAAACTTTTCATAGTAAATTTTAAAAAAAAATGGTAAACAATAAAAATAATAATAAAAAACCCCAACAAAAACCAAAGAGAAATAGAGGAAACAACTCCCCCTCTGTATTGTATGAAATGCCAACTAAATTTAAAACCCAATTTAAGAACTAAGTGATAAATATTTACTTTAGCAGATAAAACTGAGACATAAATAAAAACTTAGCTAATGGTTTATTTAAATTAGGCAAGTCAAAACTAAAGGTATGTTTTAGTTTTAAACACTGATGTTTTGCTTACAAACAGCTCAATTTCAAATTTCCAATTAATTTCAACTGTTCATGGGTATGAAGCTTCAGACTGAGCCTTAAAAATGTAGTAGTATTCGTTAAAAATTCCCACAGAAATGCCATAAACCAACACCTGAGGAAAATTCTGCCTGACTGTGAGAACAGTGCCTGTCACAGCCTTAAAAAGATGTTCTTGTTCCAATGGATGAAATGCTAATGCAGATTCACCTGGTAGGATCCCACCTGATCCAAAAGGTCTTGTTCTTTTCTCTAACCTTTGCTTTAGATCAATTTAATAGTGCTTAAACACACGACACAGCATCAATAACGCAGAACTCTGACAGATTTGGTTGCTCTTTATCACTGTTTTTT
>VZTA01006274.1:160589-206927 GCA_013398855.1 Mohoua ochrocephala | reverse complement strand
CTCACTATCTTTTTTTTTTCCTGTTTCATTTGAAAGTAATGCCATTATTTGCATGAGCTTCATATTTCTTCACTGCTATTATTGCCTCAGAACTATATATATATATATATCTCACAATTCATTTAAATGCATATATGTATGTATGTATGTATGTATGTAAATGAATTGCAGTAATTGCAATGACCTTGACAGGTTGTATGATTCAAAATGCAGCTGGTCTCCTTGGAAGACAATATATTTCTTCTAGGACAGAACTGATTGAGTTCAACTCACTGTAAGGGGAGTACCTATGTGCTTCTGCCCATGCCCAAGTGCCTCCTTCACACTGAAGGTTTGACCCTTGGGTAATCATGGATCCCAGGGTGGAATGGGAGTTTCTCTGTGCTTTGGCTTCTATGTGCTTGTGCATCTCTGATGTTTATGTCCTTGTGTTAGCTGATTCCCAGGTAACTTAGGACACTTAAGGAGATGCTTCTTCAAATGTTCTTCCCAAGATACAAACATTCATATCCAATGTTGTGAAGTAGGTGTAGAGTATGAAGTAACCCACTTGCCAGTTCCAGTTTATAATGCACAGACTGGCCTGCGGTTAGTGTTGTGGAATAGTGCCAGTTGAGATGATAGGAACTTTCAGCTTCCTGCTGTAAAAATAGACATTTCATGCTTGAAAATGGAATCAGAACTGGGTGGAAAAAAACTGTTTCCAATTTGTGGAAGATACCAATAATAAAAAAAAAAAAAAAAAAATCTTATTCTATATCTGACAAACCGAGAGTTAAAAAGTACCCCCTGAAAAGAGGGAAGATACTGGTTTACAGCACACATAGTTTCTAAGCTGTAGGCCAAAGGAGCCCCATAGTCTTAACTTGAAGACAGCTCATCTGAGACCTGAGGGCTTAAAAAATCCTGAGAAGTACCAAGGGCTCATTTTCTGGGAAGCCAAAACACCTGGGTCCTTGGTCACCCTTTGGTCTAGGTAGACAAGTGAGGAAAAACCAGGAAAAAATCTACAGAACACCATCATGTAGCTAGAACTTTTACATTTTTATACAAGTTGTCAATTTAAAATAAAAAAATATTCTTGTCAAAAGTTTTCCAGTAATCTTGATTTGAGCTGAGTTAGGTGCAGCCTAGAAATACAAAGCTCCTAATTCAAGGGTTGTAAACCAGCATAATGTTTCATACACCCAGGTATTCTGATCTCTAGACACAAATAGTCTCACTCAATGAGTTTTTCTCCGTGTGTGTATAGGCCCATAGATGTATAACATATATACACACTCCATAAGATACTACGATATTGATAAATACAAGACTTCATTATTTTTGAAGCCCACATGGGCAGGTTTTTGGTTTTTTTCAAAGGAGAAGTCTACCTTACCAACAACTTGGCAACTGTAGCTGAACTTTAGCAGGAACAATTTTAACACATCTCTCAGTAATGCCCATTATAGTTGTTCACCTGCAATGGAAATGCAATTTTTTCGTTTTGTAATACTTGCTTTATACTTACACATTTTGATAATTCATTCGAATAATGAATTTTCGAAATGTTTTCATAGTAAGTTTTTAAACTCCCAGAGTGAATGCTGTTTATAAGGTGTGTGTCCTCACTGAACTCAGTGGTTAAAGCCTGGCTCCCCTGCAGCCAAAAGCAAAGCTCCTGATTGATTGTGGCAATACTAGGATTTCACCCAGCCAGTTTCACTGACAAGCACATTTCTCCATTCACTCCTAGCCTCCTTTTAGTTTTTCTTCTCCAGAAATCCAGTTATTTGGCATTATTTTTTCCTCAGTCAGCTGTTCTCTGTTGTGCTGGAGGACAGCTGAGTCCAAAAGATCAAAAGATTCCCAGACTCTTAATCTACCCTTACTTAGAGGGGTTTGTTTTGTTTTGTTGTTTGCTTGCTTTTCCACTGAAAGCTGCTTCCCTGCTCTACTTACCCTGCGTGAGAAAGTCTGAGTAGAAATAGTCCTGAAAAGACTGTCTCTGCAATATCTGTGATCAGAGGCATCCTTTCACCAGGCTAATGGAAAGCTATTGTTCAGTGAGAACCGGTTTTGGGATTCACACTGTTGAACCCATCGGGATGTTGTTTTCTTCCCCCTGGGTGCAGTGCAAACAGGCACATGGCAACAGTCTCTGCTGCAGAAACCCTACTTATCTACTCTACCAGCTTAGGCATTAGGCAGCAATATTCGTTTATTATGTGTCTTATACACAATGTTTCAAGGAGATTTTAAGGATTAAGAGAAGGAAGATTCAGTTCTCAGCTGTGTCAATCTGTGTAACTACACTGCAGCCAATATGTTTTTGGGGCTACAAATACAAGCAAAGAGCAGTTAAACTGTGAAGTGTTCAATAACCCCAGTGTGTGCGGGTGTGTTCTTAAGATTAAAGTCATCCTCTGGTTCCTAAATAAATTCAGAATAAATTTAAGAGCCTCCTAGGATTCCGTACTGCTTCAAGGAGCTCATCTTCTAATTTTAATCCCTATATTCCTACGTGTTAAAATCAATGAAGGTCCAATGACTTTGGGGGTTCCCATGGTTCTTCGGGGTTTGCTCTTTAGAGGTAGCTGCCCTTCAATGTGATTTTATAAAAATGCTCTGGGCAACACAGTTCAGTTTGCGGCTTTGGCTTCTCGTCTCAGCTCTGCTTGCTCAGCCTCCAGTGGTCCCACGTTTGGTTTGAATGTAATGCTAAATATCTTCTAATCTCTACGTATTTTGGACTCTTGATTTCCTTTTGGCCAGCACTACACTGTCACTTGCAAATAGGAAGGTTTGCCTAAATCACGGCAGTATAGTTTCTAAAATATAAAGTGTCTGTTTTCTGGTATACTAAAACACATAACCACAAATGTCTTACTTGCTGTATTTTGAGTTGCATAACAGGTCAGTGCTCTGAGGAGTCATAGGGACCTGGCACACTGATGTCCTGTGTGTCATGGCTATACTTTTGGGGTCCTATATGAAAGTTTTCAAGCCCTTCTCAGAGTTTTGGTGTTCTGTATGATTTTTCTTATTTCAGGGTGCATTTGCCATTTCTGAGGGACTAGATTAAGATTTCATAGGATTTCATATTCCTTATTATAAACATCAGTGTTTTACCTTTGTTCATTTTCCTAAGGGGACTATTTGAACTGGGACTTCTGTTTCTAGCTCTTTGCTTTTCTGCACATTATAGGCCTCTGTGGGCCTATAATGAGGGCAAGAGTCCCATGCAGTTTATGATGCTTAACCTAGTCTGACTTGCCTTTTAAGGATATATTTCTTTTCCCTTGGCAAAAAAATTTAGTTTACAATGTGACAGACTCTGATATTGTCTAGGCAGTTAAAAATTCCAGGTATCCCTTAATATTTTAAAAGGAACAGGACTAAGGGAAGTAAGTCTAGATTTGAATAAACTCAGTGCATGAAACAAACATGATCCTCTGAGCAGGACTGGTGTGTCAGTCTGCCTTCGCTCCCGGTTGTGCAACTCTGCAAGAGGGAAGCCCAGTGGTTGGAAACACTGCTTGTTATTCAACTGCACAGACTGAACTCCAGGACTAAGAACTGTGTGGCTGGCTCTTGTAGTAGGTTATCTGAGAGATGATGGTTAAGGATGCAATCACATTAATGAGTAATGTCAATACAAGTTTAAGTTCTTTCCTCCTTACAAGGGTCCGAGGACAGATTTCATATAAATACAGTGACAAACACCAGGTCTTTATAATGGTCTTCCAGTCTATGGCTTAGTTGGAAGCTTAGTTTCCAATTTCTTTTTGGTTCTTTTCTGTTACAGATTTGTCACTGCTGCTGGCAGCTGACTTCCCTGATGGGAGGCAGGAAGCTGCTAATGGGGAAACACCTTTCTCTCTGTTGGTTCATTTTTCATCAAGGAGATATTTCCTAGGATAGGAAACTCTCAAAGGAAGTGAGTATATTGGGAGGATGAGAGGAAATGGAGAAAGAGGGAGTCCTAAATGGTCTGACAATAGCACTGCAGCTGCTTCAGCCCTTGCACGAAAAATAGCCAGCATTAAAGGATTTATTTATATAAATGCACTTTTAAAATATATTCTGATTTATGGGTAACTGCCTAGCTGAGTTAATTTTATATCATTTGTCAGGATGTGAAGTACATTGTATTATTTTTAGTCCAGGATAAACCAGCAAGTTAATAAAAATCTGGGCTTCCCACTCTGGCACGCAGCACCTCCGGCATCAGAGCGGGCTGGGGAGAGAAACAGACGCAAACTGTTTGTCACAATTTTCTCCAGCCATTATCTCCCTCCCTGACTTTTGCTAGTGGAGCAGCAAGGGAGTCCACAAGGTAGTGACCTATTCCTGATGATAAACAGCAGCCACAGCTTTCAGAAGGATTCGTGTCTTTGTTTCCCTTAGTGATGGCCAGAAAGTGGTCAGGGTGCTGAGTCAGTGCAGGCACAGATACCCAGGAGTGCTTATCACGGTGTCTGTCATCTCACCTTGTGTCTCCTAAACCCACCCTGAAAAGCACAGCTCTCTGCACTGCTCCTCGCTGACAGCGATCGTTTCTGGGCACTACTGAAGCAATGCTCCCCTCTGCTTTGGCCCTGCTTCTGTCTGATAACACAGGCTGCTGCCTCCCTGGCATTTATCCATCATGTTGTGTCTGGAAACTGGGTCAGAGAAGACTAGCTTTTTGACATACACTTTATAATCATCACTCTTCATTGTGAGCTGCAAGGTCACACAATTCAGTGGCCTGAGGAGAGACATGGATGCACTGAACCACTGCCAGAGCAGCTGAAAAAGAGCTCCTATTCATTGCAGATTACATGTTTTGACCTAACTCTGACAGAAAAGCATACCTGTCAGCTCCATGGCAGGCTGATTAGGTTAATTAAGTCCTTGTCTATGAGTACAATAATTAGAACTGTCAGTTGTTTAAATGATGATAGAAGAAAGGCAAGATTCAAGGAGAAGCACTGGAGTTTGGAAGTAGTAACAATCTAGGAGGGAATCCATAACAGGCAGTGATTTAACACTTCCCTTCAGGCAACCTCATTTATGAATAATGCTGAGGGGAGGAGAAAATTGTGTCCAGTGGGGGTTTATTTTGTTTTGCACCTAAAGTAATGAGAATTGGGATAGTCAATAAGTTTGCAAATCAGATTTGTAGGCTGCAAGCTGAACTGTAGCCTTGGGGAAACCTTGGAAAACTTCACTCTTTTCACAAGGAAGGTCTGCAGAACAAGAAGAATAGTGTATATTTCCTCATCCTCTCAACAAAGGTATGAGAAGCCATCTTGTGTATTCTCGTAGTTTCGGATTTTTCGGTGCGTGCCATGCACCAGGGCGGTAAGTTACGGTAGTAGCATGGTTAGTAGCACAATATGGGAAGAAATGGAAGCTGAAAGAAACAAACTCATGAGATCCATACGTAAGGCAAGAAAATAGGACTCTGCTCAGTGCAGAGAAGCCTCTTAGGATGTTTGATTTTTATGCCTCATATTTTTAGATGTAAATACATTTGCAGGAGACCAGAGAAAAGAGAACCAAATAACAGTGTGTCTGGAAAACACACTTGCTAGGACCAGAATAGGGCTTTCTTAGTTCAAAACCATGAGAAGACTGTGGAGGAAGAGAGGATCCTCGTGGTAACACCCTTCCAGTGTGGCAGGTGGAAGTGTGATGTTCACTGAATCATGTGGCAACTGAGTGAGAGACAGGAAGAGATCACCTGACATTGTAGGCAGAAAAGAGTGTGGTGGAGTTAGAAAACTTTAAAGTGTTAACATGGTAGATATTAGAGGAGATATCAAGATATTAGAGGAGGCTTTCCAAGGGTGTGTTGAAATACTGGAAAGTATTAAGATGATAGGTGAATATTTATTTGCATTAGAGGAGGAAGATACCTTGCCACCTCTTACGGCTCTATCCACTGGTGACTCTGTAGGGATTATGCTTTAGCCGTGTTCATGCCAGCAAAGCATCTCCTAGAAAAGATCAGGAAAAAAAATTAAAATAAGGGTGGAACAGAACGGAAGGAAAAGGATGGGGAGCTGCAAGACGGTATTGGGAACTGTCATTAAGAGGAGGTTTGGAAATATGAGTAGACCAAATTACGCAAGGAAACATGCACAGCGGCTCGATAAAAAGTCCAATGTCTCAAAAAAGCAATACAGACACCCCAACAAAGGCTGTTGTAATGATAGACAGAGAGTAGAAATGAAAAGGTGGAGAGAAAACTAATGGGGACTGATCACTTTTTGTAGAAGAGAGTATGAGTAACAGCACATCTGAGGAAGAACAGAATGAACAGAGACCTGGGGACCTGTCCATGGAGTGGTCATTGAAAGCCTCCGTCATGAAAGGACTAAGGCACTGTATTCTGAGGTACAAGAGAGTCTTTTTGGTGACTATGCAGCATTAAAATCAGATTTAAAGAATGTAATTGTATGGATTTTTTAAAGAGCATATCTGTCCCAAATTTTTCTGCATGCATGCATACATCACAAAAAAATCATGTAAGCCAAACAATAATTAGAAAAAACCCCCCAGAAAACATTACTGACCTCTCTTTCTGGAGATGAATAGTTTCTCATCCTACTTTCTCAATCAGAGAAGTATACTGCTAAAAAGTCTGTATGGATTGATTTGGACATGGTTTGTGGAAGGAGAGGTAACAGCCAAATGTGAGTTCTCAGCCATTTCCTCACATTGCTTAAGAACATATATTCACGGTAAAGCAGAGAACATTTCATAAACATGGCAGTGATAACAACCTCATTTTTTACTGACACTGCATAAATCTTCTGTGCATTTGGCACCAGATGATAAAAGAAGCTCATGAATTATATCCATCTCAAGGAGAAGTGCCAGAGCCAATCCCTTTCCCACCAGCAGGAACAGTTGATGTGTATCAGCAGCTTTTCCAGTTTAATAAATTTGGTGATTAACAGCAGTGACTCCTCAGGGTAAGGATTGCTGGTGCTGTTTTGTGTTAAGAAGAGGCATCTCTGGCCAGCGCTGTAAGTCATGCTGCTTGCCCACTGCCAGCTGTTACATGCCAGTTGTTGAGGAAATGTCACTGCAGCTTTTTTCTGGTTTGAGAGAAAGGTAAATATTATTTAAATGTCACAATATAATGCTCTGGTCTCTGACTGTGGTGAATATCAAGTGCTTTAGCTGGGAAATCTAAAGATGAGGATCACGTGTTCTGATAACGATGGCGTTTTGTTATCCAAGCCCTTCTCTTGCCACGCAGTGCTCATGCCCAGGCCCCACGGCACACAGGCACCTGTCTCCTCTGCTCTTGTGATGAATGCAGAAACAACTGTGGAGCCTCTGCTTTACAATCAAAATAATTCAGAAATGAAGAGAGACTAAATCTCCAAGTCACTGTAATGCCCTGAAATCGGGTTAGAAAGAGAACACTGCCGTTTACCTTCCTTTCAATGCTATTTAGCTTAAGGGAGCCAGAAATGTCCATGCTACTGAACCAGGAATAGAAGGCATTACAATTTTACTTTGAAACACTTTTTTTTCCTACAGATCTCCATGTGTAGAACACTGTCACATTTCAGATGCTAAAACTGGACTAGTGGCTGTCTCACACAGTATTTCATAAACTGAAAATACTTTATAAAGAAAAATTCTTCCAGGTTTCAACATAAATTACCACAGGATCATGAATCTTCACTCCTCAACAAGCAGATTGCATGTGTGTGGCCTCATCCCACTGCAAGTGTGTAGGGAGCTGAGATGTCTGTGTTTCACAACAGAACGGGGAGAAGACCCCCTGAATTTCCTGAGGTGAAAGGGCTTCATCACAGTCACTGAACATGATGTACTCAGTTTAAGGCCTCAGTTTTTACATATCACTCAGCAAAAAGGGAAAAAAAGAAATTATATTTCAGCTGAAACGATAGGAAATTTCGACTGAACTGACTTACGCCTCTTTTAATTTTACAACTTCTGAAAACTTGTAAAACCACTTCTTTTTGGCCCTATATTGGGCTCTTAAATTCTTGTTTTGTGACATCTGCATGACAAAGGCATGGCTTTCTTGAGCAGGGCGGCCTGGGGAGGTGATATGAGCAGAGCTGGTGCAGCAAGTGAAGGCTGAAGCTGGCTGATGTGGGTACCCAAGGGCAGCCAACCAGCCCCACGCGGCACAGCACAAATGGACAAACAGCTGCAGACCTGCTGCACCCTGTAAGCTTTGGCTGTGGCATCTGTGGGCTTCTGTGTAGGCTTCTGAGTGGGACTGCTGCTTTTGGACTGAGCAGAGGCAACAGACTTCTGCAGTTAGAGCATCCACGCAGTCCAAAAGTACTCAGGTGTGGCATTCACCCAGAGGGCTTTGTCTAGCAAATGGTAGTTTCAAGGGGAACCTTGTGGTATTCTGGAGATATTGCACACCCAAGCAGGAGACAGGATAGGGTCATTTGATGCCTTCCTGCTCTGGATTTACAAGGTAATTGCTGAAGCCAACAATGCCTAATGAGCAGTATATTGCATTTACAAGAGAAAAACAATGCAGGGCAAATCTCGTGCTGAGGAGGTAAAGGCTAATAAAATTGCCTTAGGGGCTTTTGAGCATATGTATTTCATAGTCTGATGAGGATGTCTGCATTTATCTAGTGTAACACATACAAGATGCCAACAACATGAATGAGTGAGGGTTAACAACAAAAGAGTGAGGGTTAACTGGAGGCTGACTTGTAAAAAACAGATAACAAGAAGAACCAGAGGAAGCAAGCAGTAAAACCTCAGATAATAATGACAAGCTGCAAGATGGATAACAAGACCAAGGACTTTAACCCTTCCTAAATTAGAGATTGTTTGGATGTGTGGTTGTATTTCAGGCATGATTCTATTTATAAATAACAAAAAGGTCTTCATGCAACCTGCCAATTTATGCAGATGGACAAAGACAGCTTTGGAGACTTAATAAAGGCTTTTTTTGTTTTACAATACTACATCTGTTTTAGATAATACAGGAATGCTGTTTAATAAGATCTTTCATATATGCTTCCCGTTTAGTATCTCTCCATAATCACTTCAGATGCTCCTATTAGCAAAATTAAACTTTACAAATGGTACAATGACAAGAGTCAGATCTGAGCAAGGACATAAACCAGTAAACCAGACGCCATCTGTAGAAATGCCCTGGTCAACAAACTAATAAAATTTTCTTTTCTTCCCCTTTGATAAAGGCTACATTTTATTAAGGAAGCCCCTTCTGACAGCTGTGTTAATACAGTTGGATGATGTTTCTGAGAAACTAATCAGAGAAATGTCTGGAAATAGATTAGGTCTCCTCTTTGATTTAGAAACAGAGTGAAATTTTAAATAAGACCATTTAAAAATAGATTCAGCCTCTGACTTGCCATTGTAAATAACTCAAAACTAAAATCTGGTGACTCGGCCAGAGTTTTGACAAGACTGCAAAATCAACAGTGTCCTTTCATGTCTGGTGTCACAGTCATTCTTAACAGCATTCAAGATTTCGTCTGATTTTATTATTTGAAAGACACAGAAGAGTAAAATTTAGAATTAATCTCAACTGGTATAAGCCCATGCAACCTCTTTTAGAAGAGTTCACTCAAGAAGAGCATGTGCCCATTTAAAATTTTAGTGCATCCTAAACGCAGTAAGGTTAAGTGTTTACCTTCAGGACTATTCTAGGTGCTGCAGTTTAAAGAGCACTAGCAAATAGATTTAATTTTGCCTATTTTAACTGCACTCACTCTGACCAGTTCTTGACAAGAAAAATAGGTAGTGGCAGAGATTGCTTATGAACATCAGAAATACAGCTAGGAGTGGATGTCTGTCTTGCTGTCCCAGACATTGCTGCCATTTGGTGCCAAAATAATTTCCTCATTGTGCTAATTCCTTAATAGTAGCACTGCACGCTCAACGCCAGTTCTCTGCTCTACACGGCTTGACAGAGGTCTTTTGTTAGCACTGATTGCTGGAGGAAGTTGCTCAGGTCCACTGAGATTCACCACCCAGTCAGCTGTCAGACTGCCCAGCAGCCCGAGCTTGCAGTGGGGGAAGAACAATCGCCCATGGCTCCTCCGAGGGGACACTGGAGACGAGCACCAGCCGTTGGCTGGCGGAGCATATTCCCGTTGGCCGGCGGAGCGTATTCCCCGCGCGACGCGTGGTCTCCAGCAGCTGCTGGAGCAGCAGCAGCTCCTCCCAGATGGCTGGGCCGTGGGGTGGCTGTGGGTGGGGGTGAAGGGAGCCCTGCCCGAGTGCCAGGATCTGAGAGGAAGCGCTGCCTTTCACACAGCCCAGCTTGGCCCCAGCCTTGCCAGCGCACTTGGCACACAGTGACAGTGTAGCCTCTGTTTGTGTCAGTGGCTCTTTCAGCCAGGGTGCATTTGGAAAGCCAGCGTGCTTCAGAGACAGTCACTTTAGCAGGGGGAACTCGGGTGTCCTGTCAGAGGAAATTCCCTCATCCCCACAGACGTTTGCTGGCATCATGGTCCAGACCCTGAGGGCAGTGCCTTAGATCACCTTAGAACACCTGAGTCGTCCTCATGTGAGACTCATGCAGAAGAAGCAAGGCAGGACACACATGTGCTTGTGTGTGTCCATGCGTGTGTATGAAAGCTAAATTGCATGGAGAAGGCCATGAAGTCTGCGAAATCAGGGATTTTAAATGTAAAAACCCAAAAAGTTGAAACTGAACATGGACAGTGGGGAAGAGCTGAGACCATCGCAACGATGGCCATTGCAATAAGAGCCAAGAGGGAGCTTGTTGTATCTCACAGCCTTTTGCAGACTATGCCAGCACTGCTCTGCTGATTCCACTTGTCCATTCTCCATCCTAGGCATCCAGCTCCTTTAGCCCACAGGACAGTGGGCAAGCACAGCCTTGGGGCCTGCTGCCAGAACGCCCTTGGAGCAGTGGCTGCCGAAGGTGCCTTCCCAGTCCCCAGTGCACTGGGTCCTGCCAAGGAGTGAGGAACGTGCTGGTCAATGGAGCCTGGGAGAACTGGGAGACACAGAGCCAGTCAGAGGGGCAATCTCCTCCACGGAGGAAGTCAGCAGAAATCAGCAGTGCTCTGGCAGGAGCATGGTCCTTTTGTTCTCGTCTGCAATGAAGGACCTTGTGCAATGAGGGTAATCATTAAAGATCTCTTATTGCATCCTTGATGCATTCCTATTTCATGATATTCTGAAAGCCTGAGGCACTACTGCTTTTATATGTGTGGCATAACATCAAAACAGCCCACTTTGAAGTATCTTCCCATAGGTTTTACTGATTGTAAAACAGAGGCATTTCGGAAGTGTTGTTCCACAAACTGTTTTAGGCTCTATTTTAAACTAGCTACCCTACCTGCTATTATAATTTTCTTAGATTGCTTTCTGCGAGAAAGCAACAAGTGAGAAGGTTTTTTGATGAAAATCCATTCCCACCTTTTTGATTAAACAGCAAATGTTTAATGTCCTCTGTTGCTGCATTTCAATATGTATTTAATAAAACTCTTTAAAAAACAAGCCCCAAATTCTTATTGCAGGTCGATTGCCCAGTGCACAGAGAGCCCTTGAATCACAGTTTGCTTTCCTCACCACAGTGACACACCCTATGGTCTGGTGAAGCAGCAGGTCCCCAGTCTGACACTGGAGCTGCTAATATGAAGTAAAAGGTCCTGATTTTGCTCTATTTCTTGCTATCTGCCATCACTTGCCATTGCCCCATCTGGATGTCACAGGAAGCCGCTACATTTTGTTCTCCTTCTTCCTAAATGTAGCCATAACCAAAGTGGTGGTGATGAAGACATCTCTGAGGAGGACAAAGGGAGCACAGGGAAGCTTCCATCCTCTCTGCATAACAGGAGGTGAACAGTTCTGGCCAATCGAACAGGCTTAAAGTCTCCATGGGACTTCAAACGTGTCCTTATAGCTATAACAAATGGCTATATATACCCTGGGGTGGAAATCAAACCTGAGGATGAGTGTTTGGATATGAACAGAGAAGCAGAAGTTGATGTCTCAGGAAGCAAAGTCTTGATCATCTCTATCTTTGTGTTCTTTTGAACATCTCTAAAGAGAACTGTTTATCATCTGGGTGAATCCCTCTTCCTACCCGTAAGTCCCTGGCTGTGTTGAGTTGGCCATCACGGTGATAAGCAGGTGATGCAGTCCTGGCTGCTCCTGGCAGTGGAGCTCCTGCATGTGGTTTCAATCCTATGGGAAAATAATCACTATTGTGAGCATCCCACACACACGCAAACACAGGCACATCACAAGCAGCATGATGTCATGTTCAGTTCCTGAACATCAGTTGCAAACTGTTACTGTTGCAGTGGATCCTCATATGGCAGACTGCAATAAATTAATTTTTCCTTATTAAAAAGTCAAGGGAATAAAACATGCTTTCTCTGATTAACAAAGAAACCAGATGTTCAGAATAATTATTGAAGCACAGGCAAATTCAAAGCCAAATAAAGCAAGTAGGTCTGGATATAGTCTCTCCGAGATCTGTTTTCTCACCCTTCAGTCTCTCTGCATGAAAAAATAAAAATCTTGCTGAGTGGTAACACAAAAGTTGATGATTAATTTTATAACTTTCTCTCTGGGGTATTTAATTTCAGGGAATCATGTCACACACAGCCCTCACTGGGCTATAAGCATTTTCCATATGCAGTAAAATATTATAAAGATTTCTCCCTGCATTCGACCCTTCTTATGATCTAAATAATGTCAAGGGCTCAATTGTGCTTCCTTATGCAGAGCTTAAGCACCCTATTTTAAGGACATTATTGGCTACATTTTCAACATGAAATGCAGAGAGTCATGAAGGACATGGCAAACATACTCATGAGGATATTGAATGGGTTATAAGTTTGAGTGAAGATTTTTTAAATTAAATTTTTGAGACATGCAAGTGTTTGGTGAACAATGTGCTTATTTGTATATGCAAACGTGGTAACTGGGCTTCCGCAAGTAGAGAATTTCTTGAATATGTAGTTTTGTATAGGCCTTATAGAACAATTAGTTCTTCTGTTCAGTAATCAACACAAAGCAAACATGAATTCCTCAGGATGTTGATTTGTGCCTTTTAGACAGTGAAAACATATCACCTTTCTAAGACTAGGGGCCTTTCCAGAAAGAAAATTCAGCCAGATTATCAGTTTGGGGGTACACAATTGGTCAGTCCTTTACGATGTTTTAGTAGGTACCTTCCTTGGCACACTTCTGGAGCAGGCACTGCGCACCGCAATGCACACAGATGCATGTACCTTGCACAGCACCGCTGTGCAGGAAGGTGCTTATTTTAAACTAGAAATACTTTCTTCTCGTGACCTTGGTTTTGGTCTGGTTTCATGTTGTTGGCTTTGCCCCTAAAGGATAATTTAGGAATACAAGTAACGGACAGAAGATTTGTACGATGCGGACTTCAGAAAGCAGCAAGATTCATTATACCAATATCCACTGATGTTGAGCATTCGCTTCCTAATAATGAAGACTTCAAATCAAACCCTACTGACACAATGACACACTTGAATTTAGTGACTTGACTGAACTGAAGATAGGGATCATTTCCTTTATTCTTTTGTCCAGTATACTAACTTTGATCTCTATATATGGACAATTCTCATTACACTACACTTTTCTTAAGTATGAACTCTCTACATAAATCATGTATGTATTTTGGGCTATTCACTTGGTTTACCACCAAAGAAAAGGGGCTGTTCAGCTGGATATGGATACTTTCATCCTAAAGGAGGTCAGGACAAACTGTGCTTTCCTTTGTGTATCACAACTGAAATCTTATCACAAATTATTTTTCATTAATCTCAAATCCAAAATATATTGCAGCAGATGTAAAAGCTAAGCTGATATCTCTGATGGATCTCCCTTCTTTAATAAAGTACAAAGAGATTTTCGTTTTACATCTCCATACTCCTTCTCAACTTGCAGAGATGAAGTGTTTTTTCTACGTTTTGAAAGAGAAGAACAGTTGCAGGCATATCACTTACAAGCTGGAACAAAGCTTGACAAACTGCAGAGTCCCAGTTTTGGGGTTTTCTCCTTGTGTTCAGCTTTACGCAGTGCTAAAAGCAGCAGCAGCAGTGCCAGTATAGCTGTGATTACTCTGCCATACTGGTCATCACTCCCTGCCTCAGTGCTGGGGCTTGTTTTTCGTACACAGCATATTTTCACTGCAGCTAGGCCATCCCAATCTCTAGAGATGGTGTTTCATCCTAGCTGGCTCAGAGTAGAGGAGGTTCTTCAGGAAAGGCACTGACCAGGGATGGCTTGACCAGAGCTGACTACAAGGCATGGGCGTGTGTAGAGACCCGATCTGGCTTCCACCCTGGCATGGAAGGGACAAGAGCACATGCTATTCCTTCCCAGCATGACTCTTCTGTGTTGTTACTCTTCCCTTGTCTTCAACCTTCTTCCTCATCCAGCCAATTTCTGTATCCAGCCCTTAATTCTGCCACCCAGTTCCCAGCATGGGACTTGGAGACCTGATGTTACCTGGGGTAGCCATCACTAAGACCCCAAGTGAAAGCGTGTAGAGCTTCAAGCTAGATCGGGCATGGTGGTGAGCAAAATCTTCAGTAAAAAGTGCAGAGATGTGCTAGGAACTACCAGGCACAAGTAAATTGTAGATTTGAAAGGTCTGTAGCTCTGCTGACAGGTCACAGGCTTCACACAAAGCATTTCTGCCTCACCTCAGCAAAATCTCAAGTGATGCTCTTTCAGTTCCCAGAGTTTAAACACTTTGAGAGAACATGTCAGTAACAGCACAATTACGTTTGGATACACTCAAAACAGTTTCCCTCAGACTGAGATTTCTAGAAGTGAAAATGGCCCGGGGTGAGGTGAAGGCCATAGCATGGAAAATTTCAGCTCAACATTTAAAGTCTGACAAAACTCTGCAACAGAAAAGGGATACCTCTGCCAAGTCATGCATCTGAAATAATTAATCCATGGAAAAACAACCTCAGGAGATGCTGGATGCCCATGGAAGCACCACACAGCCGTTTCAGTACCCAACACGCTATTCCCCTGGGAAAGTAGGAAGAGATTAGGCGAGCAGCCAGAATTTAGACAGAAACCGCACCAGGGTTAACACACCCTTTCCTGTTTCCTCCCTTTTCCCCGCGGGAGGAGCGGCGCGGGCTCTGTCTCTGACCAGCAGAGGTCAGGGCGCCCCAGCGGCTCCGCGGGCAGCGCCCGGGCACCCCGGCCGGGAATGGGGAGCCGAGGCTGTTAAACATCGTCTGGCTAAACACCGCGCCCGCGGCTGTGCCCGCCGCCTGCGCAGGGACCCTCTGTGCCTCTGCGGGCCGCGGAGGGGCTGGTGCTCTGCTTCCTGTCGAAGCGTCTCTGCGGATCTCAGCTGAGCCCCTACAAATAGTGGCAATCTCTGCCATGGGGAGCCTCCAAAATCTTGCCAGGGAAGGGAAGGAGAGAGGTGAAGTAACTTTTTCCAATGTCGTCTAGTAGGTTAGTAGAAGAATGTCGCATTTTCTGACCCCACCTTTAGGAAACCACCCTGTTCTTTGTGTCTGAGGGTTTAAGAAAGCTTCGAGGCTAATTCTCCAATAATGCTACGTTTGGGTGATGGTGCATCTTTACCAGTTTTAGGTCGACAGGCCTCTGCTTCAAACATAAATCTGCCACAAATCCAATGTGTGACATGGATGCAATAGCTCTTTTCCTGTTTCCCACCATCCTCTTGCTGTTCAGGAATATTCCCTTATTGCTGCCTTCCTTACATTGGACAGCTGTTTGCTGTAAAATCTCTCGCCTCATTTGGCTATGCTGTGCACAAAAGCAGAGGGACACCATCGTTCCCAAGACAATTCATGTATAAGATACAGAATAATATTCTGGGAAGCTGTTTTCAGCGTGAAAGGAGCACCCTTGCCCTGAATCACTCACATTATAAGATATTCCTTCCAATACCTGTTACATTTCAGGTTGTTGCTAACCTATCTCTGTTCTGACTTGAGATAAGCTTTGTGTTTTGAATTTCAAGTCAGCCAATCTAATACAGCATTTTCACCATTAGAAGATTTTTTGTTCCTAATTTTTGATTGTTGATTACTAGGCAAATTTAAAAAAATACGTAGAACTTTCTTTTCTTTTACTGTTTGACTGGGTGTTCATTTAGATGTACTCATAAAACAGGTCATAAAATAGATACCAAATTACATAAATTGAACCCTGTCATAGCTGAGCTCTCTCACTATGTATCTACAGAATACACTAATATAACCTGCAAGAAGAGTCTTAGAAAGTAGTAGTGTGTTAATTTTTCTATATTTTTCATATTTTATATTCCTAATATAAAAGATATTAAGAGTAAAGTTATTTAAACGCAGGGTTTTCACACTCAGGATGAGAGCCAGCCATATAACCTTCAAAAGTCTTGTAGCTTTTGTATATTGGAGAGAAAATGGAGAAGAAACTTGATCCTGGTCTCTAATTGACTGCAGTGGGAGAAAATACTTGAATCCAGCAGGATCTGTAATCAAGTAAAGCGGCAAATAGAGCCTAAGGATTCAGAGGTCAATCCGGAGAAACTAGAAACTAAAGGAGGCTTGTAAAGTCAGAAGTGTCTGCCTGTTGGAACAGCATATCAAGGGGTGTAGGTGGAAAGCAGGCAGTTTTCAAACAGTCTGTCTCTGCTGAGAATGTGCAGGGGACACAGCTCAAAGTGCAGCACAATGTGCAGCTCTGGAGCTGATGATGACCAGCTCGCACTGTCTGGGCTCCGCAGATCCTCGTGGTGGGTGCTGTGACACCCATCGTGGGCCTTTGGATGTGGTGGATGCCACATGAGCACAGGCTGTGCCTCTTTTTCCAGCAGAAGCCTGGGTGGGAACCCCCAAAGGTGAACATAACGAACAGGAAACAAGAAAACATGTGGAATTAATCAGTTCCAGTGAACTGGCATTTTCTCATTAAAATGTGTTCAGTCAGGCCCATGAAGCGGAGAATTGCTGCCCTCCCTAAAATTATATCCTGGTTCTCACACAGCCAGTTTATTCAGGAAATGAAACTGGATGAGGTATCCTCCCAGCTTCCACATGAATTCCTGGTGCTTGTTTACATTTGTGGCAAGTCGGGATGGTTACTTGACTTCATTAGAAAGCAAGAAGTATCTCTACAATGCTCAGTGACCCATGCTCAAATACGCTTTGTAAAAGCTTAGTTGTGAAAATATCAGTAAGATTTTGTGTTGAAAGTAGCAAGTTATTCTCTCCAATTACGCTCTCCAGCAGCTGTATCACTTCTTCAGCAGCTGTATCATTTAAATAAGCTTTTAGCACACTTTCTGTATTCAGAGTTAAACATCCAGGTCAGAGATTTGCTTGTTTGACCCTTACTTCAGTGAAAAGAGAACATATTGTGTGTATTATTAATCCACACCCATTTTACTATCAAAATCAATGAAGAAAACAAGATAAACTGTATGTGCAAAATAGCTGGATTAATGGTGGTCAGATGGTGACTTGAGTTGGTGGAAGTGAACCAGTACAATACAGCAGTTCAGAAGGACAGTTTCCCCAGGAGAAGGCCAGAACTTATTTTCCAACAAGCACAACATAAGAAGTAAATTTTAAATAAGGGATCCACAAACTGGTAAGGAAGAAAATATGACTTTGAAGGATCTGCATGATACTAAGAGACAGGTTTCAAACAGATTTGAATCTTGGTTTTTAAACTTATGTTTCTTGTTTATTACAATCTTCTTTTCTCCTAAGTTTTTGTTAGGCTAATGTGAAAGTAAACCATGCCATATTTCTATTCCATACAGCAGCATAAACCTGAAACTTCACAGCCAAGGCATCTCATATATCACTGAATATTAGAATTGTGGAGGAAAAGGATCTTATTGCAGAATATGGCTGAGAGGGAATAGAGTTGCCTCTAATTCTGGGGCTGCAGGACGAGGTGGGAGGCAATTATCCCCATATTCCCATTCTGTAAGCAAACCATTTTCCCAGAATGGCCAAATGTGGAAGTCCTGAGGTTACACCACCTGGGTCAGCAGCTCTGTGGACAGATCAGATTTTGGTTTACAAGATATGTTGGGGGAATCCTGCAGCAATTTATTCTCATCTGTGTGGGAAGGAAAACCTCGTATTTCATGACACCAGCGTTCTGTCCTGCATTTGCACAAGCCCGGCAGGGTCTACCTGACACTCCATGCTCTCTGGAGTGGCCTTATTTCCAGGACAGTCTGCCCTGGATCTTGGGAGCTGCACAAGTCCAAACTGCACCCTACGGCCACTTGGGCTTCAGTCTCCCCTGAATGCTCCGGATGCCTTTCAGACTCGTTCACTCAGCCAGGCGTCTGTGGCCTCCATGTGCCAGAGCAGGGCCAAGGTGCTCTCCAGATTTGCAGCATCCTTGGGCAAATGAGCACCTGATGCTTCCTCTGCCCTGCTCTGCATCACTGTGTTTTAAACTGGACACCAACTCTGGTGGCTTCAGCATGTATCACTATCATGCCTTTATCAAGTCTCTCCACTTTCATGGCTTCTAACTTTCCCCATTTTCATTTTAGCCAATACTGGCAAGTGTCAGTGCCATGTGAGTACATTTATGCCTTAATTATATCCATGTCACCAAAACATCATTAGCATTGTACTGAGCGCTTTGTAAATCCCAGGCCTCGCTGAGACTGATGGAGATGAAATGTTACTTTGGGGTATTCATCATAGCTGCATTAGTGTCCAACTTGTGTGAAACATGTCAAAGCACAGCCTGTGATTTTACACAGGCATGTAATAAAGCAATTTCTAATATTTTTCTGCTGTGAGATCAACTGATAGGGTGAAATCTCTTCTGACTGAAAAAACCCTCAAGAAATGCTTTGTGTTTCCAGATAGGCACCTTCAGCACCAGCCTCAGTGCCTGTAGAGCTCAGCAGAAGTGGCAGTGCTGCCTCTGAGCACTGAGCTGTGCAGTCCCATTGAAACTGTGTTTGTTTTCAAATGTCTGTGCTTAGCAGTTACGGGGCAGTTTGCTTGGAGAAAATAAAACCTAGGAGCTGGCAAATGAAATGTCAGCATCTGAGGTGCTGTTTCTGATAGGACACATCAGTTCTGCTGTGTCAGTCGTGCATACCTACAAGCTGGGCTGTTATGTGGCGAGGCAATCTATGCCTCTAGCTACAATCCTTATTCTTTAGTGGTGAACTGACTTGGCTTCACTTTAAGGTAATTGGCAATATGGCTCCTTTTTATTTTGACCAGAGTTCAGACATCTGTTTCTGACAACTATAGTGAAAGTAAAAACATGATCGTATTCACAACCACAAACTGCGTGATGAAAAAGTCACATGAAGTTTTCTCTGCAAGGCATTTAGCCCTGATGTGCTGCTTTAACTGCTAAGCTGCACTTACATATACAGCTAAGAGCAAGCCCTCTTGTCATGCATTTGTGCACAAACATCCCACATTGCCTCCTGTAACAACAGCCACATTATGCTTCCTTGCACAAAACCAGCTGTCAGTTTAGATTTCCTTAATCCTGCCAGATTCCAACTCAGCCAGCTAACAACCATTATCTATGGGAAACCCTTCTGCGAAATAAAGCAATGTCCTTACAGAAATGACATGTCATAAAAATTAGTTTGGTCACCAATCCAACAAAATACTTTGTTTAAGTTTGAAAACTACAGGCTGGTGGTATCATGTTCCCTGGTGCTATAGATCTCAGAAATGATGAGCAGGACAGCACAGTAACAGCACACAGGACCAGATCCCTGCTTGCCCTAATTATATAACACACTTAAACAGTGCAATTGTGTTTTGCAAGTTGCTGCCGTGTAGACAGCGTACACGTATGGCAGGATACTGTCCAGTGTAACCTTCCCAAACTCCGTCGGTGTAAACAAGGAATGTGAACCGTGAGGATTTTGACAGCGTTATGATGGCTCATTTGAGAGCAGCCTGCTCTCACCAGTGGAAGGCTTAAAAGGGACAACTGTTCCCCATAAGGACATGGTAAAGGTTTTGATGGACACCTCTGTGGAAGGCTAAGGAGAAGACAAATGGCAGGTGCATGCTACAGAGATTATTCCTGCCTGTGGTAAACAGGAGGCAGAAGACAACCGGGCCGTGTCTCATGACCCTGGGCACGGAATACCATATGGATCAGATCGATGAATGACCGTGAGCATCTTCAATGCAGTGGTCCTCAGCCTTCTTAGCCCGCAGTGAACTCTACAAATCCTTTATGCTTCCCCATGCACCTGGCTCACTGGGCAGGCAGAGGGAGGAAGGCTGTGTGCATGCTCAGCCCATGAAAACCATATCCTGCCAGGTGAAAAAGGGAACCTGTCTCTAACTCAAGTCAAGCAGTTCAAATGTGATGCCACTGCCAGGTCTATAAATGCATGACACTTTGACAAGATTTGCAGCTTCTCAGCACACCGACTGGTGAAAGCTGAACATTGGCTCCAGGTTTTACTGTTTTGTCATTGTTTTTGTGCATTTGTATCATAAATTATTTGCAGAGTTGCTAACCACAGTCAATTTAAAGCCGGGAGTAAGTGTCCGGTATGTCAGTAGATTGTCTTAAAAAAAAAATTCAAAGATGGGATTTTTTGGTTATATTGTAGTGTCAACTGTCATTAAAAGCAGTTAAGGCAGTGTTTTCCCTCAACAGCAACAAGAGAGGAATCTCTTTTTGTTTGCAGTGAAAGCTTAGACCTTTATCTGTTTATAAGCTTTTGCATCAGGGACTTTCAGAAATAAAATCATGATGTATAATTGGACTCATGATAAAATACCAAGATCTGCCAATCCACACATAATCTGATAATCCTTTTACATCCTCATCATCAAAGACTGTAAAGTTTTTGGTGTGTCTAAATGTGAATCTCTTCATGACATTTCAAGCCACGCACCAGATCTGGTTTTCGGTTCACAAAGTAGAAGTACAGCCCACAGCTGTTCTGTAACCACACAAATGAAAACATGTACTTCCTTTTTTGGGAGTAATATCATGCCTTTTTGAAAATTAACTTTTTTTGTGGATGAGGGAGAGGGGCTAGTATCTCTTCCAATAAATGCAGTAACCAGCATTTTATGAGCTTTTTAATATTTTTCTTTTCTAAGTGAAAATTATGCTTCTTTTTTAATAGTTATTTCCAACCTAATTATTTTGGTTCTATTGAGTTCAAACAGCTATTTAGAGTGGAAAAACCCCAAAACCGCTGTGGCCTGTTCCCTGTAGGTTGATGGAGACCTCTAGGCAATCAAAATAATCAGAGCACAGTCTCGGGGTCAGCCTGATCCCTGAAGAGATCTCTGCAGAGGCTGTAGCTGAGCTCTTCACATCGTGTTTGAAAGCTGTGCATGTTTTATGTAAAAGGTGACAAGCACAAGCATGCAAGAATCCAAAGCATGCCAGAAAGGTGTTTTAAAAGAATAGCAGTGCAAACCTGTTTTCAAAACTCAGTATTAAATCGCATGTAACAACTGTATTTTTGGAAACAGGAAAAAAAAAAAAGAAAGAAACTCCACACCCAAAAAAAGTTCCCCAAAACATTGTTTCTAGACTCAGAGCAAACAACAAAAGGATGGTCTCTTGCTAAAATGGTGAAAGAAAAGCTGGCAGTACAAATCTGTTTCTATTAGAGACCTCCAATGTGATTTTATGGTAATGTCTGTGCTTATATTTCTTCTTCTACTGAAGGGAGACAGCAGTGCACCCCTTCTGGACCCCTTTATCTGACCAGTCGATTTAGACTGAAGTGCTTAGTGGCAGACACTCTCTCCTCAGTGGCAGAGCAGCGTCCTGCGCGATGAAACCCTAATCTCTGCCAAAGCCCAGCGGTGCTGTGATAGCTGTAGCGAGAATGAAGGAGAAGGTGCAGCATTTAAAGGCAGCAGGAGAACATGGCTGGGCAAGATCACCTCAGACTAAACCTTTCTGACTGAGTAATTACAGAGTGATGATGGGTGAGCAGTGTACATAGTCTGATTATTTTCAAAGCAGAGATGGCTTTAGAAATCCCACTGCTTATGGGCATTGGCAGGGCTCCTGCATCCACTCTGATGGATGAAAGACTTCAAATTCCTATACATGGTTCTTAAAACCTCAGTGTGTGCATGCATTATGACAGGAAGTGTATGAGAGTTGCTGCATTTTCAGTTGAGTCTCAAATGCCAAGAAACAGCAGCAGAACTGTAATTCAGCCCCTGTCCTGTGTGCTATGGTTGTGTTTGAGCACTACTATTTTGTGGTGTAGTCCCTCCCTCGTTTAGTGCAGATGTTGGGTAGTGGTTGAGTCGTGCTAATTACAACTGCTGCCGTGGGAAGGATTTTGGAAAGAGTGCCTTTACTGCCACTCCGTGCTAGGGTCAAGCCTACCACGGTTCAGAAATAATGGCCCCCCCTGTTGGGAAGTTTAGGGAAAGGGACACAGACCTAGCAACCCTGATTATTTTGGGGAACTCTTCTATAAAAAGGCCAGGCATGAAGGGAAAGGCAGTGCTGGATGCGAAAGAAGGTAAGGAGCTGGTGGCCGGAGATATCCGGCTGGTGAAGAAGCCCGTTGGGAGATTGAGCCAAAAGGGCCTGGTTCCACCATCCCGTAAGACCCACCATCCCTTCTGAAAGCTTGCAATGGTCAGGACAAGAGGCACAGGAGAGAAGAGATGGCCTCGTGGTGAGGGTCATTTAACTATTGCCCTGGAGAACTGGATTTTGTCCACGATCATGCCGCAGCATTTTAATTGCTAGGAAAACCACTTAAAACATGTGGACACTCTGTAGGTTCCTCTTTCTGTCTATTTCCTGAGACATCTGGGTCTAATTTGCAGGAGGCCGTAGAAGACACTGTGGCAACTCAAAGCAGTGGAGCTGCCACTGTGTCTGCACCTTGCTGTCCCCAGCCCACATCGCTGTGCTGCAGCGCCCCAGCCATGAGCAAGGGATCAGCCCCTTTCTCAGTGTGGCAGGGGTGAATGGCTCAATACTTGTGTGTTGAGATGAAGGTGTGAGCACCACACCAGTGAACGAGTGAGCCTGTTGTCAGAGCAGCACTTGGACACTGTGCTGGGGACTCCTCTGCACCACAGGGCCACACACTGTGGGCAGTGAGGTGTTACACAGCCATTCATGCCACCAGCCTGGTCCGTCCTGTGCGCTGAATGGGCACAGGGACCTCACGGGGATCGGTCACTTCAGCGTTCTCGTTGTCTGGCACACGCATAGACCACACAGAGACCCATGGCTCTGCCTTCTGGGTGCTGTCCTTTGCCATTTGGTTATTTATAACCTCGTCTATATTAAAATACAAACTCATTTTCTGGTGTGTGAATTATCACTGCTTCAGGGACCTTTTAGGGCTATGCAGTGCAAAGAAGTGTTGTAGTCCCATGCAGAGTGCACTAGATTGATGTTCAGAGAGTGCAGGCTCTCGCTCGCATTTCTGTGGTCAGATTATTTCTCTACCACCTCTCTGTACATCTGCTTTCCCATATGGAAAGCATTGTAACAGTCTTGAAATTACTTGGTTTGTGGTTGCAGGGCCTGTTTTAATGACATGTATTAAAATACCTGTCAATTCCTGCTCATGTCCCAATGGACTTGACCAGATTGGATTTCCATAGCAACAAGCCAAAGAAGCTGAAAGTAGAGAGATGTATAGAGGTGGAACACTGCAAAAGCCCTGGAAGCTCAGAGCGGCCTATTCCATTCAAGAAACACTCTCTTTTCTTGCAAAACCAAGCAGGTAGTACTCTGCAATTTGGGCAAAGGGTGCTTGTAGCTAATCCAGCTCAGAACAAACGGAACTAGAAAACTGAAAAGTTGGTTTTGCTTTCTTTTTTCCACCTAGGACTCTTGCGTTGAAAGGTTTGTCTAAATACTGAAAAAGCAGGAATGCCATGAACAGTAATAAAGAAGCTTAATTTCATGGAAACAGAATACAGCAGTGTGGGTAAGAACAATGTTGGGCAAATAGCTGTTGATTTTTCTTGTGAGTTTAAGCACCTTCAAAGCCCTGAATGGGCTGGTCAGGAGCCAAAAAAATGACACTGTATGACAAGTGAGGAGAGCAAAACTAGCCAGGGGTGTGGGACGGATCTGCTTTGCTTCTGCTGACAGAATGGAAAGATCTATTTTATGAAGTGTTTTAATACTGACTGTTGGTTTATTTTTCCCTCTTCATTTAAGGCAGAGGTGTGTCCCTCGTCTCCCTTGACATCGGTGTGGCAGTCTTACACACACCCTGAGTGTACTCTGGTCTCCCACTGATGGAACTTCTGCTCACTGGGGTCAGTATCATCTGCAAAAGCACAGCCTTCTTGCTTGAGGGAGCGTAGGGAATTTAGCATTATCCAAATCCTGCAAGCAAAGAAGCTGAATTTTAAGCAAGCATTTCCTGTACAGACTTCTGATATTTCTTTTCTTCGTGCTTGCATTTCTCTAAAAGTATTGCATGTGGCCACAGAAGCAATTGTCCCTTCTTATTTTGCAACACGAACCGTCTGGAAAGTTACATGAGTAAGATAGCTTGAAAGTTTTGCACTTGAGAGCAACCAGACCTAGCTCTCTTTTACACTTGTAAGTCTCAATGGGAAATTTTACATATATTAATCCACTTAATAAAGATTTCGCCTCAATTAATTTTTCTTTTATTTTTTAACTCTACAGCTTAGAGAAGGGGAAGGACTTCCTACAGAGGTTATTGATGTAAAAGGAGAACAGCGACTGCAGGAAAGTTTTTTGCTGATTGATTTGTAGTAGAAAAGCAAGCAAGAAAGACAACATGTAAAAACGTCCTAAACTGAAGACATATGACTATGAATGGAAGAAGAGGTGGCATCTGGGAAGGGAGATGAATGTCTTCTTGCTGTGATCTTCTTCCCATAAAGCTGCAGTTTCATAGGGTCTTTGCTGTACAGATGTTTGCATCAGTATTTCTCAGATTTCTTGGTTTGGATTAGACCCGTGTTAGGGGTGATTGCTCTGAGCCAGTTTTAAAAATCTGGAGGTTTGTCTCTAAAAGCAATTCAGATGAAGAAAAAACTGTTTTCTTGAATTGTCTCTGTGGCAGGAGTTTGTTTCCTAGTTACTTTGCTTGACTCCAGAAACCAGCCACCAGAACACTGCCACTGTTCTCATTGACCAGCTTCTGCCACTGAAGAGCTTTCTGATGAATTTCAGGAAATCTCAAAAAACCCGAAAGAAAGACAGTCTGTTTGGGGTATCCAAGCTTTTTAAATGGTTACTCAGATTGGTCTTTTTGTAGAACATAAAAATCCTACGGGTTGTACAGGTGCATATATTTATTTTATCCAACTTCTTGGTGGGTGATACAGTAATTGTGCTCTCTTTCAGGAGCTTGCTAAACTAATGGGAAACAGACGCTGGACCGGATATTAGATGCACTGATGTCTACACTTGGTTGCACTGTGGCTCAATGACCTGTTGCAAAATTTGTAACCTTTCATTTTTGCCTCCTTTTCTCATCTTATCTTCTGTTTGTCTTTAGATTATTTTAGCCTTGTCCTGTCCCTGTACCACACATACCACAAAAGTCCAGGCTTGCTCAGGGTTTTGAGTAGTAACAAAACACAGAGATTAACTAACCACTGTGGCTAGTTGGAGACTATACATTTTGTTTAAACAGGAACTGACACACGTTTAAGTTTAACAGGAGATTCCGGTTCTGACCAAGTTTCCTGTGAATTCTCCCTTATGCTGCATTCCTATATGCCAGGAGCCTCCCCAGGGAAAGCATTTTCCCCTGACAGTTGCTTCTTTTTTGGGGTTTCTATATGCAGCAGTGGGATGTGAGGTATTACAGATTTCACTCCCTGAAGCTGATGGGATCTGACTTGGGGAGTCTGTATGTTCACGCAGCAAGGATCAGTCTCAGATATTTTCAGTTCTCCTAACTCTGCTTTTGTTGCAGGTGTACAGTGAGGGGTCTGGAGGCTGAAAAAGGTCCTGCACTCAGGCACGATCCCAGCTGTTACTGGTGTGCAGGTCCTGCTCACCATTTGGTCACCGCTGCAGAAGCGGCAGCCACTCTTCTGTGGCACAGGCTTTCAGCCCACTTGCTTTAATTCACATTCCCACCCCTTGGCAGTCAGCAGAAAGCTCGGATTTTTTATTCACTAATCCGGGAATTCGCACACGGTGCGAGTGCGGTTAACTAAGAGAAGCTGGCAAACAGGGGTTTGTGGGGAAGGTTCACAGGAGTGTGGCTCCTGGCTGGTGCTGCCCACAGTGATGAGGATGGGGCAGCACCAGGCTGAGCTGCTGTGCTCCCTCCTCTCTTCTGTAGTGCCCTACAGCTGCACATCAGTCCTGCAAGCTGTGTGTGTGCTCCTATCACAGGTTTAGCTGTTATTTAGCTACATTCTTAGCTATTTCCTCAGCTTTGACCCTACCAGGCAGGCTGGGAGCCGTCTCAGCCAGAGCTGAGGACAACTCAGAAGCCTTCCTCAAGTTGCCTTTTTGGGGCTCAAAGCCATTCCCTATCCATTCTCTGGCCCCTCCTACTGTTCAGCCCCAGAACTTTATTGCTGGCTCATGAAAGCAGGCTCCAGAAATTCACAAAAGCAACTTAAAAACCATAAGATTATACTGAGTTATAAACGATGGGATTTTTAATAAGCTTTTGGGGTTTTAGCTTTTGCCTTGAAACTACAAGGACCAAATATTTATTTTATCTTAAATATATGCTATGGTTCCCACATAATTGTACACAGACACAGGCCAGGCACCAGAAAACAGATGTGGGAACAACCAGAAATTGAGGGCAGTGCAATTAATGTCAGCCAACAGGGTCCCTTTCCTGTAACAATTATCATGTTGATGAAACTTGTAGTCTTATGAAGGTAACATAGTGAGAGAAACAGATCACACATGCAGATGAGATGGATTGACTAGCTGTGTGGGTCTGTCTGGGCAATGTGTGCTTTAGTCATGGAGTCATAGAATTCTTTAAGTTTGGAAAAGATCTTTAAGATCATCAAGGCCAGTCTTTAACCCAGCCCTGTGAAGGGCAATCTTCAACCCACCACTAAATCACGTCCCATATCCCCACATCTACTTGTCTTTTAAATACCTCCGGGGATGGTGACTCATCCACTTCCCTGGGCAGTCCATTCCAGTGCTTGATAATATGACAAAAGGCAGAATTGCTGTGGGAAAGCTGAAGAACATAGAAGGAAAGGCACACCACTGGAATACATTCAGGGAAATAGTGGATAATCACTAAGCATCAGCTCCCAGGATGATGTTATTCCTAGCTCTATGAAACTATGACTCCAGGAACTTTAAAATAAACATTGGCCATTACAAGATTCATGATAAAGTCATGAGAGTTGGCTACATTATCAGCCCCCATGGTGTGCCTCTGGTGTCAGGGTCTCCAGTGTGTGTGTGAGGGAATGTGTCTGTGATTTTTGCAGAGGGGCTCGTGTGCTCAGTGGGTTTCCCAGGGGCTTGTGGCTCCTTCCTTGGGTCTGCTTGCCTTGGAGGGGCAGTGCATAAGGATGAACCTCTCTGTAGCACTCCGATCACCTCAGGTCTTTGACTTTCCTGCTAATGGAAGTGCACTCTAGGATGTGACACGTGTTCTCTTGCATGACTGTAATGAAAGAGAACATAGTGTAGGACTCACAATTCTGTCATAATCTTTGCTGAGCCCAGCCAGTGGGGTTGCCCTCTTTTCAACAGCTGAAGGCAATGGTGAAGAGTCTGCGCACATACCCAACCGACGCATGATTTTGCTGGAACTATGAAGCAGGACAAATGCATCTGATTAGGATGCACCACTGCTACAGAAATCCAGAGGTTACGAGAAGGTGCCAGTCACAGCAGGCTTTGTAGGGTTTCAGCAGCATGGGGGAGGGAGATGGAAAAAACACACCTCGGAGCTGGCAGTTTGAAGAAGCTAACCAAATCTGCAGCTCACACTACTGCGGCTTGCAGTCTGCTTCCTCCTGAGGCTTTGGCATTGCCTCTCATCTGAAAATGTTTATGCATCAACACTTTGTATTACGCCTCAGTCAAATGGAAGGGTTGCGTGTCTCGCTCCTGTCCCTGGGGTGTGAAGCTACAGGTTTTAAATGCTTTCCTTCCCATTCCTTGCAGAGAGATGCATGCTGCCTTCATTTAATGAGATTTTGAGATGTTTTTGAGTCTCTTCTGAGCTCTGGCAGAGGAATCTTGCTGACAGTGTTTGTCTCTTTGGGGCAAAAATATCAGCAATATTACAGAACTCATTAAAATCTTGGCTGTGTTGCTCCATTTTTCCTATTACACTCAGGGCTAATATAGTGTGCAATTTCTCTTTAAAACATCCATGGATATTTCTAAAGTGATAAAACTGTGCAGGCATATGCAGAGAAGACAAGCTGTAGTGGAGCTTTGGTGGTGCCAGCCAGGGGCAGGTGTTGAAGTTCATCTTGGTGGCAAAGAGCGCAGCAAGCCAGAATGGTGCTTTCTGGGAGAGGGGTCACAAGGCAACTGCCTGAATAAAGTGGAACAGAAAGTGTCAGGAGGAACACAAATGAGAAAGAGCAAAATGGAGGAAGAGGACAAATATGGAGACAGAGCCAAATAAATGTGGAAAATGTAGAAACACCGTTAAGGGACACGGAAAGAAAAGTACAAGGGCTCAGATATTGGATTCACATCCCCATTTTCATGTTGGCTGCTTTCAGTTACCTGTTTTCCAAGGTCTCTATCTGCTGCAGGGGAGGTCTAGGCAATTATCACAGATCCAACATCTATTCTCAAATGGCTCATTTCTTCTAAGGGAAGGGCAGTGGCACTTGGGAGCAAATTTCAGAGCTGCTCAGCCAGTTGCTCAGCCTCTTCCACATGAAAGAGCTTTCCTTTATGGGACTTGGTGACTCGAAATCACTCTCAGTCAGGCTGCAATACTGTGATGTGTAATTGTTGCTGACCTCTGAAAAATGCTCAGTTTTCAGGTAGAGCACTACAGGGTGCTGGGAACCCACTCGCTGTTGCCTCACAGCTCAGCCTCTATCAGATAGGGAATATGAACGTCAGGCAAAGCACAGCTCCTGCCTTTCTTTACTGAGAAACAGAGCAGGAATTAATCCTTTTTGACCTGGATTAGTTTCACCATAATGCATTATTTATTGATAGTAATTATATGTAAACTACACACACACACACACGCACGCAATATGGTATATAATATATAATACATCCTTATATTATGTACATATAAATTGTATATATGGATTTCAGGGGTTGGTTTCAGAGGAGACCTTGATCTCTACAACTGCCTGAAAGGATGTTGTAGCAAGGTGAGGATTGGCCTCTTCTCTCAGGCAGCAAGTGACAGGATAAGAGGAAGTGGCCTCAATCTGTGCCAGGGGACATTTGGATTGGACAGAATCAGAAAGATGTTTTTTCACTAAAAGAATGGTGAGGCATCGGAATGGTCTGTCCAGAGAGGTTCGGGAGTCACCATCCCTGGAAGTGTTCAAGAAATGACAGGGCATAGGGCACTTAGTGCTGTGGTCTGGTTGACAAGGTGGTTATCAGCCAAAGGTTGGACTCAATGATCTTGGAGGTCTTTTCCAACCTCAATGTTTCTGTAATTCTATGATTTGTATGTATTACACATGAGAAGCCTTGAGTTTTTAAGTTCATTGTGAATTCTGCTTATCCTGCTGTTAGTAGGGGACATGACTTTTTGATTAAAATGGAAAACTAGAATATATATGAGAGGTACCAAAACGTTAAAGTGTCGATCTTTTCAGTTTCTGGAGACCCAAGAGGTAAAAGATTCTGTGTGGCTGCAAAGGCATCTCTGGGGGGTCCTGAGCAATGTTTACAGCAGAGCAGGTTTGCTTAACAGAATATAAAATGAGGAGGAGAATAGGGAGAAATTTGTGGAAAGTCTGTGGTTTGTAGTTTGTCGCAAATAAAGAACATGTCAGGACTTGATGCATATGGGAAAGAGCTACTAGTACAGATAAGCTTCCACCTCTGTACTGTCACTTCTGGGCAAAGTAGGAATATCTGAAGTTGCTCTCTTGTCACACATGGCATATTGCTCTGTCTCAAGGGCATAATGAGTCCAAGAGACAGGAACTTCTTGATCCTGAAATGTAAGAGAGCATCTTGCAGTGTTAAGGATGCGGCCAGGGAGATATCACTTGATATAATTTGACACAAGAAATAACACAGAAACAGAAACCATATTTGCAAAAAGCCTATGGTATTTCCATTCATGAGGAGTATTAATCACAGACACAGTCTGCTGACAAGTCAAAACTAAATAGAAATCAGTTGAAACCCTAGTCAAACCAGTCTGAAGAAACACAGTTGTCAGTACTGTTGGAGATAGACCGGTTTCTCAGACATGAGGAGTGTCCCCTGGGAGGGCAGACCACAGGGCAGCCATGCTGGCTGCTGACTTGCAGAGAAGAAGGCGGTCTCTTCTTGCCCCCTAAGACAGCTTTGCCTTTCTCAAGGAGCTTTCTCCCTCAGTGGAGGGCCACTGATCATGGCAAAGACACACACTGCCAAGTGGTAAAGCTTTATGGGCAAAACATCCTTGACAGCGTCCAGAAGAAAACCTGGAGAACAAAGCAGAACTGCACAGAATAAAGGGATGCCCACTTCTAGTGGGAGTTTGAAAAATTATCCATGATAGAAGAGGAAGACAGTGCAGAAGTTACTCGAATTAAAATGTGTGCCCTAAATGATAAGTTGAGTGAGGTGTTTTGCAGATGCGGCTGCAGTTGAGGGCAGAAGAGGAGTCAGAATTTCCCGGGGTTACAGCCCCCAGCGCAGCCCGAGCCCTCGGCAGTGTGCAGAGGCAGCAGTGTTGGGCACGCTCCAGTGCACTGTGCCCAGCCCAGTCCCAGCACACGTCACCCATCACACAGCCCTGTGCTGTGGTCAGGTGAGAGTGCTCACACACGGGGTGGGTTCAGCACCCACGCTCGGAGGGGTTTGCTCTGACGTCTGCCTCGGGCTCTGCCGAGATGTGGCTGCACTTTTGCACTGTTTTACGCAGCTGCATGCTGCCTGGTGGCATTTGCTATTAATCATGAAGAAAATAGTTTTTGGAATTAAAAAATTATGTTATTTGGAGCATGATCACATAGAACAGGGACAGACATAACCTGGGTAGCTTGGAATGCAGTGTTCTCTTCATTACAGTGGGGTTATATGTGTATTCAGAGGTTGTCCCATTCTCGTTCTAAATGGGCACAGAGTTTGACCAGAGAAATAACTATCCTCTCAAGCCAGAGCCAAGTCAGGCCTCTGACAGTCAGCGTATTTTAGATTTTAAGTGCTCCACTGTAAATCTTCCAAGCCTAAACAGAAGCTGAGAAATCACATAACAAATAATGAAATATTAATGCACATTATGTATTTTCTTCAGAGAAAGAAGATCTTATAAAATGATGCTTACAGTTGAATTATATTGGGTTTTGGCTTAACACATGCCCTTTAATGGACGGATGCAACTACCATAATGCCTTCTTCTGTTCATTTATTTTTCAGAATAAAATAATAGCAAAGCACAGCACAGATGGTCCAACGTCATCTGATGCATTTAATCCCAGGCAAAAATCCAGGAGGCCATTTAGGAAACAATGGACAAGCTTTGTTCACATTATAGATCTTTGAGAATGTGCAAATATCTAGTTGAGTGGTGTACTTTAAAGTTTTAGGAATAGAAAAATTTATTTAAGAGGAAAAATCTTTAATCTGGTGAAAGTTGAGTACTGTTATTTGAATCAAAATTAGAAACCAGGTCTAGCTCTGAGTAACAAATTATCCCACCTGTCCATTAAAATACCTCTGTAAGCAAAGAAGGGTAAATAAGAGATCCAGCACCTATCTGAAAGAGGACTTTATCTTTGTTGAGCCATTTGTTTTGTAGCATGGGGAAAATTAATCAAATTTCAGCATGAATATGATACAACTCTATTGGCAAGACAGTACCAACAATGAAGCCATCAATACTTTCAAAATTAGGTAATAGAAAGGAAAAGAGGGCTGTCCTGTAGGGATTCCAGTCAACCTTCTGAGCATGACATTGCATATCAGAAAAAAAATGCTTCCTTGCAGCTCCCACCCAAGTGATGGCTCTGAGGCAGGTGATGGTATGGGGTTGTCCAATGTTGAAGAGGACTGCTGGGGATACAGGAATGATGTGCAGCACTGCAGTCAGCAGAGACAAGACTGCCAAGTTCCTGTGTAAAGCAAACAGAACACTCATCCTGTTCCCCTTTCGGCAACTGCTTCCTATTTTTAAACTGAGTTTTGTTGCTGACTATAAAAGAATGTGGTAATAACCTGAAATGACAAAATTCCTCACCCGATGGGTATGTGCAAGCTTTGTAAAGCTGCTTAGGTCCCTAATTCCTTCTCGTATGTGTGGAATGAGGTGCCTGAATGCCTCTTATCAGAACCCAGAGTTTTCTCTTGCTGTTTTCATGGTCTCTCTTCCCTGGTTACCCCAGGCAGTCTCCTTGTGTACTCCAAAAGAAGGGCTTGGACAGGATAACAAGGGCTTTTGGCTCATTCTGGATGGGCTGACCTCGTGGGCACAGCAGGTGCTTCATCACCAATCCTCCAGAGCCACTGTCTGCTGCTCCCAGGAGGGGTGTGCCTGGGGGGGACCCCGTACCTGGACACGTGGGTGTCTCCCAAGTGTCTGCCAGTGCGCCTCTTGCCTGTTACGTGTGATGAAGGATTTGCAGCAGTGCTGGGTGCTTGCTGACCGTGAGGCGGTTGCCTGTGCACTCATGGCACAGGTTTTAAAGGAAACACCCTTTCCTCAAATTTAATGAGTTGTCTTTATTTTGCTGATGGTCATTGTGAAGCCTAGCCAGTTATTTCCTCTTTGTTTACAGTTTGTTTTGGTCATCTCCTAGGCCCTGTGCTATAACAGCCTGTCATATGAAATGTAAACACAATAATGCAGCTGTAGCTGTAAATTAGGGAAATGAGTGAGAAACCAGTTTTCTCTTACATTGTGCTTCACTTGAAATCCNTGCAATTGCTTCTTCCCACGGTGGAAGGTGGCAGTGTGGTGTTCCGTCATCCATTTCCAGGCACAGAAACCTTGCACAGCCCTGTTTGTTCCCTCTCCAGGAGGGAAGGCTGGTGCCCTCCCCGCTGGTCGCTCTTGTTTGCTTAGCTTGGTCTCTGGGCGGTATTCCCTCTGCTAATTCCAGCTGAAGTCACCTCCTGAGCTGACAAAGCTGGCCAGTGAACTGCCCTGCCCAGACTGCTGTCACTGCTCATCCCTCTTGCCAGAAAAATACTTTTTTTTTTTTTTTATTTTTAATTTTCAGATTTGGCCAACCAATAAGTAAAAACTTTGTCTCCCAAGCAGAGGTGAGGTCATGCAGATACTGAGCAGAGCTGGGAGTCTGAATGAGCCAGTTATGTCAGCCAGTTAATAACTTCACTGTTGTCATTTATTTGTCATTCATCCAGAAGAATCCAAAAGTGCTTTGCATTCTTTACAATCAGATTGCAAGCTCTTCTTGCTTCACACCCCATCGAGAGCCTGTCACCCCTTGGAAGCAGTGCAGAGCTCCTCGGTGGTGCCCTGCCACTCCCCAATGAGGCAAAGACTCAGGGGGAGTCTTCTGCAGTAGCCGAAGAGTTTGGTGGTCTGCCCAGGTGACCACTTGAATATTGTTCTGCGGCCTTGAGCTAAAGCCTCCCACCAGTACAGAGCACTGTGGTTATGGACCATGGTGTCAGGGCCACCACACCTATGGGGCACAGCCCTCTGGTGCTGCCAGGGACCCTGACCTGCACTGCTTGGGCTTCTCAGTAATGCGGGCATGTGCTTGGAGACTTGGCTGTTTCTCAGGGATACTATGGAAAATATTACATAGAAATTCGGCACCCAGAATCACTTCCTTCTCTTGTTAAATAGGGAAAATATCTCTGGGTGGGATGTCTTAGAAACAGTTTGCACAGAGGAATTAATTCATCTTTGCATGGTGCTTTGAGAAAGACTCAGAAAGAAATAGAGCACGCCCTGCCATGGCATATGTTCTTCCCTGCATTGAGAGAAGCTGCATGAGTGAGTACATGGTAGAGTAACCTCCCAGCTCAAATCCTATCACATAGCTGTTCAATAAACTTTTGTCCCTCCCTTCTGGCACATCTGCACCAGGAATGGGCTGCAATATTTTCAGATGTGTTGGCAGTCCAAGCCCATGCTTCTTTTCAACATTTGTCAAAATACAGTCTTTTCTACGACACACACTCTTTGGGGTTTCGTTGGTTTTTTCCCTCTCTCCAAATGGCTAATTTAGTGAAACAAAGTAGTGAACTCCTGTCTGAAGTTTTCACACTGCTTGTTTTTTCCATGTGAGCAGGGAAATTGCTCAGTACAGCTCGTGGGGCATTTGTGTGTGGGTCCCAGAGCAGTGTGTTCTGACAGTAGGCTTGTGTTCCTTGGAGCTTTCTTAGACCTGAGGGGAGAAAGGATGCTGAAGGGAGGAAGAGGGACATGCTCTTTTCCCCTGCACTCTCTGAGATCGAGCTGGCCACTCTGGGCCAGCTTCCTGTCCAGCATAGAGCCCTTCTTTGACATGGTCACTGACCCATCTTAGCTTTTCTCGTGTCTTCACACATGTTCCAGATCACTACTACGGTTTTTTCCCCCTCCTAGTCCTTGGGAAGCTCTCTGATGCTCCAGCACCCATTCCAGCTCTCACAAGTTTTCTCGCAGTCCTCTCATCAAGGTGCCCATCCTGTCACTGCCTCCAAAAGCAGTTTCAGTCACACTGCTGTGAAGTTCTCAGTCTGAAATTCCTAAATGCTTTAACAGTTGAAATTTCCCCCCCCAACTCCTATTAAATTAAGAGTAATTTGCCAGTGTAAATACCCCTGGACGACAGAACTCAGGTGTGTGAGGTGCCTGTGCTTCTGCAGTTCATGGAAGGCAAGTCCAAGTCCTCTGTAATCCAGGACAAAATATCCGGAAGCCTTCAAAGCAAGTTTGGAAACCACCTGCTCACACTTTTCCTGCTGGAAAGGCCTGAAGGAAGGCCTTTATTAACTAGATGAGTTGGTGAAATCCGTGATCAGCGATGCCTACGAAATGACAATTACCCTAGGTTTTTTTGGGTGTTTTTTTTGGTGTTGTTTTTTTTTTTTTTGTTTGGTTTGTTTGGTTTTGTTTGTTTTTTAGGTTTTTTTCACTTTATATGCTAATGGAAGAGGTCTAGATATGTAAGTATTTTGCTGTTCTCTCTCTGAATGTGAATACTGACATTTTTTGGCTGACACGAAATTATTTGTCTTGGAAAATGAATATTCCCCTTTGCTTTTACAGCCGGGCCTCTCTTGCCACGCTGTTTTTCCTGTGCAGCTTTGCACTCTTGCCTGAAGGGAAATGAGTTGGTGTGATGGGATCAGAGTTGCAAGGGAGATAGAAGATGATCTATGATACAACAGACATTTTCCTTGGTAGAAGTACATTTGATCAAAGCCCTTCTCCATGAAAATATATCTTCGAAAGGACACTTAGAGATTTATAACTAATGTAATTAATCCCATGGGTCCTGTTTCCATTTCTGAAAGTAGCTGGGAAAGAACAAGTGTTACTTTGAGCTTCTTCCCTGGCTTAGTAAATACTTGGGGTAAAATAGCTAATGCTCAGGGAAGTGTAGGATTAGGAAGAATTTTAATAAAGTGGAAAACATGTAGATTCTTCCTATTGATAGAGTCTCCACTGCCTCATTTCCATTTCCTGCTCCTTTGCTGCCAGTCTCTAACACAAGAGCAAACAGATCTAGACACTGATGCCCACAGGTTTGAGAGGAATCTATGTCAGTCCTGTCCACCACCCATCTGTCCCAGCCACTGAAGGTGCCATTCACCTTCTCTCCATTAATTTTGCTGCAATGAAGAACACAGCAATTGCTGGGGCTCGTGGTATCTGTCATTTCCCTCTAGCTCAATATATTCAATGTGGTTTAATCTGAAGGGAGAATGCCCAGCCCCAGCATGCAATTCAGCCATGCTTTGTTGTAGGGTTTTGGGTTGTCTCTGCAGAGCAACTTCTGAAATCACCACTTTTCCCAAACCTGCTGCTAAAAGCTGCCTTAGGTGACCACCTATGACGGAAATGCTTCTGGCTCTCTGGAATTTGTCATCTACATTCAGTACATCCAGTGGCTGTTCCTCCTTGCCAAAGGGTGACAAGCAGTGGCTTGGCAGCTTGTTGCAAGCAGGGTACCATGAAGGTTGATATTGGGAGCATTGTTGTTCAATGTCTTTATCAGTGACCTGGGAAATGATACTGACCATATCCTCTGCAAACTGGAGATGACACTAGTCCTGGAGTGTGGCTGAAGTTCTGAGAGACAGAACATCACCCCAGAGACACCTGGATAAATGTTTCACTGGGTACACTGCAGCCTTGTGAATTCAGCGAGGAGAAGAACAAAGTTCTGGAGCTGAGGTGGAATAATCTGATGTGTCAGTGTGGGCTGAACAACACCAGGATGGAAAGGAACAAGATGCTGGAGTGTGTGCCAGAGTCAACAGTAGCCAGATGCGCTCCTGTCATGGATAAGGCAAGTTGGACCTTTTGTTCAAGGTGAGGTAGAAAAACTGGAGAAAACCCAGTGGATGGCTCCAAGATCTTGGAACCTACAGTGCAGAACCTGTAAAGAGGAACTGAGGGAACTGGGCTTGTTTAATCTGATGGAAAGGATGTGAAGAACTTACCTTATAGCAGCCTACAAGTTGTTAAAAAGCAGTTGACGAGATGATGAACCCAAGGGAGTTAATAAGACTATAAATCCAAATTTTTCCTAGCTGTTGTAGGTGATAAGACAAAGGGCAAGGGTACACAACCTGTAGCACAGATTGTTCAGGATGAGCATTAGGAAAAGCACTTTCACCAGGAGGTTTTGCCACACTGGAGCAGGTTACCTGAGAAGGTTTTCAATCACCACCCTTGAAGGTTTCCACAACCTTGCTAGATAAAGCTGCAGTTGACCTGATCTCATGCTGATGATAGGCCTCTTTGAGATGGAGATCAGACTAGAGACCTGCCACAGGTCTAACTGTCATTTCTATGGCTCTCTGATTCCTTCACAAAATCAGGTTTGGAGGCAAATTTGCCCATACACATATATGGGAGAAGTCTCTGGGCTTCCCTGCCTCCATCGGTAGCAGCGTACCCCTTCTCCTGCGCTGGACCAGCACCGCCTGATATTCATCTGAGGATGTAAGAGATAGGGTCTGTGATTAACTTTGGGTCAAAGTCAGTTTGGTGACAGTCATCAGTTGCACCCAGAATTTGTTACCTACAAAATTTTCTCTTGGCTAGGTCTCTTAAGCATCCTTGCCTAGTGGACATCGGCAGCTTATTTCCCTTAGTTCCTATTTCAGGCCTGGCTTTTCAAACTGAGTATGAACTTCATGTGATCAGTCTAGATAATAGCTGCTGGCTGCAGGTGTAGCAATCTCCAAGTTGTCTGAAGCAGATGGGAGAAGTTTTACATGAATGGGGTTTGATGCAGGAAAATGTTGCAGAGTCCTTGTTCCACCTGCTCTGTGATTAATATGATGTTGGTGCATAATGAATGCACAAAAGGGCAACATAATACTAAAATACTCCCAAAAATGAAACCTGTATGCCCGTTGATTTTTCCTTCTTAGTATTTCCAAGATGCTTTTAACTACTGCAAGCCACCTGTGCCGACCCATTATCAGAAAATTTGCTTGTGATAGTGCCCTTTCACTGTACTTTAATATGTGAAAAGGGCATTCTGATTTTTAATTTTTTTTATTTAAATAGATAACACTTCAAACATCTCCTCCAGATGACCTGCAGACCCTGCAGCCTTGGCAGATTTCCTCATGTAATTTGCTAAGAGTGGTATTTACCTGCACTGCTGATAAAAGCCCCACTTCCAAACTGTTGTTAGTTAGCCTTTAAATCCCTGCCAAGACCTGCTATTGAAAGACTGCCTTTCTGTGCCCTCTCTTTTGGCATACCCAAGAAGAATGAATAAGAAAGTCTTTTACTTCAGCTGCTAAAACCCATGAACTGCACTTTCTTTATAAATTGAATCAAAGTCCAGCATCTCCATAATAAAATCTGCATTCTTCAGCATCCTACCTACAGGCCATTTCACATTTTACAGTCAGCAAATTAAAACTGAGTTCCTAGTTTTGAGAAACAGCAGAGTAATTTGCTGCCAAGCGATGAGTCCTGCATTTGTTCTGAGTATGACTTACCATGTGAGAACAGATTAATTATAAAAAATGCTTTCTGTATATGAAAGTTCCATGCATGATATGCTTCCCTTCCTAGGTTTAACACATTTTCATTCTGACTTTGGAAAGTAGAGTAGAGACTGTGAATACCGATATATTGATGGGATGTAAAAAGCCACAGTAACCATCCTGCTCTGAGAGACCTAATTCTGCTTCCATTTAACCCCATTAGATAATAGAACGTACTCATCAATACACAAAAGCCAAAACCAGATAATAGACTAAATTATCCATTTCAGCGTGTAGCAGGATGAACCTGTTTGAGTCTTTATTCCTTTTCTTTAATAAAGGTCTAATGCCTTATCGATAGAGAAAACAAATCAAGAGAACTGTTACTCACATTTCATTAGATAGTGGTGTCTGTGAATAGCAACTGATGGGCCTTTTTTTTTTAACCTTGAATATCTGGTGTCATATGTAATATAGGTCACAAATTGAGTGATTTTCTTGTAAGCCAGCAGTCCTCCAAGGTTTTGCATCAATCCCCTTCCTCTGTTTTGTGCAATGCTTGTGCTTGGCCTCCTCGGGATGAGCAGTGGCTCAGTCCTGTGAGGCCAGGGTGGGAGGGAGAGCCTCGCACTGCTGCCATGCAGGTGGCTGCTACCAGCAGTTAGGGCAGCCAGCTGGTCCTTGGCTGGTCCGAGGTGTGACTGTAATCAATAAATAGTCACTAGTTTTCTTTAGTCTATCAGCTGTTAGAGTAAGGTAAAGAACCACTTTTTTTTCTTTTTTTTTTTGTGTAAAGCTGTAGAAGAAAGAGAGCTAGAAATGAGGGAAGCAACTCTTTCCCATGCATCTTTTCAAACAGAAGCTGCTCTACGTGTGGCAAGGCGCAGATCAAGGAACAAGAATGAGAATGCACATCACTGGGCAAAACAAAGTTGCTGAGAAGACTCCTCTGTCAGCTTTTTATTTTGGTTACACTGCTATGCCAGAAGATAAATACAATTAGCTGCTTCCCCTTTCTTTTCAAAAATCATGTTATAAGAAATACACAAAAGAAATGAGGTGAAGAGGGAACAACCTTGACTATGGAAAAAACTACATGTAGCTAAAGCAAGCAAGGGAAAAGAAGACTTTCATCACTTCACTAAGCTTGTTAGCAACAAAAGGTGGAATTTGGATCTTAGCAGTTTGTTCAGTTCCCAAAGTTTGTAGAGGTAGGTGGTTTCTGTAATTGAATTGGGCTTTGCTGCCTCTCAAGCACGGGGTGGTGTTTGTTTAGCAGAGTCTTGTCAGGCTGAGGTTTGCCTTTCAAACAAGTCAATAACAATGGTAATAAAACACTTTTCACTTCTAAATGCCCTTTCATCTGAGATGCCAAAGCACATTGCACAAATTGAATGCTTCTCGCTATACCAAAATGAAGGTATGGATAATTATCCCAGTGGCAGCAAAATCAGAACATAGGATCAGAGTGAGAAAATTATTTGCTCATGCTGGTGGGAAAAAAATAGGAAGCATAATCTGGGCACAAGTTGCTGCACAAGCCAAATGTGGTTCACTTGCAAATCTGCTGTCCTCTGTGGGTCAGTGCTGAGATGATACTCAGCTTTTTTCCTGTCTCAACCATTACACCAGTTGTAGTTTTTAAGTTATTTTTGTGATGTTGAATATTCAAGGGCACATACAATTTTCATAGGAAATGTCTCCTTTCCAAACAGGAAACATGCATACTCAGGGGTGGGGGAAAAAACAAAAATGCTGATGGCTAACAAAAATAGTCTGAATTTTCATATTGAAGAGACAAGTGCATCTTTTTCTCATAAGCAGGGTCCTGGTCATTTGGCGTGGATGCATGCAGGCTGGGTAAGAAGCTACTTGAAAGAAAAGGCGTATTTTCTCTCTCCTCCTTCTCTTCCACCCACCTCTACCTCTCATGAGAACTGCCAGCTGCCCAAGTGCTTAAAATCCTCTACAACTGGGATTTTAGACTAGTGAAGTGTCAAAAGAGTTGTCACAGCCCTAACCAGTATTGCAGCCACTGCACAAACTGTGTCTTTCGATGCAAATCAAGGTAAACTGAACATACTCTAAAGGACTTAATCTAGTGAGACTGGGTAGACCGAGCAGAAGCCTTTCTGCAAACACCCTCATTATTGTGTGCTGCTTTGATCGTGATGCTGGAGCACAGGGTGCAACCAAGCCCAGCAAGAACAATCAGGCAGCACACGTCACGTGGCACCACGCTGTGAGCCGGGCTGGGGAAGGGGCATCCCCAGGCCAGACATCCTGCCGTCCCTAGCTCCCAGGCTGCGTATCCACGTTACTGCTTACAGTCAGGGTGCAGGCAGGGCTCAAAGCCTGCAGGAATGGGGTGTGTTTGGCTGTGCCTTGAATCCACCCAGATTTCATGAAGAGGCAGGTTGGAGCCTACAAGATGCTGCGGTTCACTGTCTCCAGAGCCTGCTGGAGTTTACACCGTGGTGAACTCTTATATTGTGTCTGCAGAGAGGGATCACGGACAGTGAGCAGGCCCAGTGTTGAGACAAGCCTCACAGCACTTTTGATGTGCCAAGTGAGAAATTTGCTCTGTGTCACTGTATCTTGAAGTGACTGAGAACACAGCTCCGAAAGTTCAGCTGATACCAGTGTCTCTGTTTAGGTTAAACTTTGCATTTCTCACTCTGAGCTTCAGTTGCTTGGAGTCCAGGAAACAGGCCACCAGCAGAATGAGTGAGTGATGGAAGATCACTGATTGCTGCACAGTTTTGAGAGTTCTAGGCTTTCCTGTAGCCTGTCCAAACATTCAGATTATTTTCTCGTCCTTGGTACAGCAGTTTTTGTTTTGTTTTAGTTTGGTTTGTGGTTTTTAATTTTTTTTTTATTTTTTAGAATTTGACAGGAAAAGGTAGGAGAAGTGGAGCAGAGCTTAAGTGCTCAGTGGGTTGTTCACTATTACTGTTCAGCAGGTATTAAGAAATCCATTTGGGTTTCCTACTGAAAAACTGAAAAATGCCCTGTTTCCCAGTGTCATTGGGATACTTTCAGATTTTCTATCCAGCAGTTATCTCGGTGGAACAGCAGTTTCCCTCCTCCCATCTGTGCTCTACACTGAAACAAAGAGGAAACTCGTATCTGCTTGTTTTACGCAGCTTGACCCCCAGCCTCCAATTTTTATGATTTGTGTGGCAGTGAAAGGCAAAGAAAGGGGAAAAAAGCAAGAGCACAGGGAAGACAAGGAGAAAGAAGCTTCGTTTTTCCCAAGCTGCCCTAGGACTGACCGCAACTCAGCTAGGGCTGATTTGTGGCCATCGAGTAAGCGAACACAAAAGCATCAGGGAAAAGGCACAAAAGGCTCTCCTTAGAGACTGACAGCTTGTTAAGGACCATTATTAATACAAGTTCAACTTAAATGACAGGGTCACCTATATGATGCTGTTTGGGCTCCCTGCCCTGGTCAGATAGCATTTTGCTACATTTTATTCAGTGGGTTTTTCTGACAGGCACATAACCCTGAATTAACCAAACTTTTTCCTCAGTTACCTGATTTTATGGACTCTGCAGTGGCTTATCACTGAGTGAAAGGACACCACTCTCATCACTACCCTCCTTCATCTTTAGTGGAAAAAGGAATCACTTGGAAAAGAATCTGGTTTTTGTTTGAACTTTAAAAGTCACATTTTATTAAGCAATGAAATAAATGTGTGGCAGAGGACTACATTTCAGCGGCCTATTATTTAAAGGCATTTTTTCAGGCTTCTAATATAGCAGCTGTGTCATAGGGATCCTGCAATCCAGGATGACGATTGGTGTTGTGAAGAACCTGACAAATGGAAGAACCATTCCTCATCTCCGAAATAGTAAGACCATGGTTTAAAAGAAGACAATTTACCAAGAAAAAGCTAAATAGTTTAGATTAATGTTTGCTGTTGTTAGGTGGTTTCTTTCAAGATCCAAATCTAACCTCCCTTATTTTATTACCTTCTTTTTGTGACGCACTTAATGATACCATTCCAGAGAAGCTTCAAATAAATTAGACATCAATGTTTCAAAATATTCCAGATGGTATTTGATGAGCATCCTATGTATGGGAGAGAGAGAGTAAAAATGCATGATTTTCAAGCAGTATAATCTCTTTGGTTATTAGATGCCTCCTTCCTGACAATTCCTGTTAAAGAGCAAGATATTAAGACCTTTTCTTTTTTTCCTGCCAGAAATAACTGAAAAAGATTTATTTAACTGCGAATTCACCTTCAGCATCTGGTATAGCCAGTCCATACTGCTCCCCTGTTTCCCAGCAGCATCCAGGGAATGAAGGTTAAGGGTAAGGTGATACAGTCCATGCCTGTCCCCATTTTCCTTTGCTAAGAGGCTGTGCAAAGTCTGTGGATCCTTCACATCAGTGGCAGCGGAGTATGGCTTAACTTAACTAGCCTGTCCTGGCTCTCAGGTTTGGCACGAAGGTAAATCCTTGTTTTGGAAACCCGCTTCTTTTGTCCTTTAGAAACCAATAATAATTTGAATATATAGTAAAAACCAGTGGCAGAGCAAAGACAAAAAATAAGTAAAAGGCTCAGCAGATCTAAATCAGCATGAATCTATTGACTTCAGTGGAGCTACACCAGTGTGGGCAATCTGAGGTTATCATCACTGTTACCGCTGAGTACATGGCAGTCTTTCTGGGAGAAGATTTATTTGCAAGAGCTTATTTTATTGCCTTTTTCCTGCCTAGCCCATACTTGCTTTGCATTGTATTGTCGTTGCCTTTGTAAGAATAATTTTTCTCTTTTAGGTCCTGAAGTTAAGCATCGTGCAACTTTAACAGTGGTCAGAGTCAGAGAAGAGGCCACCTACATGGTGTGACTCTTCCATGATATTTGCACATTAGAAGAAAATCTAAGAAACTAGGACAATTTGCTTTAAAAAAAAGAAAAAGGTTGTGTGAGTTTAAGGCTGCTCAAGGGCAACCTTAATTTATGTGCCAATAAGTTACACAAATATTTTCTCTACTATTCAATTAAGAACAAGTAGTTTCCTTGGCAACGGCCACATTACATGGAACTTACCCGAGCTCTGAGTTCCAGCAGAGTACTTTCCCTAAGAAAGGAACATACTCATCTATCATGTAAATGTCTAATTTGTACACGGTTTTGAGAGAGAGGGGAGAAAATGGAATTTCCGGCAAATTAACACGGCCCTTCTCTTTTACTGGAGTCAGACCCATGCTCTTTTCTGTAGTTTTCTCCACTTTTCATTTATATCTCAATGATAACTTGTCTATTAAAACTGTGAAAGAGTAGGATTGTGGGCTGGGTATATTAAAAACTGCAAAAGGAGGGCAGGCTGCTGGTGAAGTGTAGTTGGGAGGGTCTGGTTTAGAAACAGGAAGGTGGCACTCTTCTTCCACACAGAGTTGCCACTGAAAGTGTGCTCTCTGGTTCAGCTGTGGTGATGGCGACTAGTCCTTTTGTGGGCAAAAATTAAGGATCTCAGCCCGATTACACACCAAATTGCTATTTCCTTTTAAATTATCAGCTTTCTCAGGGATGCGTGACATGGTCTCAAAGCCCTTGCCAGGCTCCTGGCTCTTTGCGTGCAGGTCTCTCTGGAGGTGAGTGTGCAGCATGTACCTGGGAATGAGCTGGGAATCTGCGTGGCTCTGGCTGTGCTAGGAGCTCTCTTACTCTCCTGAGGCATTCCCCAAAACAAACTGAACAGCTGGAATCGGAGCCAAGCCTAAACATCATCTCTGGGTGTGGAAATACGCAGCTCTGTAGCAAGGGGAACAGCCTGCCCACCTCCACCTCGGAATGCCTTGTTCCATTTCCATAACGCCCCTTCCCAGTGAAGGCTGCGACCAGCTTCCCTAGGAAAGTCCTGGCTGTGTGCTCCCACTTGCATAACCCTGCTATGGAAAATGGATTTGGCATTGTCAGATTTAATCCCCATGGGACTTTTTCTGCAAAACTGGAATGAAGTATGTCCCACTGCTTTCATCTTCTGGCTTACATTTGATCCATAAGCCGATTTTAGGTTTTTAAGATATTATTCTACAGTTTTTTCCACCATTCCTGTGCCTGTTGACACTGTGAAGCTGGAAATCGTTATTTTGAACTGTTTGCAGCTCTTTGCTTTTGGAAAAAGACTCTCACTAGATACTCTTCAAACTTTTAGGCTCTTTGAAATCACAGCTACTCTCTGTATGCGGAGATCTCTCAGAGGAAGACAGGACCGTTTCCATCCCCTCTGTATTAGTGGGAATATTGCTGTGGTGTACAGTGGTGGCAGAATGCTGCGCTCTATGTGCCTATTCCACTTTCCTTCCATCTGTCTATTTGTTCTAGTTCCATTAATACTAGAACTAAAAGAATCAGTTTTAATTGTATCTTTTATCTCTTGCACATCCATCTCACACAGGATTATTTGATGGACTTACAACGGCAGTACTTTTCTATTGAGCTTCATTCTGCTCTGAAGGAACAGCACTTCTGAGCAGCTTTGCAAAATTTGTTTCTTGCAGTTAGAAATTAGACTATTTCCTGTTTGGCAAGTCCCTAAGGTACCAAACCCCAGAAATAATATGTAATTACACTTCTCCAAGTCCAGGGCAGTGTGAAGATGTGATTGTGATGAAATACATGTTTCTTCTTACTTGATAAAACTTTTGGGGTTGGCTATTCAGAGGTTAACATTAAGGATTAGGGACTCTGTCATAATTTATTTCCTTTAAGTGCCTGAGCACTGTAAATGATGTGACAGATAAACACAGTCTCATCGTGTAGTGGCCTTATCTAGATCTGCTCCCCTCCCTTTCAGCATTTAATTGTACCCAGCCTTTAGTTTGTCTATCTCCCCCTTAATTACATTCTGTAACACACTAATTTCTGTAGCTTCTTTGGAGGCTGGGAAATAAAAAGTCACTGCAAAGTCACCTCATCTGTGAGCAGACAGTGTGGGGTGAGACAGGAAACACAGGTCACTGCCTGTTGCTGTGTGTGCAGACAAGGTCTGATTTTTCTTTTGTCCAGTGGGAGCTGACACATTTTTGCTAACTTTGGGGTATTTTTTCCTTGTCCTGCTAACTCTAGTGAGAAGCTGCTGCAAACTGGAATTTTGTTAGCTCAGGAGGTGTGTGAATCTTGCCCTCATTTTCTGGGGATGAGGTAAAGGCAGCCCAGGATCGGTAGGATGACTTGCAATTGCACTGTTTGCTTGAAAGTGTTAGAGTGTGTAAATATCTTGATGTGGTTTTTTTCCTTTTCTTCCCTCCTCCTCCTTTCTTTCTCCCTCCTCCCCAGTATAGTAATGGTGCTAAGTTACCTTCTCTATTTGTCAAATACTGTACTATGATGCTATGCCAAAAAGAAATCACTTCCAAGGCCCATTTTGAGATAGATATTAAACATTGTCTTGACTCCTTCCAATTAAATTGCTTGATGGCATCACTGGGAACTCATAAAAAATCTGGTTTGTTTCTTCAGTTCCTAAACTCATCATAACCTTCCATGGAGCTCTGAGCAATTCAGCCATGCCATTCTCATAAATCTGGACATATTTTTAAATCAAAATCACTGTGACATACTGTTAATTCTCCTTCCTTCAGGTCAAATAATATTCCAGGCCACAACACTGAACATATTGAGCAATATCCTAGAAAATGCTTTCCGTATCTCTTTCATACACTTCTATTTTTAAAAGGAAATTTATGGTTGGGCAGGAAAATGATGTGACAGAAACCACCATGGTGTGTAATGAGTTCACTAAAATGGCACATACACAAAATAAAAATCCCTTTGATCTTGCCCATCAAAGAAACCATAATTTAAGCATTTTGGAGGTGAACTGAAGTATTTTCTTAAATGCCAGAAGAACACCTAATACTTCTCTTCATATAGGCAGTGTAAGGTCTGCTCACCTCTGGTCAAATTACATCCAGCTAGGCCAGCATCTCCAATGGTGTTTAAGGGCAGTGGACAACAGATCCACGCATCCGGGTGTGTAATAACATTCAGAGATCTGGTCCTGGAGAGCTAAACCTCCATATGCAGTGGAAATAACCCCTCTCCATGAACTTCATCAAAATACAAGACTTCATTTGAACCACAGCAAAATAATAATTCACTTTTTTTT
>VZTA01006274.1:147879-160583 GCA_013398855.1 Mohoua ochrocephala | reverse complement strand
AAGAGTTTGGAGTTGGGAAAAAAATGTAAAGGATGGGGGAACATAAGACAGCTCTGTAATAAGCTAGGGGTCACTTATATAAAAACTAGTTTTTAAAAGACGACCTTCCATCTCTAATCCTGAACCCTCTGCTGCCAATTGGACTCTCCCTTATTTTGAAACACTTCAACAGACATGTGCACCACAGGTGCAAAAATAGTAATTTCTTCTTAGACTTTGCTTTCTGAGGAAGGGAAGTTGCATGTAATTAGTTATTTTTGCCGAAAGAGTTAAATAGGTGACTTAACATGCTTGTTGTGCATTATTCAGCTGCCTAATACACAACATCTCTCTATTTTCAAGACAGATTACTGTGCCAATTCTTTTTGATGCGGTCTTTATGAGTACAGAAAGCCCATACAGCAAGACTCAACTTGTAAATGGAAACTTTTTGGAACAACTTCTATAAGCCTGACAATGGCTGCATTGATCACAATGTTGGGACAGGAGTCTAGTCTTTTACATTGGCAGAAATGATGGGGAGGTGGTGCATAGGTAAGTCACAGGCGGAAATACAGAGATAAGTTTTTCACTCGCTCCTCTTCAGAGGCAGGCCACAGCTCTTTCCTTCACACAAGTAACGTGGGAAATGCATCTCCCAGTGACACACTACTGCATTTTTCGTTGCACTGGCAATGATGTAACTGAGAGCTGAGAATGGTACAATGTGCTTTGTTCAGCCATCTGCCAAATTTAATGAAGTGATAGGGGATTTTTTAAGCTGGATTTGGCCTGCATCATATGATTAAATGGGGGAAGTGCCCCTATTATATGTTAGATGTGCTTTTGGGTAAAGATCAGATTTGTGTGGTTGCATGAGTTCAGGGTATTTTACCTTTCTTACTCCACTAGAGCCAATAACTATTTAGGGCCCCTTAAATTTTGATGGCTATCTTTCATTTTGATGGCAAGAAGCCAAATTTCTGCACGCTTTACTAACCTTTACTCAATGTTCTTTATCTTTTGACTTCTTCTGATTTCTATCATTTTGAATCGGCCTCTTTTGATTTCATAAGTAAGACTGTTTGGTCCAGAAAACAACAGACTGCATGAAGATCTCTGCCTGTGCTAGCCACCTGGAGCCAGTAGAAACAGGTTTCTCACTGGAATTTCCTCTCGCAATAGGCAAGTCAATACATTTAATCTGGATGCTGTTGCTCCAGAGGCTTGTGGAGGCAAAGGTACAAAATTAACAATTTCTTCCACTTTTGGGTGACAGCTCAGAATCTACCCTGGGCAGAAAACCGTTCCTATTTTAGCAATACTGGAAGAGAAGTGTGATGAAGGAAAACCTCAGACAGTAGGAAGAACATACTGCATTGCATTATTACGACAATAGGGTCTGAAATCCTCAGCTGATGTCATATCCCTGTTTTGGTAGGTGTTGTAGAAACAATGACTAAGAGATACAGCCTTCAGGGGTTCACTCTTTGACCAGGAGAGAAATGGATACCAAGGAAATGTGGATTCAAATCCAGATTCAGTTCCATGCCAGATGTGTGGCTTTTGTTTGTGTCATATGGAAGTCCCTGACAAAGTGAGGAGCATTTCTTGGATGTCCATGTGTCCGGTCTACTGTGTGGCCAAGAAGTTAGTCCCTACTGCCGTGGTGATGCCAGCACTACAGCCCACGGGAGCACTGGCTGTGGGGAGAGCTGCAGCACTGCTTGTGCCGAATGGTGTGCGTTGCACTGCAAGCTCTGTTGGCAGCTCCATTTTATCACGTGAGGGAGGGACTGGGGGATATTTTAACCAGGGGAAGACAATCTTTATGAGCACTGGTCATTGGGTTCATGACAAACTTTGCTTGGGCAATACAGGAGTGCAACCAGCATGACATGACTTCAGTGTCGTGGAAACGCTGCCATGCAGTGTTGCTTGTTTCAGGTTGCACTGCTGGTGCAATTGGGTCTTTTGTCATGTCTTGGAGGCTCGGTGTCTGAGCTGTGTTGTGCTGTTTGAGCTTTTCACTGCTGCTGCTAGCAGGTTTCCTCTTCTCTCCGTCTTGTCCAGAGGTGCACAAAGGAGCTTCAGACTAGATGGACTAGATATAATGCTTTTTCTGTTATTCAGGATGGTGAAAATAGTGGTCCTGCATGGTATTTTCCTTTTTACTTGGCAGTTTTAGCATAATTATTTTCCTCAGACTTGTTGGGCATAAAGGCTTTGCAGCAGAGTTTATCATTGTCCTTGCCAGCATAAAATATAGGTTCCTCTGGAGAAAGGACCTAACAGCACTGAGTGCTATTGGTATTTCTCAGGCTAATGACAACGTTGCCAGTGCTGTAAGAGGAAGCATTTGAGGAGGAAGTGGTAACCAGCAGCCAAGGCATGTTAGGTGAGGGCAGATTGGTGCTGAGCTGGTGCTCTGCAAAGTTCCATCTCTGCTTTGCTGGGAAGCTCCTAGCGGAGGAGGCAGAGCATGTGGGCAGGGGCAGAGGCTGGTGAGATGCCTTGGGGTGAGCCAGTTCAAGCCTGGAAGCAGTGCAGTCACCACTGAAGGCTGCTATCACTAACAAGTGCCGTGGACAGACAGCACAATGCTGCATGGATGCTATAATAGCCCTCTCAGGCTGGAGCTGATATGCCACACAGAGGTTTGCCATCTCTTTCCTCTCAGCCCCTTGAGCTCCCAGAAATCTCTGCAGGATGCTCTGTGGAACACAGCAGTTTTTCTCTGGGAGTCCCACATCTGGTATCAAGCAGCTGCAGGAGAGGCAGCTATTGTGTCAACTCAACAAGCATGGGTGTTACTCTGTGCTATTTAGACAAAGGAAATAACCAACATTCTCTTGAAATTAAATATGGGAAGTGAGACTTGTGAAGCGAAACAAAATAATTTTACAGTGCCTTGACAGATTTTGCATGTCTTAATAATGACAGGCTGAGCATCTAAGATGTGTGCAATCAGGACAGGCTGAATCACAGCCATAATTATTTCACTTGGTAGGTGAAAGGAACAAACAGTTTTAGAAAGAAACAAGTGTCAGTGTACTCCTTTGCAATACGATTTTTCCACTGGCAAAAATGGATTTTTACATTCACATCTCCCCAGATTTTGAGCAACTGCATTTACATTGATGCATTCTGGATTATCTGCAAAAATTGTCCTGTGCTGGTGCTGTGGGAAGGTTGGTGCATCCCCTGGGAATGTGCCTTGGGAGTGGCGTGGTGGAGAAGGCAAAGCACTGTGGGGTGCCCCGGCACTCAGGCAGTGGGAAGGAAAGGGGACCAGCAAAACTGATGACACAGGCACTGTTGGGGGGCCTTGCCCACACACACACAAAAAGAGGTTATACTGGGCTGGTTACAGGGAGACATGGATATGCCAGCCAAGACTCCTGGCAAGGATGAAACATAGTGAGCTGTCATGATTAATAATAGAGTTTAATCCGACACTGTGAGGCATAAAATATATTCAGAGCCCACCATGTTACTGACACGCTGGAAGCTCCTGGCGGAGATGTGTGCAGAGTTGCCAGATAGAGGAGAGCTGGGAGAAGCATAAACATTTCTGTACCCTGCTTCCTGCGATGCAGGGCTTGAAGGCTGTGCTGCTTTTGGACCCAGGTTTCTGCATCTCCCAAGCGTGTTTCCCACAGGCACAAGGTGACAGACCTCCTGGGCTCAGCAGCTGGCTGCACTGCTGCCATCACTGGTGCTGTTGCAGCAGGAAAACCTCCAGTGTTGGAGGGGCTGAGGTTCGTACACAGCTGATGCCCACTATGATATGAACTCTGTAAACCCCTTGTCCTTTTTTTAGCTATTTTCTTTTCTTTTGACCGTTTGAACGTTTTAGAGCCTTGCAATGTGTCCAACCCCTGAGCTTGTCTTCCAGCAATTGGCTTAGTCTTAAACCCACAAAAGCCACAAAGAAAGTAAGAAAAAAACCTTTTGTAAACAACTAATTGAATTGAAGTATTTGAGGTCTAGATTAGTGAATCAGAAACCAGGTTTCGCACCGAAAAGATACCAATTTTGCTGCCTTTTGCTTTCGTGCAGAAAGAATGACCCTGTACTACGCACAGGCAGGACCCAGAAGAAAGGAAAATGGCTGCAAAACCTCGTTGTGAACTCAGACACTGAAAGACTGGAGAATTTCTGTGAAATCTCTCTGAAACCAGTTTTTACCAACACATTCCCAATTATCTGACAGCAAACCATTTTCCTGTTGATATTACACTCCAAGGTGTATGCTTTCTCACATATGACCCATTCCTGCCTTTATTGCTAACTGAATACTTTTCTATTCCCAATCTCCAAATAGGCAGTTTGTGTTTGGGCCCATTAGAGGTATCATAATCCCACTTTCTGAAATGAGCGCATGTGAGCCCAGACAGTCTCTGAATTGAGGTCTCCTGATCCCAGATGTACACTGATTCTGGCAGCAAATGGTTTATAAGAATTTTTTGCTACTGCAATTTTTTTACTTAATTTACTTAATAAAAAAAAGTACTTCATTTAAATAAATCAATTTACTTAATTTTACTTATTTTACTTAATGTTATGATGGGTAGCCCATAAGAATTTGAGTTGTGATGAACTTCTCTAAAAGCACTTAGGTGTTTAAAGTAATCTTTGATGTCAGATGGAGAACTTTGGCAGTAGGTTGTACCGTATTTCATTCCTAGTGAAACTTATGAACTAAACTTCTCTCAGAAGAATTCTCATTACAGCTTGTAGCTATATCCATGCTGCATAAAATAAGATGCAGAAGTGGAGAGTCCGATGGGAAAAGTTCTGGGAAAATCTCCCCCATGCGTTGTCTATACCTAGCTATGAACCTGTACTGCTGATGATTCTGGGGGGGAGTTTTTCTTTGGTTGGGTTTTTTGGCCTTGTTTGTTGGAAACTGGAACCATTAGTTAGTGCATAAAAATTTACTACTTTGTACAGCTTGTAATTCATTGTAAGTCACAAGAAAAGTCAGAATCCTTAGGCATCGATATAGGTGAGCACACAAACCCACAGTACAGTGACTTTTTCTTACCCCAAGGATTAATAGTAGAACAGGCTTTTGTCTCCTCTGAAGCGGTTACGTATATTTGTGGTACTTTGAGTATGACATCGGAAACCAGATCTTCTTTAATCTGCATTCCTGTAAAAGGCATGTATATATATGCTGCAGTCTCTTAGGAGGGGAAAGTTACTTTCCAAGCACAATCACATTTTAAATGTGGATATATCCAAAGGTTTTTAATTTTAACCATGATCAGATGTTTAAGGCTACCTTAGAGAAAGAACATTGTAAATAATTCCAGTTCAGGGCAAGAAGAGTAGAAACCAAGGTCTGAGCTCAAAGAATTTGGAGGTTTCATTTAATTCCTACATTGTTAATTTAATTTAAAATCTGTTTTACTAATTTTAGACATACCCAAAACTAAATTTCAGCCCAGAGGATTTTTTTACAAGGAGAAGATGAAGGTTCACAGTGGAAATTCTGGACAAGCACCTCTAAGCTCCACTCACAGAGAAAGAACCATCTAGGGGGAAGGTGGGGAAGCAGGAAAACACAACTCTGAGCCATATTTTTGGAATTTTCTCCGTCTCAGATTTTTCTATAATGGATAATCCCATGGAGTGCTGCAAAAATTGGTTACTGATGGTGAAATTTCCATGACTGCATGGAGGGGTTACATGCTTCAATCCCACTGACCATAATACAAACTAGACATTTAAATCCTTGAAGTGCTTCTGAGAAACTGGCACTGAAACGTGAGCAAAGGTTACAAGCTCAAATCTTTTGCAAGTACTGAGCAGGCACAGTTCTGATGCCCACCACTAGCAATCTCATGAGTAATATCCTGATTATTGTCACTCACATCAGCAGTCCCCCCTGTGTTGCAACAAAGACCCTCCCCCTTCCTGATGAAGACGTACGTGTGCTCTGTGCGCCTTCTGCTTGGGTCTGACACCACATTTCCCATTATGAGGTTTTTTTGGCCAGAAAGAGTCAACTATGAAATTCAGAGAGGCTTATCAAACTCTGTGGGTGGCACCAAGGACTGAAACCTAAATCGCCGCCGCACAGACAGGTTGAGAAAGGGAACAGCTCTCTGTAACCTTTTGAACTTTCTGAGAAAGTCAAGTATTGCCTCACAGCCTCATGTTTCTGTTTGTCCCCTTGGTAGCTGTTTATATTCTTCTCTATGGAAAAAGCAAGATGTTTCAATGTAGAGGACTTTTTATATGTGCTTCTGTGTTGCCCCAGTGCACAAATAAACTGTGTAGGTGCTTTGTGATCAGAATAATCTCACATGATCAGTCATACATTGTTCTCTTGTCAACAGCAGCCATCTAGGACCGGCCTTGTGTCCTGAACTCAATCCAGAATAAACAAGCACCCTGATGGAAATGCTCCATAAACACCCAGAATCTGGAGACACTCTTAACTTTCAGGATGCCAAGTTTTTTCTGGGAAGAAAAAACCCCCAAACTATTATATTTGACATAGGGCCATTTTTTTTTTCCTGAAATATTTAGATACAGAAAATTTCAAGCAAATGAACGTATAAAGGAAGTTTGGGAGATGTGCACAAGTGTTTAAGGACCATTAAAAAAAAACCCCAAACCACCATTGTTTTCTGTGTACTGGATAAGATATACGTAGGGCCAAATCTCTAGTGGCATAAATGAGAAAAGATACTGGAGCTAATGGAGCTGCTACTCACTCACATCCTGAGATATTACAGTCCCTCCACACTGTTCATAGCACTGCAGAGATTCATGACATTAACAGTACACCCTCTTCCTCACAGTTCTTGTGAGGTACATAGCTCCTTGTCCCATACAGCTGGATCACCATATTCCTCTTCCCGTCAGCCATGTTAATGGTAGAGAAAGATAAAACTGTCCACCTGGCAGTTGTGCCCCGGGAAACTGATTTTTTCGTATGAAATTGTCTATAAAAAACTTGCAGTTTCAATTAAAAAAAAATAGCATGAATACAATCGTGGGACTCCTACCTTGCAGGTAAGGGTCTGATAGGATTTTAAGGAAGATTGCTGGTTGTTGGAGTTTTTTACTAATTTTCAGGCTCCTAGTGGAGATGCTGAAGATCTTTCCCAGCAGATACAAGATGCTGCTACTTCTTTTAGTTCCCCAGCCAGGGTATCCAGGGCTGAGTCAGGACCTCTGCAGGGCACTCATGTTAAATTGAACAGCAACACCAGAGTTGCACAGTGCAGCATTGATAAGTGTATTATAATCTGCACCTGAAGCTGTAGGTTAATGACCCCCCGGAAAAAAAATGAAATACCTTATTAAAAAGATTTTAAGCACAGGGGCAAGCTGAAGCTGTAAAAACACCTGCATCCTTTGGTGCTATCCTAATGAAGGCTCGTCCTGACATTACAGGAATTAGTATTTAGCCCTTAACTTTTTTTTTTTTTTTGCTGTAATAGTGCACATGGCATTTCTTATAATCTTTGTGCTTCTACCAATGCTTCACTCTAGATAGCGCCAGCATTTAACAGTGTGGGTTCATATCTGACAAAGGGATCTCTAACTCCTCTCCAGTATTATCCCATTTACGGAAATTGCTGCTTCTCCATAAAATCAGTAGCAAGAATACTTCCTCTGAGAAAAACATTTCCATTCTCAAACTGCCCAAGGGAGGAATTAGAGCAAAAAGTATATACATCACAACAGGATGTACTCCAGTGTGTTACTGCTATTTCAGTATGCAGACCTTTATCTCCATTCCTGCCTTTCACTCCTCACTGTTCATTATCTTCCCCCGTCCAATGAAGCTTCAAGGCATTTCCACACTGTCTCTGCAGCTGGGAAAGAAGAAATGCTGGCAGAGAATTAGATTAGTGTGTGTAAGGGGGAATTCTCCTACTTTGGGTTATGCCCTTAGCAAGCTGTGTTACGACATCTGTATGTTATTATACTGCTAAGTCTGTCGTTCTATCCCTAAGAAAACCTCCCAGCTGCCCTGCAAATCTGCTGGTTTTTTATTAAAAAGTAATTGTTGGAGTATTTGCATGTGTTACAAAGGGGCCAGGAGAGCACCAGGAGAGTAGCAGAAACAACCAACGGATGCGAAGGAAAAGAAACAAGAGCATTGCATCCTTCCCTTGTTTCCTTCTTTCTGAACTCTGCAGATGAAAAAGGAGCAGCCAGGACTATTACGATTGTGTCAGGTCCTGGTCTGAGAAAAGAGTTGGGGCAGTTGTGGTGCCACACAAGTGGTGGGATTTTCTATGCAGTGTGGACAACTGCAAGTGTGAGCCATTTTGTCTTCTCCCTTTCCTCTGCCCACATAAATATGTACCTGGATCAGGTACAGCTACAAAGGCATAAACATTTCTCAGAGGAAGGGTGTAAAGATGGGAGTGTACGATTGCCTGATTTTAGATGACTGTGGTACTGCCAACATTTTCTCTTTGCAGAAAATTAATTTTTTTTTCTGTCTTGAGTTTGGGGTTGGGTAGGGGAAAATGCTTTAGAAAGTCTCCGGCTGAGTTTCCCTCGCTGTTTGCAACAAGGGCTGGCAAGCGCGTGACGCACCGTGGTCTGGCAGGGATCCGCACGGCACCAGGTGTCAGCCTGGAGGCTGATAGCACATCGCTGCAGCAACCCGTGGGACCAGAGCAGGCACCCTCAGCCATTCCGTGCTCCATGCAGGCAGTCCATGGCAAGGACGTATCTGGCATGAGTCGCATGCAGATTAGATGCAATAACAACCCAGGGCACAGTATGTTAGAACTGACTCCAAATGTTTTTAGGCTAGAGGGTCGTCGTTGTAAATAGGCAGGGTTGGAGATCGCTGCTTTATACGCGGGTTTGGCTGGGCCTGAAATGCTGTGTTTATAAATTGGAGGTAAATCGGAGAAAAGATAGACAGAATTCAGAAGCAAGGAAGTTAGAAGTAATGATACATAAGAATCATAGAACCATTTAGGTTAGAAAAGGCCTCTAAGATTATCGAGGCCAACATTTAACCTAGCAGTGCCAAGTCCACCACTAAACCATGTCCTCAAGTTCCTCACCTACACTTCTTTTAAATACCTCCAGGGATGGTGGCTTAAACTCTTACTGCCCTTGGAAATCTGGTCCAATACTTGACAACTCTTTCGGTGAAGAAATTTTTCGTAATAGCCAATCTAAATCTCTACTGTTGGAATTTAAGGCCATTTCTTCTTTCAGACGTGAGAGATCAAGAGAAGACAAGTAGGCACATCCACTGTCTGGGATAAAGAGGGTAAGAGGAATTAGTTCTGTGGGTTTCAAGGAGGTTTTGAAAGCAAGAAAGAGTAGTGTGTTAGAAGGATAATTCTGTTCTGGATCTGAAAGGCTAGACACACAAATTAAAGCATCCAAGCCAGATGTTAATCCAAGTCCAGAGACATCTCTCACATCTCTGGGATTCCCTCTTTGCTCAAGTCAGTTAGGATGAAATCAGCATGGCCATTGGGGACATAAATGTGGGAAGGGTGCCCTTGAGAAAGCAGGAATATGGGAGGTAACCGGTCTCAGCTCCTGCGCTTAAATTGCCGGTAAGAATTCAAGCAGGACTGGCCTGCCGCTGCACAGGATCGGCAGCAGGGGAGCCCAGCTAGCCCAGTGGATCTGGGTTAGTCCCAGGAGTAAGGGAACCAAAGCCATCAGTGCTGATCAGACCAACCTGGCTGGGCCCATCCAAGGCCATCTGGTCTCTGTGGAAAACTCCCAGGTGTCTGTCACCCCACGCCCCAAGCTCCCCGAGCAAAGTCCTGGACATCCTTATGTTCTAACGACTCAAAGGTTTTGGCAAGTGGATTGTAGGATGAAAAGCATTGTCCATCCTGCAAAGGGTGGTCTTTTATGTCTCTCACGGCTCTTGTTTCCTCCAAATCTGAAAACAGTGATGAATCCAGTAATAAGTCAAGGGTGAGTGAGATGGTGAAATGAAAATAGTATCTTTGCCTTGAGCCTTGTCCCATTTGTATAAGAGTATTCATGCTAAAGGCTTATTAGATGCCAGATGTACCCAAGACCCTGATGTATGTTTATTTATAGTGACATAACATTAAGACAGCAGTGAACTGAATCAATGGGAAAATTTAAACATCTGAAAAAGAAGAAAAATGACAGTGTAGTGATGCTGAGAATTGACATGCATGCAAACACAAACGGATTTAGGGTGGCATTTTTACTTCCATCAGATCACTTTTTTGTTTTGCTTGGAGACTTTAACCCAGCAAACTTCCTAACTACTTTCCAGAACTTGTGAATATTCAAAATAGTTAATAATATTATGTAACCGTGGTTCTTTTCAATAAAGTCCTCATCCTAAAAACTGATCCTTCAACAAAATTTGTGGTCCAGTGTACGGGTCCTGTGAAGACAGAGAGACAAAGTCCATGTTCTGACTTCTTGGGAGCTGTAATTTCCTGGTGGACTGCAGCTGCTCACTTATCCTCCAGCTCTTTCAACTTTCCCAACCTCCCACACAGACCACCCTAATTCTCCCAGCCTCCTCCTGCTCTTTCTGCTGGGTCCTTCCCCTACGCATCCTTAAGATGTCACCCTGACATGATTCACACAGCTCATACACATGCAGGAGATGAAAGAAGGTTCCTGTAGACAAAGATAAGGAAAATCAAGACTTCGAGCTATGCTTTTGGTTTTGCTGTCTTCCTGTTTGGCTTGCTTTTGCATCGACTGACAAATACATCTGTAGAGCATCAATCTCTGACATTTAATTATATATTTTAGATATGCCGATAGACATAGAGAGAGATATAGAATAGAGAGATATAGAATAGAGAATCTCTAACACTCCAGTCTCAGAGCCCTTTTTACCTATCAGCACAACCCTGTTTGAAGAAGTCATCCAGCAGAACGATATGACTAAATTCCTGTGTACATACACAGTTCTTCAGGGTGTGAGGACAGAGTCTCAGCTGCCAAATTCTGAGGGTTCATCCAATTTTGTATCAGCTGACGGGTTAGCATAGAGCATCTTGCCTTCTTGGTGAAACTGAGGGTATCGCCTGCCCAGCTGAGAGACCCAGCAGAGCAGAGTGTGCAGTCCTGAAAGATGAGCTTTTGAACACTGTGGCAGAGCAAGAGCTGGGTTGTTCAGAACTGGACCACACTGAGTGTCACCAAAACCACACATAATCACATCCCGCTCTGTCTCCAATAAGGTCATGAGAAGAAGGTATAGAAACCCCCCAGGCCAGATGGAGAAAAATCAGTCCTGGAAGTCCTCTAATCTTAACAGAGGCTGGTCAGGTCTGAGATGTGAGCAGTCACAGCCCTTCTGTAAAGGATATTTTATTAGAACATTTCACATTCTTGCTAGTGCTTAAAGATCTACCTCTCTTCTGAATCTCGGTAAGTGTAAAACATTTATATTGGAAAACTATCCCTCTCCTAAAAGCAAGCTTCCAGTATGCATGACTGCAGCAAGAGACCCAAGAATGGGTCTTAAAAACAGGATCTCCTGGGATCTGACAACCCACTGAGCTCTCAGCTGCCTGGTGGGCAGTTTTTCATCTTGCTTCACTTCACTTCACTTCACTTCACTTTACACAATTAATGTTAACCTAATTCACCACTATTTAGCAGAAGCTAATTAACTTTAGCAAAATATGTTGTGAGACCTTAAGATTTTTTCATTCAGTTCAATATGAATTTGCTCATGTATCAATCTGGACACTGTCAGGGATTAATCTGTTTGATAATTTAACCAAACTACTAGACTATGTTCATTAGTGAAAAAAATATAGTTATCTATTTTTTTCTCTCCTTTTGCAGGGGATGTCAAAATAAATAAGCAAAAAAAATTCCACCCTTGAGATGCTTTCCTAACTGTTGCTTGTGCAGAGGAAAGGAGATCAGAGAAAGGGAGGAGAAGCAAGATAAGGGAGGGGAAGACTGTGAAGAGGAAGTACATTTAGCTCTAATTTGTAGGACTTACAGAATGACCTTATGTCAAAATTTCAAATGTAAGGCCAAATTTGTTTCTGGTGCTGCTTCATCAGCCTCTGTGAAGTGCTGCCAGAAAGGGCTTTAGCCTAGTGTTATATAGCAGGAAAGTGGGAAGCTTGTTCTTCCACAGAGAAACATGTGAAAGTAAAGGCTTACCCAGGAGCCATAAATCCAGTTTTCATAATGGATAAAAGATAAAGTGCCACATGGGCAGCCCTGCACTGCCTGTGTGCACACACCCGTGGCTGTTCCCCTGCAGCCCGAGCACCGCTGCCTTGGCAAAGGGCACGGGTATGACTGAGCCCTCGTCGTGGCTGGGACAGACGGGGCTCTGCTCCCCGCTGGCAGCGCCCCACAGCACACAGAGGAGCTGCTTCTCCCACAGGCCTTTCCCTCCCACGGTCCAGCAGAAGCCGCATCCTCTGGGTCTGCAGCCAGCTTGCTGAAAGGTCAGCACACACCCCAGCAAGGACGTTCCCTCCATCTGTGCCTCTCCGGGTGTGAGTGGGATGCACTGACAACTGACGGCTGAGAAACATATTCAACAATAACCTTTGCTGCAAAGAGGCACTCGGTTTGACATTGTGCTCTATGTGTTCTTTTAAAAGCCTTGAATTCAAAGCTGTGTATTAAGCAGCAGTGACAAACCATAGAACCTGACAAGCGGCAGACATGCTGGAAGAAATGGCACCGCATTTTGTTAAAGTGTTGCAAGATTCAAAAATCTTTGGCCAGTACTA
>VZTA01006274.1:87813-147862 GCA_013398855.1 Mohoua ochrocephala | reverse complement strand
AAAAAAAAAAAAAAATCCATATTCCTAAAGAAATATAGAGTTAATTAGAGAAAGATTCCTGTTTTACAAGATTTGGAATGAATAAAAAACCCCCAAAAACCTGTACAAAGACACAGCTGTTTAGGACTTGCTTGACTTTAAAGACCAAAGGCATCCCCGCCCTGCTGGATTTTGTAGGACTTTACTGAAAGGTTGCTAAGATAATAGTAGCAGTGAATTACTGTAAAGTCAAAATTGTGTTGTTCACATGCCTGCCTCAGGCCCTGTGGTTTGCTTCACTTGTTCCTGCTTCTGAATAAAGACTGCTGCTTGCAAAAAGTGCTATTATTAACCACATTTCTCCCTGGTGCAATGACTTCTGCAATAAGAAGTGACCCCTTGGCATATGACCTGAACAAATGTACATAAGCTTTATCTATAAACTTCCAGAGTCTTTTTTTATGAAGTTTTCATTAAACTAGATAACAACAAAAGAAACCATCACCAGTGGAATAAGCAAACTCTTCATCTAGTGCCAACAGAATTATTGCCAGGTCTTTTTATTGAAAAAAAGAATGAGATTCTTTGTTGAAATACAAACAAGGTTGCTTCTTAGATGTAGGCTGGCAAGTGGCAAATTAAAGAGTTCAAACCAAACCCCATTTGTGTAATAACAAACCTCAGAAGGATTCTGCCTCTTCTTTTGCCTCCCATTTCAGCTTTGTTATAATTCTCTCTTAAATTTAATATGACTATGGCTTTTCCAAATAATGTAGAATAAACGGAGCAGCACAAGTTGTTTTTTTGGTTTTATTTTTGCACTGCCAGAACAATCATATACCCTTTGTATTATAAAATGCCATCTTCATGTTTTAGGGCTAGACTCTGACAGTCATGAAGGGGTTTTATAAACACTTACTAAAAATTGCAAGAGTTCAGTTTCTGAGCTAGTTTGGGGAATATCCAGTTAGATACTGACAAGGTCCAGTACAGGTTCAGCTGCCAGAATTCAATAAGGCAACACTGTTTGAGAATAAACATGGTGTAGCTGTAATACTTCCACATCTCTCTCTCTATATATATCTTTTTTATATTATAAGCACAATGATTAAAGTATGTAAGAGCACTTAATGCATAAAAATATACCAAAGCTTGCACATGAAGCTTATTGTTCTACCTTCTATAACTGTGAACTGCAGATGTGGTCCTGGATGTAGGATTTAAGATCAGGATTTGAAGTACTTTCAGAGAGACATTGACTTTGAAAAACTAGGAAAGATGGATTCATCTCACAGGTAGTGAAAATGCTGCGGGAATAGTGATGCGAGTCATGATTCTGCCTTAAAACGGTAACTTCTATAGGCTTATAAATGAGATTGGACCTTCAGTGACATTGTTTTCAGATCCTTCTCCCCTCTGGATTATTGCAGGAGTGTGAAGACCCTTAGTACTAGAGGACAAAGGTAAAGGCATGCAAAACCAGATGAATGTTACAAAAAAAAATTAGAGGATATTATTAAATATTAGTAGCTGTTTTCCTGTGCAATGCAGCTTTGCAGTCCAGCAAACAGGGTCATTTGAAAACCAGCAAATTTATTCTGGCACATGCTGTTTCTTGCTAGGTTAAACAGCACTCTTTAGATGAGGGGAGCATTGGAGGGTTATTTTAGCTTTACACATGCAGAAAAAGAGAACACAATTAAAGCTGCCATCATATATACTTTGGAGCCAGGATGTTTCCCTTCAACTGTTACTCAATGAATGGCATTATTCAATATGTGTAATCCTTCAGAGATCAAGAATCATTAGCTAATAAGATATGCCTTAGTGCATCTGTAACATCTGCAGTTTCCTGGTCACAGAAATGCATTTGTCACAGCGAGCACAGGGAGGAAACAGGCAACCATTCCCCAGCTGAAAACCTTATGAAAGCAGGGACCTCTCAAAGGAGGCTGGGCGGGGAGGGAGACAGCTCTGCACACTGCTTGCCCCCTTGCACAGAAAAAGCAGAGCTTATTTTAAAAAAAACCCTCAGAAACCTGGGAGTTTAAAAGACAAAACCAGAAAAACTCAAATCCAACAAAACCAAATACTTGTGGCTCTTCAAAGGAGCAGGCTCAAAAGAAACCGCCTCGAAAGCAGAGGAGGCTGCTAGGCTCTTTGCTGCTCTCAGCATCCGTGTAAGTAACTCTCTCCACAATTATCAGCTGAGTCTATTTCACCACAACGGATTTAATTGTGCATTGACGCTGAGAGGGAGGGAGGGAGATGACAGGCAGCCTCGAGGAAGAGATTTATCCCGGCCTGTCAGGCAGTTTGATAAGGGATGTGGACTCTGCGATGTCTCACAATGGCTTTTTTATTTGTTTGCTTAATACTGGGCTGTTTCAGAGACGCACACAGCTGAGCTGACAGGAGATGCAAACAGAGCACACTCGTTTGGGAATTACGGGGGTGGTGGTACACAGGAAAATAGCCTCAGTCTTCTTCACAGGAAAGTCAGCTGATAAACTGATCTTAAGACAACGTATCTTCCTTCCTGTAAAATGCAATAACAGGCAGATCTTGTGACCTCGATGACCTTCTGCCGAGTTTACTCCTAACCAGGGAGGGAATGGGGGAAGCTTTCCTTGGCAGACGCAGCGCACAGCTCCTATGTGAATCATGTGGCTGTGCTTAAAGCGAGAGCCAACAATACCAGCATAGTGGGCCACATATCTTTCAAAGCAAGCGAGTTCACAAAGAAGTCCCCTGCTCGCGGAGATAAGCCGCAGCAGCCCTTTCATTAAACATCCGCTGTGTACTTCCCGTCGGAGCCGCGGGTTGGCCCAGGGGACGGCCGGCTGACGAGAGCCAGCAGACACTCTCATGGCTTCTCGTTTGGCTATTTAGGACAGATTTTCCCCGCAGCACTCGGCAGACGGCAAAGAGAAACACACCATTTATGTCACCCTATTAAATACACACAGCTTTTGCAGCCCTGCATCATGCTGCAGCCTTTCTCATCCCTCTCTTGGCTCTGCGCAACAGAGTAAACATCATAAAGAACATAAAAAGGAGTTTTCCTGAATTTTCCCTGACCTTCCCTGGCAACAGAAGGCTTTAACGGGGTGAGGTTTTTTCCCCTCGAGAAAACATGCCTCCCGCCCTCTTTCCTCCTCAAGTAAATTTGGCAAAAACCCAGAGTCTTGTGCTTGAGGGTCGTGCTCAGGGGTCCTTCCAGGAAACTCCATTCAGAGGAGTTAATGCAGCAGCTCACTTGCCTGCTTTGAATCATACTGTGTCTGTGCTCACTTTTCCTCCCCTCGAATTATGTTTGCTCTGTAGCACCCAGGCTGTTACAGCTCACTCCTGCTGCACAGGTTGACAGCAGTAAGCGAGCGTCAGGCCGGGCTTTCCCCTGCCTTGCACCACAGATGGTCCTTTCCATATTTGCTGCGTAGGGTAAAACACTGCCGTCTCAGGTTCATCGGTACTGCGTGCCCACCCTATTGCTTCTAAAAGCTGCATACCCTTCTCTAAACGATCCAAGGGTGCTTCCACTCAGTCCTTTCAGCATTTACAGCTGTCAAAGTTTGTGCTGGTACAGAACCAAGAGCCTAGGGCAGGACCTAATTTTATGAGGTGCTGTATGTGAGTCCTGGTTCAGGACCTTGCAAGCCAAAAAGAACTAGAGAAGACAAGCAAGTCAGGATTGGGTACAGGCAGGATGCGTGAACTCTAAACAGTGTGCATACATGTCTTAAGTCAGTATAATGTCTTAAGTTGATATGTAATTGTCCTTGTTGTTATGATGAGGAAAATGAGGTTTAAATTGAAGTGGGTGAGTTATTTAACAAGGGAGGCACTGTGTCACAGGTGCCATTGTGGCTGTGCAGTGACTGAAAAAAGGATTGGAATTTTTCAAAGCAACTCTGTGAGGTCGGTAGTTGAATTATTGTCCCAATATATGATAAGCAACAATATTTAAACCCCAGTAAGACTGTCTGTGGCTTCACAGGGAGCTGAGAGCTACTGCCACCAGAGACGGTATTGCGTCCCACTGCCACGGGATGCATTTGGTGGCAGAGGTTTGTGGACCTTAGGCCGAGCTGTGGTTTTTAAGCAGATTTGTATTAAACAGGAAGGCCAGTATTTTTGATCATAGCTAGTGATACCTCTTACTCAGATGTCCTGTTTGAGGGTGATCTGCTTGAGAGGGACATGGGCATATGAGCTGCTTGCTGACAAGCTGATTCCCACTCCCTTCCTTTTCTGGTTCCCTGGGCTGAGACTTGGCACCCCATTACCCTGCACTTGATGCCCATGTAGCATCGTCTGGGTCAGGCACCGTAAGGGGCAAAGTTCAAGGCGGAATTCTTGTCTCCTCCTGCTTTTTCACCTGAGGTACTAGATGCAATCTACATTTTGTGGCCAGCCAGCAGTCGCCGGCCCACCTGCAAGTGCTGCTCACTGCTTGGAAACCATCCTAGGTCTAGAATATAAATTTAAATGGAGAAATAAACATGTTGCAAATTCAACAAACACTGCTGGCTATCGAGCCGCATGCCCTGCAGCAGGGGAAGTTGAGGTTCAAAATTCTGTCTCCTAAAACAGGCTCAATTAACAGAAAGAAAAATCTAATGCCAGATGTCTGCACATTAAGGAAGTTTTGCCACTTTCCTCTCTTTCTTTTTGTCCATCTGGAAGGATGAAAATCTCACATGTGGCCTCTACAGGGCATTTCTCAGGAGGAGGAAGGCACCCCCTCCCCCTTTTGCAGTGCAGTTTAACTCATGCAAACACAGAGCCAGCATGTCTGACCCCAGGAAGTGTCCCTGCAACCAAAGGGTTGTTTTGGCAGAACTCAATGTGGATTTTTTACACGCAGTCTGAAAGTCACCTGATCTATCCGATGTGGGTCAAATGCGTGGCAGAGAGCGTGCTAACAACCAATCTGTAAAAATAGCTGCAGGGCTCTGCCTGATCCTGTACTCTGGTGTCTCAGGTTTGCTGGAACGTAATCTAAATGAATGCATTACTGATACAAAAAAAAACATGTTGCAAAAAAATCACCCAAACTTTGCTCTAAAATTCAGTTCATCTGGTGCAAATGCACTCAGCTCTGAAATAATCCACATTTTCTAACCTTTCAACACAGTGAATTTCTTCTAAGATTACGGTTCTATATAGAGTGGAGAACAGGCAAATGACAACTCATAAAAGTTTTGCTGAATGCACGTCAATTTGAGACAATACTATTATCCATAAGGTAAAGATGCACAACAAGAACGAGAAAGGGCTTTTTATTAGTACCAGAAAAAGAGATGGAGAAGAAGGAAGTCTTCTCCCCGCCATCTTAATACAGCATCGTTGGGAAAGTTAAAGCCTGAATCTAACCTCCGTAAAATTTCCATGGGAAAGAAACACAGTCATTTAAGATAGTTCCATCTTCCTGTTTGTTTCCTCAGCAGTAATAAAATTACTAACATGGCCCAAGAACACATGTTTTGAGGAAAAAGCATAAACATATTGGTGGGTAATATTTGTATAGACTTGTCATTTATTAGAGCAGTGTGCCCCTGTATGGGTGGAAGACAACTCCAGCCTCACTCAGTGGCTCCCACTTACTCACCTGGGCCAGGTCCATGGGAATGTTTTCTGAAATAATACATGAAATAGGGAATGTTTTTTCACAGTACACAGATTTTGTGAGCTGTTTGTTAGCTAGTCAAGGCTGGCCTTTAGGATGAAACATCAGTTTATGCAATGCTACGCAATACTACAGTGTGGAGTAGCCACAAACTCTGCCCAGGGCTGGACTGGGCTCTGCCACAAGATTGTGTGGCATAGGGGAACACATGTCACTTCAGTGCATCTGATAGCCTCAGCTGTAAGGAAAGATGGCACTTCTCTTCCCGAGTCTTTATTCAGAGTGCATTTGCTCCGTGAGAGGGACTGTGCAGCTGCTTGCTGCACATCCTCTGGGGCCCAGCTCTAAATGTCTGCCTCAGCTGCACTACCTTGAGATGGTGCTTTAATACCAACGTATTTGGTGAGAACACCAGCTCTCCCACCTCAAAAATAGGGTGTGCAGGTGTAAGTTCTTCCTTCAGATCTCCTCTGAAAGGGAATGAATTGGAGCAATTATATCAAGTCTTCCTGCTTCCCTTTCTAACATGTACCCTCTCTGTCTGTTGCGGATCATTAGACACTCCAGACATCTTATACAGCCCCTGTATTGCAACACTCATGAGGTCTCTCATCAAGCTAACAAGCAAATTACCCGTGACAGTCCTGGCCAAACTCCTGATAAAGGTTCTGAAACACAATGACACCCTCACTCTTTCTTTCTCTCTTGTAAAATCAATCAGACTTACACTTTAAATAGGCAAGTGGCCTAAAGGAGAACTTTTCCCAGACTGTCAGGGCGCTGGGAGGGGGAGCTGAGGAGGCTCTTTCTGCTCGTCATTTATTGTTGAAAGAAAGTGAGTTACACTGGAATTATAAATCTTCAAATGGAGAGAAATATTTGTAAATACTTCATGAATGACTGGCAGTCTCTTTACCCTCCTGGCTGTATTTCACATCCTACATTTTCTTAAGTCAGACTTTTCTGATTTTGCTAAGGTGACAAGTCATTGTTAGAATGTGTTAAACTCAGTTAGAGGAGTATATGAGATGACTGATATAATTAAGCATCATGCTTTGGGGAGCCCGGGAAATTAAAAAAAGCTCTCACAGTTTGCAGAAACCCATGGCTAACTGGGCCACAGATGAAAAGGTGGCAGTAACCCTATAAAGATGGTTACAATAAATGGTTACCTCTCCAATTTGCAGGGTATCAGTTGGCATGCCATATAAACTGCACATTGTGCCTCCCTCCAGATCCCAATTCTAAAAGGCTCCCCCAGTTTTACAGTATTGCGTACAGCTTCCCCAGCAAGGGTTCACCTACTTCAAGAGCTTTGCAAAATTGATAACATTTTGCAGGTAAATTATCATTGTTTGTTCTGCTATTCAATGTCTTTTCCAGTGTTTGCTCATTCATCTGCCAATTTGCAAAAAGTTTGCTAGAGCTTTCCCACTCAGTGGTGCAAATTAAATGAGATTTGTCTATAGAGGTTGATTGATTTTTAGTCAGAACTGCCAATACAAGACATTTGAGGATATTGAGCCAGGCCCCATTTTGTGTGACTGAAATGTAACAAGCTCCCTGCACCCACCCATCCCCATCCCCATCCCCNTGGACTCTGAAAATTCTGCGGTCATGTTTTCCAGCCTCTCTTCACCACAATGTGATGCTCTTGCAGAAAAGACAAATGTCACTCTGAGATGTATTAGCAGGAGTGCTGGGTATAAGACAAGAGAGGTAATTATTCTGCTCTACTTGGCACTGGTGCAACCTCAGCTGAAGTATTGCCTCCAGATTTGGGCGCTGCATTTTATGATAACTGCAAGAAGATGATAAGGGGTTTAGAAAACATGAACCTCTGAGAAAGGTTAAGAGAGCTGGGATTGTTTAGTCTAGGAAGTAGAGACAGAAGGAAGATGTTAACACTTTGCGAGGCAGAAATCAGTTTTACCCTTTTACACAAAGGATAGGACATGAAGCCATAGAATTATAGAATTGTTTAAATTGTAGAAGACCTCCATTCTTGACTCCAACCATTAACCCAGCACTGCCAAGTCCACCACTAAAGCATGTGGCGAGTGCCAGATCTACATGTCTTTTAAATGCCTCCAGGGATTGTGACTCCACCACACTACTGGACAGCCTGGTCCAATGTTCAGCAGCCCTTTTGATGAAGGGATCTTTCCGAATATCCAACCTAAACATCTCCTGGTGCAGTTTTCAGCGATTTCCTCTTGTCCTGTCAGTGGTTGCCTGGAAAAAGAGGCCAAGTCCCACCTGGCCACAGTCTCCTTTCAGGCAGTTGTGGAGAGTGATAAGGTCTTCCCCGAGTCTCCTTTTCTCCAGGCTAAATACCCCCAACTCCCTCAGCTGCTCCTCACAGCACGTGTGCTCCAGACCCTTCCCCAGCTCCGTTGCCCTTCTCTGGGCTCACTCCAGCACCTCAATGTCTTCCTTGCAGTGAGGAGCCCAGAGCTGGACACAGCACTCGAGGTGCGGCCTCACCAGTGCCCAGTACAGGGGGACAATCCCTGCCCTGGTCCTGCTGGCCACACTATTGCTGATGCAGGCCAGGATGCCATCGGCCTTCTTGGCCACCTGGGCACACCCTGGCTCATGTTCAGCTGCTGTTGAGCAGCATCCTCCCTCACTTGCTCACACCAGCTGTGTGAGGAAGTTGTCCTCCACGCACTCCAGAAACTTCCTAGGCTGTTTCCTCTCCACTGTATTGAATTTCCAGCAGACATATGCTAAGCTGAAGCCCCCCACAAGAACAAGGGCCAGGGATTTTGAGACTTCTTGCAGCTGTTTATAGAATATTTCATCTGCCTCTTCAAGTAATTGCCTAATTCACCCCTTAAATTTAGAGTAAATCTTAGGAAAAATAGTCTGATTGTAAATGCAGTGTAACACTGGAACCAACTTCTCAGAAGCATGGAGTTCTCCTGTACAGGAAATTTTTAAGAACACATAAGGCAAACATCTGGGACAAATCATGCAGTGTGTGGTGTAGTCCTGCTCCTCTGACCTGTGGGAATAACCTGCTTTCTTCCAGTTCCCCATTTCTAGAGTGTGGTGGTTCTAAGAGTGTAGGCAAGAAAAAAACCTGTAGAAAGAAAAGAAAGAAAGAAAGAAAGAAAGAAAGTGGGACTACAACACAGCTGTTTACCTCCAGGCCTTGGCTTTGTCTGTGAAACCTTCAGTTCATGAGAACCATGGTAAAATCCCCCAAGTCCAAAATGCTCTGGATGGCTGGTTGTGGTCCTTAACTTGGACCTTGAACATAGCAAGGCTGAATAGCTCTTCTTGGGTTTCTCACTGAGCCCCATCATTTCTGAATGATTAAACCCATATATTAGAAATATGCCCAGACTCTCTCTAAAACACCTTTGTGTCTTTTTCTAGCAAAAAAAAAGATTGCACTACATTGTTTTCTGTGCTTCTCAAAAGGCTAATTGTCTTAATGGTCAGAAATCTGCATTTTATTCCTATATATCCAGCTTTATCTGACCTCTACTCAACCTCATTAAGGTTGCTTCTGCCAGCAGATGTTACTTCTATTTAGAGACTTAAAGAAGGTCAGGTTACCACATGGCCTGCTGATCAATAAGCTGAATAAAACTTGTGCAACTCTTCTGTCACAGTAAGACTGTTTTTCTATTTCTCTGAGGACTCTCAGAGTTCATATGTGACCACCAAAGTTCGATCCACGTATGCATAAAGCCATGACCACAAAAATGGAGCAAGGAAAATAGGCTGGTGTGTGACATGTTATCATATAGGCACTTAATACCTCTATGTGCCATGACCACAAACTGGAATGTAAAAGCAAAATACCCAGTATAAGGAGCTTGCTGGTCCGATCCTACCAACCACATAAGTGGTCTCTTGCTGGTTTTCTCTCTGTCTTACACGTGCACACATAGACATTCATTTTGGTTACAGACACCGGGTTGAAATGGTGTTTCCCCCCAGTCACACCACACTGAAGAAAAATACAAACATTTGTTTATACCCATAATTAAGTGGTTTAATTTACAGACTTGCTGACTGTTTGTTCCTGCAAATAAAGCAAGAGCAGATGTTTGGGATTGCTGAAAATCAAACTACTCAATTAAGTTTATCAGCATTGGTTTGAGAAGTGAACTTCAAAGACACTGAAACTCTGTTAGAGATACCCTTTCAGGACAATGTAACAGTCCTAACCAGTCTGTATTACTCAGAAGCTGTATTCCTCTTGTACATTCAGATACCCAAACTAAAAGCTTGCTTTCCTGTCCTTGTCAACAAATCCTAACCTAGAAGGATCCCTTTAATAAGGATCACGAGGCACTTTAGTGCCTTTGCCGATTAAGACCCTGGACAGAAGGTGAGGTGACTAACTAGGTCTGTTGCTGGGAGTAATTTTCCTGCTGACATTTGTCCACTGTCTAGGAAATTAAATGAGACCACCACAGCATTTTAGGAAGTCTGATAAGATGCTATTAGACAATCATGCCTTTCAGTATCTAGGCTCAGCCTTTGCCAGATTTGAACTAATTCTCTAGAGCTGGAGTTGGGCAGATACTTTATTTGGAATAGGTTTTGTCAAAGTGGGCTTTTTTGACCTGGTCCCTGGTTTCTCGTCTGAATTAACTGGTTCTAACTGAATGGCAGATAATCTAAAAGCATGTTAAAGGAGAGGAAAAGTTTTGTTGGATGTATTATTAATGCAATACGTTTCTTCTCTTTGATGGATAAATACAGCTTTTAGAATCAATTCCTGCTTCTATAAACACGCTCACTTGTGTACTCAGATTTGGCTTTGCTCACATACTCTCTAGCTGTGGCTTAGGCATCCTTTGCTCTGGGGAACATCTACTGGAGTTGATGTATTCATTCGAGTATTTGTATGAGGCAAACCTGAATGAGATGGAGTTGAAGGAAAGAGAATTCACTTCAGAAATGCAAGGAAGGTGTCCACCGCAGGAGCCTTTCTAGCTACAGCTACGTGTTATTTCCAAAACTTCTACAAAAGACACCGAATCCCTCTACTGAGCCTTCAGTCACTTCCACAAAACAGAGTTCTTAACTGTTGACTTCACCCCCGCTGCCAGGTCCAAGTATTGAGTATCAGTCATTAAGTACTAGTTACACAGAAAATTTGGGCATGCCTCAAACTGTCAAGTCTACTTGTGCAAACTCAATATTTATATTAATTGAGGTGAGAAGTGATTCACTGTCAGACAACTGCTGTTTCCTTTGTTTGGATCTGATTGGCAGGACTAGATTATGCTGTGCAGTAACTGTCAAGGCGAGATAGGACACGTATCAGCCCTTCATCTTTAAAATGTTTGATGAGAGCTTTCATGCTATAAACCTGCTTCACGCTGCTCTAGATGACTTTTTTTAAATTAAAATGAGCATTAATTTAATGTAAAAGCTTTTATTTTTTGGGAAAAAAAATTACCAATTAATTTCACAGGACTAATGGGTATATGCCTGAGACCTACATTTCCCTGAACTTTTTCTGCTTGAATCCAGAGGCTGAAATTCCCTCAATCTCTCTATGATATATTAAGTGCAATTGAAATGACCAAAACCCAAGGATCTTCGAGTGAAATCAAGAACACACGAGGGTCCTGATTAGCCACATGCACCATGTGTTGTAGACAGAAATAAGGCTAGTTAGGTATGAGTCACAAAGTAGAAAGTTTGGTAATTATTTACAGCGTGTTCATAGAAATTACTATAAAAGGATAGGGATGACACGAGGGAAAACTGAGCCAGAAGCTTTTTCTCCTTTCACATTCATTTGAGTCAGCCTGGAATCGATAGAATTCTGTCCAAAGGACAAGGTGTGCTGTGTCAGGTGGTAATTACACCTCTGTGCTGTTCATATTATTTATACCTTTAAGTATGTATGCCAAGAAACTTCACGTCGCAGTACACCTGGTAATCTCTTCATTCACAGTAAAACAGCTCAGAAGATGATCACTAACTCTGAAAGAGTTGCTGAACATCCATCGCTTGCTTGCTGTTTGAGGGATTATTAATATGTTGCATCCTTTGTAAGTGAAAGTGAACTCTTAATTCCATAGGATAGGAAAGGCAGAGATGGTACTTCTAATGACACAGTAAGAAAAATATCAAGAAAACAGTGTTTTATGGCTGTCCGGCCCTTTATTTCATTAGGCTTCTTTTAAAGATTTATTTTGCTTTTCCCCTGAGTAGCAGGGCTGATATCACATCTGGACTGGGACCTTCACAAGAGGCTTAATGGACAGAAAGAAGAGAGGCTTGCAAGAAAAGATCACATTCAAGGAATATAATTTGTCAGGAAAAAGTGCCACTAATGACCTAGCTATCTCACTCAACCACAGGATCGGTGTCTACCCACTCAGCAAACTTAGCTTGAATTTTACTCCAATGCTTCATGTTACAGATGGCAGCAGGCTGATGCTGGATGTTATTCTATTCAAGCTAGTTAGTTCAGCCTCTGTGTAAAACCAATCTTTCTGTTTCTCAGAGGTTTCTGCTTTACATAATTTGGTTTTCTGCACCTGATAAGGTTTTAAAGTAAATCAATGAAACTTAGGTCAAAAGAACAAAGTTATTAGGCTCATATAGTGTGGAATTTATTAAGAGATAACTTAACTTGCTGGGAAAAAAACCAAACACAAAAACTAAGGGAAGCAAAGCACGATTCGTGTTTTCTCTCCAACATGTCACTGGGAATATCACTAGGACCAACCAAAAAAAGTCCAACAAATTCCTGATCTCTTTAATAAATTTCCCCCTTACTCTGCAATCAAAATCATTTACAGAATTAATAGCTACTGTGGATGAATTGCCCCCAAGAAAACAGATGGGTCAGAAAATCGCACTATGCACTGCAAGTGCGTTCATGGGCATGTTAAGGGTGGGGTTAGTCCGGCAGAGAGAAAATAAAAGCCCTGTTTGCTTTTGTTTCTAAGGGAACCTCCACTCATGTGTGTCATCATGTACTTTTGCACAGGGGCTTTAAGAATTTGTGCCTCGAGGCTAAGGGATGAATATTGTTGTTTTAGGTTGCAGATATGAGAGGGATGGTGCATATAAGCATGTAATGGTCAGTGCATGCGGTATTGCTGTGCTTTACATCCTAGTACTCTCAAAACCAGGTAAGTACTCCCCAGGAGCGTTTTTGTTCCATTTTTCAGATGCTATGTTAATAATTCTTGCTTTTTGATTTTTTTTTCTCCTTTTTTTTTTTTCTTTTTAGACAAGCAGGAAAGATGGATGCTAATTCCAGAAGCTCACCTGGAAACAAATTGTCCGAGAGTGTTTGTGCTCGGATCAAGTTGTCTTTGCAGTCATGTGTTTTGCACAGAGAGACAGGCCTATTCAGCAGAGAGTCAGAGGAGCTTGAGGCGCCTACTATCTTGCAAAAGAAGCCAAAACTGATGTGTTCTCAAAGCATACATCCGCTTCCATAAGTAACTCAGTGCATCTTCTTGTTTTTCTTACTTTGGAAGAATTAATCATTTTTGCATTTGCGAAATCTCAATTCTCATCTGAGTAACATATCCCATAATCTACTCTGATTGATTTTACTAATTCACTTAGCCATCCCAACTGCTTGGCTGTTGTTGCCCAGCTTCACAGGCTGGCTGTAACAGAAAACGCCAGGGTCCTGTGAGCCAACTTACTCTCTTTTTTTAACTTTCTTTTTATTTGAATAAAATTCCCAAAGACTTCTAGTTAATATGTGCTGGGAATAAAGGCCGAATAAATGTGGAACAAGGACTGTGGGTACCGACTAGTACAAAGACAAAACCAAAGACTGATGGCCATTTACAAGCATTTAAACATATTTCTTGCACTCGAAAAGACCACTTTCTTTTTATGTAAGTTTCTCTAACAAATTGCTTTAGCAGCTGGAGAAACCTGCACAACTGATGTTATGTGCTGCTGTTGCTGGTGCCATATCTCACAGCAAGCACGAGCTTTTGAAAGTGTTTGTAAAGGGCTGTACTTCTCTGGCACAATGCTTTACATCTAAATATCACGGCTGGCTGACATCTGATAGGCACTGGCCCACGGCACGCAGCTTTCTGGCAGAAAGGCAGACCCTGCTCCCTCACTGCAGCAAAGTGGAGTGCAGGTGTGCAGGGTGGGGCAGGCTGGGCATCAGGAGAAGAGTGGTGTGTGGCACAGCTCTCCCGCCCTCTCCAGGATGGGCTACTTCTGCCACAATATCCTGTGCTGGGTGCCTTGTCTTCTGAGGGACTACACAAGGAAATGGAAGTCCTAAATAAATTCAATGCTCTAACCACCCTTAGCACTGCGAGGTGACTTCTCTCTGCAGCCTCTCCACTGGGCTTGGCAGAGCCGGCTCTGCCTGTGCCAGGGCTGAACCTGGCCCAGCACTGCTGCACAAGCCTTATGTAAAGTCGCATTTGCATTTCCACAGAGCTGCAAAAATGGTTGTACATGACTCAGAGATGTTTTATGTTCTTTCTGGGGAACGAAATGCTTCTGACTTCCAGAGAAACGTCTACCTGTGCAGCCCTCTGGATGAGCCAAACTAATGCCTTTTGCTCCTGAGAAAATTTTCAAGGACAAAGGGAACTGTTGAAGGCAACGTGGTGCTCATGTAACTTTTTGTCTCTGCTAATGTCAACTTTGTATTCATTATAATCAGTCAGTGTGAAGGTCTCTGTTGATATGTATCAGAGAGACAGCTTACTCCACGCCTCTGTCCCGCTGGCTTCCAAATCACTTTCCTAGTAATCGCATTTGAAAGGGTGATCATTTTTGCCTTGGATTAGTCTAAAAGCCTTTCTGCCATTAACCCATTTTTGCTCCTGTGCCCGAGGCAGTCTGAGATGAAAAGGTAGTGGATGTTTCCTTTGGTTTGTTTGTTTTGTGCTTTTTGCAGCACTTTCCTCAGGAGGAGGGGGACATCTCAAACACAGGCATAGCCAGTCCCTCTGTCCCCGTCTGGAAGCACACTCCTACCCTTGGCATCGTTCATTTCATGCAGCCCGATGTGTTGTCAGCCAAACTGGATTGCGTCAAATGTGCAAACAACTTGTAAGTGAAAATGAGCAAATTATGGCGGAGTCTTCCCAAGTGTGTGGAGAGAGGTTTATATAACCAATTTCTGAAAAACAGAGAGAAAAAGAGCTGGCAAGAAGGAGAAGATTAAACCCAAGGGCAAAAGGAAGTATTTCTAAGAGGAGAAAATAGTGGTTTAGCCATCATGCGTGAAGGGCTTTTAGGTGCAACCCAACAGCAACCCAGCTCTCAGAATCAGAGAGGGACCAGTGTCACATCGTGCAGGTTTCACTCCAGGACTTTGCTAGCACAGAGTGCCACTGACCTGCAAGAGTGAAGGCAATGAGGGAAGAAACAGCAACTTCTTCTTGAGAAGATTAGTGGGAAGAAATAAAGGCAACAAAGAAAAGAAGTCACAGACACACAGGGAAAAGAATTTATTTTTTATTTTTAATTTCTAGATTTCACTTTAGATTTCTTTTATTTATATTACAACTTTGCCTTCCACAGACAAGTTCATCATAGTGAGCTGCTTCATGTAACTGTCAGGCTTCAGGACGATGAGGTGAAATGTGTATGTGAAATTCTCTGTCTCGTCCATTCACAGCCTTAGAGATCTTGGATCAAATCAAAACAGTAAATGACTCAAAGTTTGGGCTGCTGGACTTGATTTGCTCCCAGCAAAGGGAACATGGCTGAAACAGAAAATATTTCCTCCTGGAGGGGTTCCATGGAGAGACTGACTGCAGGGCACATACCGGGAGCAGTGATTAGCGCAAGGGTTGCAATGTACATTCCCAGCACAGTCCAAACAGTAGTTTCTGGGTATAAGTGCAAGCCCTGAGTCACACTGTGACTGCTGATGGAATAATCTGACCAATGAGCCTGAAAAACCATACCCATTTCTTCTGAAGTAGGGAGCTTTCTCTCTAGTTTTAAGAAGACAGGAACATGAGTAGCTGTTAATAAGCCATTGGAAGGATAAGTATAAATGTGCAGATGTTTGAGTGACCTGCTAGGTCTTGTCTTGTAATCCTTACTAATTGGAAGGCACAATATGTTATTTCGAGTGCACTTAGAGGATCAGGTTCTGCCAGCTGCAGGTATGGCAATATGTATGGAACTGGCCGTGTTTGGGCCAGGCCACGGACTAAATTCGTCCGTGGTGACCTAGCTGTAGGCTTTTTACCAGATCACCATGTAGATGATCAACACTGCAATGAGGTCTCATTATGAGAACGGAAAGGCTGCATGGGGTGTGCAAGTATTCCTATGGGAAGCGTGCAACCTTTGTCAATCCTTGTTTTGTAGTTCAATGATGAAAGCAACATCTGCTATTAATGAAAGCCTTAGGTTGTGACATCAGTCACAACACAGAGTAGGAAGTCTTGCACTGATTTTAGAATATCATGCATTCCCATGAACTTTAAAGAAGTAGGATATCTTTTGTCACTTTAAAAAATATTAAGTAATCCTTTTGTGTGTGAGCTCCCTTTATAGGAAAATCAACTTGATATTGAAAGAAAATGCTACCATAACTATACGGATAATAATTTCTGATTTATATGGTCCTATGCATGGAACAGTACATGAAATTTACTGTTTTCCCTATATTTTTTTTCCAATGAAGTGAAATCAATACAAACATATCTTTTTAGACTATTTTCTGTTGACAGTGTTCCCTGTAAACATTAACTCATTATTTATCTATCCCAAGGAATGGTATGCATTGAAAGACAATCGCTTTGCAGTGGAATGTGACCTTGGCTAGTCTATAACAGCAAAAAAATGCCATCCCTCTGACGTTATATTGTTTTGATGGAGGGAAAAATTAGCTAACTTATTTGGAAAAGTTGCAAAGGGATCTTCAACCTCTTAGAATGAGTTCAGCTAACCTCTAGGCTCTCTCTTTGGGAATGCCATTATTTCGTGCTGGCACAGAGTCTTTTACCTAAGAGATTTTTACGAAACTTTAAGGAAACATTAATTAAGGTTACAGCATTTCAGGGGAGAGACAAATGTTCTTAACCTCACTTGAAATATCAGACTCCGGACCCGGTCTCTTTGCAGCACCTGGGACTGTGGATGGACCCTGTGAGCACCAACAAGCTCTGCCCAACGTTGGATGTCGTGGGATGCATCAGGGAGGGCACAGGGGTCACACTCAACTCCTCACTCAGCCTTCGTCCTGGAGCAGCCCTGCTCTTGCTGCTCCTGCTGCTCCTGGTCAGGGCTGCAAATGAGCAGAGTTTGTCACACAGACTGTGTCTGCAGAAAACAATTGGTGTCCTTGGCTATCTCAGAAAGCAAGGGTTGTGTGGTAGTCCTGTGGTTCTGTCCATAGTCTTTCTGCAATAGAAGGTAACTCCTCCAAACGGTGTCCCAAAAGCTCTCTGTGCTGCTTTGGCAGATGCTTGTTCTGGGGAGCTTGATGTGGTGCCAGGGAACAGCTGCTGGGATGCCAATATTGGCACACTGCTGGCTGGTGGGGTCAGGTGTGCTGGGGCACCAACCTCTTCAGTGCTTGGTGCATCTCCCATCACGTGTGGGTTGGAGGAAAATATTGTAAAAGGCAAAATACAATGTGTAAATGACTCTTTTTAAAAGTGTGTTTCTGGAACACCTCCCCTGGGTCATTCAGTTTGCCAGAAATAATCCTTCTCTCACAGTCACAGTCTCAGTGACCTCAGCCTACACCCATTAACATAACTTGTTCCAAGCTCAGCAGAGGCACCTCTTCATGCTAGGAATGGTTTTCCATTGTTATGTTGGCTGTTGGTACCTAAGCTTTGGGTCTGGAGTCAGAGCTAGGACCCTGGGTGTTGGCACCACACCCATAGCCAAGCACCTCTCCCTGGCTGAATGGATGCTGCTGTACATCCAGTTCTGGAAATCAGACTGGGGCAATCAGGGGAGGAATGCCCACGTAGGGTAACGCCTTAGGTTTGGATTAAGAAGATATTTTTGAAAAGAAATTTCCCAGTTCCCCATCCTTGCCTGGCTGACAACCTACAAAGCAACCTACAGAAAGCTGGGTTCCCTTCAGTTAAAACCCAAACTGAAGGATGCACTCCAGCATTTCCCCTTTTGCTGTCTGTCCCCTGGGATCTTCAGTTACTTCTCTCTAACTTGAGGAGAATTTCATAGTCTTTTATTGTATGCACTACAGGAAGTAAATAGATCATGCATGTGTAGTGTTTGGCATGTACACAAAGAAATTCTCTTCTATTCTCTTCTATTACATTTCCTAGTAATAGAGATACCACACTCTTCCCTCACTACAGCTCTCACTTTTGCTCTCGGGGTTTCCTTGTATTTGGATGTTTCTGCCTGAAATCATGCCACCTCAGGTGAGGGCACCTACTGTTAGAGAGTGGCTATTTTTTTTTCTCATTATAAAGAGTCATTTAGATCTCCAAATGCACATGGTTAGGTTTTAATATTTAAATCAGTCACACATGCATCAAATTTGAGTGGTCGACATTATGCTGGACTGCTTGTTGTGGACTGCTTGTTGGAAAACAAAATTAAGACTTCCCAAAGAATCTCTCCCTTCATTCTTGTCCTGTTCTGTCATCCTCCTTCCAAAACAGGGCTCATCAACTTTGTCCAACAGATTTTCGTCTCAGAATATCTTTCCTGCAGATTTTCATCTTTTTCTGGTTTCTCTGTCAAGCATCCTGACCGCTGCAGCACTGCTGAGCCTGATACTAGGCTGCGAGTTTACCGAAAGGAAACTTAAATTGTAACAATTTCCAATTATTCTCTAAAAGGATGCTATTTTTGCAAGCTGCTGCTGCAATGCAAAAGACTGAGATGCTATACATTCTATACAGGGTAAGGCAGTTACTGGAGCCATGGAGTTGGTTGCAAGGCTAGAAAAATGTTAGTATAACATCACCAGGATTCTGGCAAGGAGGAAAATTCAATAACATTTCATTTTTATATCTACCTATGCCCTAAAAATATATGTAATCCAATTTACTGTTTAAAAAAAATTTTAATAATCTTTAGTTTCAAGTCAATCTTAAAATGAGGATAAATAAATAAATAAATAAATAAATAAATAAAAAGTTGAAATATCATAGTTAAAAATGTCATAACTTACTGTCCATTCCAACATTTTTAATGCTTGCATATTAGGATTGGTGAAGAAGAGACACACATTTATAACTGTATGCATAGAGAGGCATCTAGTTTAGTCAGTAGTTTAAAAAAATCTTTAGAAATGTCCCCTAATTCTGCTTTACCTTACAGCCTGAGTCATTGCTTGTGAAAAATTCATATGAAATGAGACCAAATGAAAGAGATAGCATGCCCAGCAGGCCGACCTGGATTTTGATAGCACAGTTGTGTTCACACTAAAATCTACGATACCTGATGAGCATGCTGTCTACTGAGCATCCGACTGATACTGTCAACCTCATGTGAATCCCTGCACAGAGGCAGCCATACCGTGAATCCCACGCCACAACCTGTATCAAGGAGCCACCTTGCTGACAAGCCTTTTTGAGAAGCCAGAGACTGAACAGACTTGGAGAGTGAAGGCTCTCCAGTCATCAGGGTGGTCCCACGAGAGCTGGTAAGGCAGAAGGGTGTTCTGGGGAGAAGCCTGTATGCCTGCTGCTCTCTGCATTAAACAAGGATACTGTGCTTGCCTCTTCTAGGCAAGAGCCTGTTACTTTTATACATCCATCCTTTAAATATTTTATGTTAAAAAAATGTTAAGATTTCTGCTCTACAGCCCACCTTCTGAGGACACGTCAGATAATTTGCAGAAATGAGGTTTCAGACTAAGAGTCACAGTAACGTGCTGCAGGAACCCAGTCGTCAGACTGCAGTTTATCCAATCAGGAAATACAGCAGGGTCATGCGATCCGAGCAGCTTGCTTTCAGTGCTTCCAGAGAGCTGCTTTCAGAAATAGCTATGACTTCACAGCTATTTGCCACAAACTGCTTAGCCAGTAATTTAAATACCAATTGAATTAGTGAAAATCACTACCAGTGCAGAAAGGTAACATTTGCAGGATTAATAATTTCCTACAAATTATTTGACCTATGCTAATCTCTGTTATTGAACCACCGCAGTTATCTTTTCCCTCCAGGCTAGCTGCTCTCTAATTGCAAGCTGACCTTGAGGTATAGCATCAGCTAGGCAAAACCTAACCCAGGGTGGAGCATCACCAGCAAAAACAGAAAATAGAGCAAAACAGAGCTGTGGTTGTTCCTTAGCCCTGTTCTCCTGACTGCAAGCCCACTATAGCACCTCTGCATTGAAAACTGCAACTGCTCTTTATTAATTGAGTTTTTATTCTGGCTGCACATGAGGAAGCATCAGAAATTATGTAGCAGAGGTAGTGTTTCATTAGCTGGTGGAAGGTCATTGTGAATCTCTCTCGGCTCAACTGCTGTGCAGCCAAATTCCTCCCTCAGCTTCAGGCTCTCTGAGATGTGACTTTCATTTAAGTCAAAGCAGCAAGATCAAGTATCTAATTCAGGGCTCAGAGAAAGCAACCTGAATCTCACTCAGATGTGGCCAGAAAGTGTTACCTCAGTGTAATCAGAGAAAACCTTTTATTGTCCTTGAGCACATTGATCCGGTGGCATTAGCTGCTGCCCCAGGGAAAGGGTTGTTCAGTAGGAGCTATGACAATCTGCCCTTTAAACCGAGTGTCTGCAGGTCATTGAAGACATTTGGACAGCCTAGTTCCTGTGCAGGAGGATGAGAGACTTCATCCTGCATGGAGTTGAAACTTGAGGGCAGGCTTTGCGGGTGAGAGCCTGACAAGGAGAAGCTCTGGTCCATGTTTCCCGCAGTTTTATCCAGCACCATGCTGCTCAGGCACTGGAAAGGACTCTCCTTTGTGGCACCCATCTGGAGCAGGGGCTCTCAAGGAGGGGGACTTGGGCCTGATAGGTGTTGGGGGAGGCCAGGAGTGACTGGGAGCCAGAACATCAGCACGGGGCTCCCCTCTGCTCCTGGGGGATCTCCCACACTACGTGCAGATCTGCAGGAGAGGGGAGCCAAAGGCTCTGTTTTGCTTTGCAAAGGGGGTGGATATTTGGCACAGTACAGGGAACAACTGACTTCAGAGCTGTCCTTTTCTGGGTTTTCCTGCACAAGGGAGTGAGCTAGACCACTTCCTTGTTTATAAAGGGCTCCTATTTCGCCCTTATTCTGTACAAACAGAGTTATGATAGAGAGTACAAGGTGTCGTGGAAACTTGTTTTTGAAAGATGGATGCTGGAAGCTTGAATAAGAACTGGATTACATTTCCAATTACTGGGGCCAAATCCTTCTCTCAGTTACTCCCGTAAAGCCAGAGTAACTAGCCGGTGTGATCAGTTATTTCAGGTACCTCTAATGTGACAGGAAAAGTCACGTCTGATGACACTCAGACTCACAGCATTTCCCCAGCAGCTTCCAGTTGTATTTAAATTACTTTTCTAGTAGTCCAACAGGATGGATGTTGTTCAGGGAGTGATAAGCCTGTAAATATTTTCTTTGTTAAAAAGAAATGCCAGACTCAGTATTGTCCTCTGGGAATGTGACATTGACAGGTGTTAGGGTTCAAAGATCAGAAAACAATAGCATTAACTTTGGAATGGACATGGGTTTCTGACCTGGTGTGGTGACTGGAAATTTCACTCATCAAAGCCCTGGGAAATTAAACACCCCCCACACTTCTGACTCTTTCATACTGTATTAGCTTTCCTTCACAGGGTTCACTTATCCTTGCTTATTTTGAAACACAACTGAAGATTTTGTTCTTGATAGTGCATCATATGACTTCTCCTGTAGGGGTTACTGTGGAATAGGGCTGTCTAGGTCCTGGTTGCACTGACAAACTGAGAAGGTTGTGTATACACATGTGTGCATATATGTGTGCATTTGGGTAGCAGTCATTCTGTATTAAGAGAATATAGAATGTGATTTTTTTTCTCCTTAATCCTGCTCTTGTTGCATATTTATGACCATCTGCCTGTACTTAATGCAGTGAAGCTGTTCGATGATATCAATATTATGACAACTCAGCTCAACAGATAAGTGATGTACGTATCAGTGGAAGAAGGCAATCCCCACCGCGTGGGAACTGCATTGTCTGGCCATCACTGTTTCACCCATTGTACTTGTCCTGTAATTCTCTGAGCGCTCATTTTGTGCTATTTGTACGTTCCAGTCTGACATCTTCAGGTGTCTCATGTAATTCTGCTCTAAGTACAACCCTTATTTATCCCCAAATCGTGCCTTTGTATTTAAAGACTGTCATTTAGTCACCAGCATTTCTCTATTTGCAGCTGGAGTTTTCTCTTTTACCTTGCAAGTGCATCAAACTCCTCTCTTGAAGGGATAGAGGAGTCTGAGATTTGAGGGCATTCATTTGTGTGTGTGGGTGAGCAGGCAAAGTTCCCGCTGGCTCTAAGAGAGTGCTCACATGCTGTACATAGTCCAAACATGCCTCCTTCCTGGCCTTTATTTGCAATTCAGACAGAAACAATAATAAAGCAAACTTCAGCCAAAGTTCTTTCTCCAAACTTGGCTAAGGTTTCTCTGCATGAATCCCCTCTGTCCCAACCCCTTGTTTATCCCTTTCAAAGAAAGAAACCCTTCTCCCATCCTAGCTGGAGCCAACAGGATCCACCTGCCAGCACGAGACAGCTCTGTACTTTTGTGCAGGATGTTAGTACCTGAGCAGAGCATGACTAAGCAGAGCTGCTTTCCCTGTGCAGGAAAGGGCCACCCAGCTGCAAAAGCTGTATTCAGTACCTGTGTCCCCTTCTAAAGGACAATAGACAAAATCAGATAAAGCAGCAAGAGAACTGAGAATGCCTCTGTGAGAGAGAGTTATGAAGAGCTAATAAAATTAATGCAGTTTATGGAAGAGAACTTTGGCTAGTGTGTGGATGAGTTTGTAAGGCACTGTATAGAGAGAGGGTATCATGGAGATATTTGATCAGAGTGAGTCTTAAAACTTAATGTCCAGATGTTGAGGCGAGGCAGATTTACACTGGAAATAAAATGCATATTTTTAATACCAGGATTGATCTATTCTTGGATTAATTTACTAAGATGTGTGGTAAATACTCTATCATATGAAACCTCTTAGCCCCTCAAGAAGATTTCTTCAGGCAGAAATTCCTGGCAAAATGAGGTTTAGGAAGTAGAAATTCAAAGCAGACAGCTCAGAAGTACTGTCCCTTGCCTTTGAGACGACAGCTGGTCCTCCCCAGTGTGCTGCCAGCACCACTATCATGGAATATCAAACGGGCAATATGACGTTGGTCCTTTATTCCAACCCATGGCCAGTATTTTTATTGCTGATCCCACTCATTAGCCATATCATACTCCTGATGCTGGGACAAAGAGGCTGAGGTCAGTGTGTTAATGTGCTTCAGGAAGAGGTGCCCCAGTGCTGCCCCCACTTTGAGTGTGGTTTAGAAGTGAGCATTCCCAGAAAACACCAAAGAAAGATCAAAGGTCTTCCTTATCAGCTGGAGTGCTCGTTGGCTTCTGTTAGCGTTTTACAGCATTGTCCCAACACAGATGAGAGATGAAGTGACAGGTCCTGTCATTGTGCCCAGGAATTTTCACTCTGTGACCAGAATTTTGACATACAATATGGACAAAGCAGTAGGGAATGAGGCTACTGTGGGCACTGACCCCTTTTCTGTGGGATTCATTCCTCTCCTCCTTCAGAAAAAAAAAAAAAAATTCTCACTTTATACTAGGTATAGCACCTCTTCCCACAGCAAGTGTCCTAGCCAGCCTTATTTCACGCTCTGGCAGGACACGAGGTCTGTAGGAGTCAGACTTCTGCATGAAGTGATTCCTAACTGATGGGAGGGACTCTCCAGGATGAGGAACTCTCTTCCCGTAAAAAAGGCTGTTCATTTCACATTAAGTTTTAATTTAGCAGAACAATTGCTTGCTTTCTTCAGAGGAGGAGAACATGTTCCACTAACAAAGACTGTCTATAACCATTAACTTTGGCCCCGCTAAGCAAGAGGTCAGGTTTATTTTCCATACACTCTCCCTGCCAGACCTGTTTTCCCTTGTTCCATTCTACTGCTTTTCATCAGGTCACTCTTATTATAATTCATCCATGAAAAAAAGGAAGAAACGAAATTATTTCCTTTAATGCAAACGTAATTTAAATATCAACATGCAAGATGGGAATCAGAAAACAGCAACAAAATTTAGAAATAACCTTTTTCTTTGACCAAGCAGAACATGTCTCACAGCTCTAACAGGACAAGAGCAAATATTTTTCTAGACTCAGCAACTGGAAATGAAAAAGCATGACAGTTTTAAAGGACAGAGAAATTCAGCTAATTGGAGTTAGCTACAACTTGCTTTCAATATAGTGTAATCACAAGCAAGGGAGGGACAAAGGGAGTAATTCAAGATTTATTTTTGCCACCAAATTTTGGTCTGAGAAATCTAGATATTGGCATTACATCAAATGACTAGTCCATTAATCACATTTAAAATACTCTTTGCTTTTACATTTCCCTTTTTTGATGAATAAGAGTATTTTGCCAGTGACAAAGATATAAAGCTCCACATGTAGATTCACTTAGCAAAAGAAATCCCACAGACAGACTGATACTTTTTTTTTTTTTTTTTGGTGCAAGGTAATACAGTCTAAGATTCCTGAGAAAACTTGTGAAAGAAAAGATTATCTCATGCTTGAGTATCTTCCAAACTTTGCAAGGAGCAAAGCTGCACTGATTTAAGTGTTTGGGGCGTTATGAGTAGCAGCTCTAACTCAGTTCAAAGGCAGAAGGACACCAGAGGTCATCTCGGTCTAGTACAGGCTTGACTTCAAAACTCGCTGCAGTTACTAGAAAGACTGTGACATCTTGGAAACTCTGGTGCAAGCAGGGCTGGGCAGCTGGCTGGTTAGCTGGGACGCGTGGAACGCAGGACACTGATGCTCCACTGGTGGGTCAGCTGTTCTCTGGCTTCCCCATGGGTGAAAAACATCCAGCTGTGGGCACGAAAATGTGTTTAACTGAGGTGCCAGCTGAAGTCTCCTGCTCATCTGGCTGGGGGGCAGCTGTGCCAATGGTATCACTCTCATCAGAGAGCAGGATGTGGTCCCAGAGAGAGGAAGATGAGTGAAAAGCAAAGAATGCTCTAGTCCTTTGCTTTGGCACAGAAGCCTCTCCTTGTGACAATCTCACTTGAAAGAAGAAACACAGCACCTCCATTCCAAAGAATAATTCATCTGAGATAAACCACATGCAAAGTCACAAAGAAAAGGCTGGGACAGTGAAAGCCGGTGCATCTGTCAAGAAACCAAGATGTAGCAGTGACATTGAGGAGGTTGTTTTCTCATCAAATAAACCATTGAGCCCCTGATCACATATTCCACTTTGGAAACAGGCTGTCCTTAGCCATGGGTCTGTTATTCTCAAGTTCAGTTTGTTTTGCTCAGTTTTGTTTGTTTCTGTAGTCCCTTCACAGTTTTTCCAAAAGGGACACTAGCACACAGACACACACAAAGTGGAAAAAAAAATGTTTTGCTTTCTGGAAACCCCATGGCTAAGAACACCTAAAATGTCAGCTGCCAGTTTATTTAGACATGACAAGGCATATGACTAGACATGGAACACAGCTGAGGCCAATTCTATTCCCTTCCTGTTATTATGTAAATGTCTTAAGAAAAAAAAATAGAAGAAAATTGGTAGGGCATTGAACAGGGGAGACCTAGCGTTTCTAAACCTAGACTTTTCTTGCTATTTCCTTTCCACATCCACCTTCCTTCTCACTGTAACCAAAGCTTGTGTTTACCTATATCCTCTTCTCCTCTACAGTTCATAATTGGTTAAAATCACCGGTATAAATCTTTCTTCCCTGCCTATACCAGTGTTATTCAAAAGGACTGGGTGGGGAGAAAGAGGAGAGGTCAGCCTAGTCCTTTGGTCAGCTGACATCCCAAACCCACTTGTGGCAAAATCCCTGTGTTCCAGCAGACACAGAGATGGGAACTTCTGCTCAAGTTTCTCTGCTCCTTGGCTCGTGTTCATAGCCCTGGCTGGCTGGAAGGATGAAGCAGGGAAGGCCCTGGTACCCAAGCTCTGCGCATACAGCAGAACATGGCTTCAAGGCAAACGCCAGGATGTAGCACATTTCATCCCTGCTCACTGAAATCAACTTAACTTCTTCTTATGAGATCCATTAAAGGAGAGACTTGGTGCTAGATGACAGAATAGGAGCAAAGTATTTCTCTACATGAACTGTTTATTGGGTTACTGAGATTATCTTGCATCAGTAAGCAGGACACGGTGATGCATGCGGCCCAGGAAGAAAATGCTGAAGCCCCTTAGGGCAATTCAGATGGAGAATCCCACCTGCTAACATCTATCAGGGTATTACTTTTCTCTTCCTACATACTCCACCACTGTGATAGGACTAGGTTAGTTGCCTGGCTGCTCCTGCCTTTTGTGGAGTAAAGGCCATAGCCCTCACAATGGACAAAATGGTGTCTCTTAAGCTTCTCTTTGCCCAAAGACCTGTGAAAGGAAGAGGCAAGTTCTGCTCCTGAAGATTGCAGAATAGGGCAAAGGGACCCTGTGACTGGCTTCCGCTAAAGTGCAGGAGACGGTGGGATCAAGGGACTGTGACAAGGTTCCTCCAAAGATCTGCCATAGCAGAGCCCAAAGAGACACAGGAGTTATGGGAGGTCACCAGTTATGAGAGATGGTGGAGCTCGGTGACAGGCATTTGAAATTCACTGGGAAAGCTATTGAGACGTGAAACTGAATAAAGAAACACAGAATTTCCCAGCAATATCCCCTTTTTGTTTGTGTACTATACCAGAACTGTCACATGAAATGAGGAAAACATAATGTGTCATTTTGAAGGACACATCAAGGTGCTAAAGAGCTGCTGGCTCTCGGAGACACTGACTGTGCTACATCTGGTCACTTCCCCCACCGAGGAGCCTGGGGCTGACGGCTGGTAAAGCATGGTTGGGGTAGCACAGGAGGTAGCTGGTGCGTGACCTTTAATTCCTCAGTTAGAGGAAACTGCCTGCAAGAATGCAGGAGAAATCAGAGGAATTAACTTGGGTCTGTTAATACCAGATCTGTCAGTCTAGTTCTTTGGTTAAAGTGCATGGGAAGTCCTGTAAACAACCAATGGCTTTAAAGGCTTTTAGCCAGAAGTCTGGTCACCTTCCATCCCACTTTGCCTGACCTTGAGCCTTAATTAGAAGGTCTGTGATTCATGACTAAACAGAATAATTGCATAAAAAACAGAGCAGAAAGGCATCCAGACATAACTGAATTTACTCTAAGTATGAACATTTGTGCATGTACTGATCATCATCAGGATAATAACATGGTACATTCCAGATCTTTGTATATACTCGTGCAAAACAAATGGCCCCAGGTGGTTTCTGAAATGTCAAAATCCTGTTCTCAGCCTGTAACTGTTAATTTTTAACTACTACTTACATTCCTCTTACTTTACATATTAAACCCACTTGTCATCAGTTATTGATTTCATAGCTTTAACATTCAGTGAAGGAAAACAACCTGTGGGACAGAAAAAGGAAAATCTATGTCAGGATGTGCTCCACTTTGTATGCCATTTAGTAAAAGACCTACAAACTACAGATCCCTTTGGCATTGTCCAGCTTCCTCATCCTTCCTCCTGGCTGCAGAACAGCAGAGGAAAAAGGGGCTGTGTTTTGCAGAGGCAGACGAGCGCTCGTCTTTCCGTGGCCCCCGCGTGTGTCTCCTCTCTTTCTAAGCAACACACGTATGGGCAGCACTCAAATGCAGTTGCTGAATGGCACGGAATAAACCTCAGTTCAAGTTTTGGTTTGGCACTGGGATACACCCCTTCTGCTTCCCCTCCTGCACCTGCTTGTGCCAGGAAGGGAACAGGGGGTTTATTCTCCAGTAACTCCCCTCCCGTCTTCCCCCACAGAGCAGCCTTTGCTGCTGGGCGTGCTCTCAATGGATATCTGGCTTCTTCAAGCAGAAAGTTTTGACAACAACACAAATGTTGCTATTCTGCCAAGTGCTGCAACCTCTGAGAGTCAGGATCCAGCCTATGATTTTCTTCAGCAGATATTTTTAAACCTTTTGGACAACTGGAGCTACAGAGTTTCTGAATTCAGATGTGTTGCAAAAGCAGATCCTTCCTTCCTTATCAGTGAATGCTCGTCAACGTTTTACTTTCATGAAGTCCAAGCACCAACATTCAGGTCCTCAGTCCTTTACAGCCAGGAGGTATGACATCCACATCCTGACAGTGCAGAGACTCGCAGCATGGCCTCTCCCCTCCACCCATATGCTACTGATATTTCTAGAAATTCAGGCTTCCTTTTATAAAATGACGTCCCACTTCTGTAGGCAGAGTCGACCCAAAAAGAGATGGCACCAGGGGATGTGTATTAGCTGCAACACTTTGGACGTGGACTCTGAGGTTTTATTTGGCCTGTAATTAGGACTTGATAAAATGGAGCATTTATCAAATCTAAATGCGGTAGGAACATCCCCCCTTTGATAAGGTGGTTATTTTTTTGGGTTACTGTGTACACATCCCTGCCCGTACAACATTGAGAAAGGGGGGATAAACAAAGGAATGAAGTCAAAGAATTAGGCAAAAGTGAAGGCTGTGTTTCAACCATGACCAACATAGTAAATCTAAAGGCAGCAGAAGTGCCTGATCAGGGAAGGCACACAATTATCGGTGTAATACTAGCTGGCAGCTCAAGGGAACTCAGTAATTACAGTGCAATTCTTGTAATATACAGGGACAAATGTTTTGCAGACTTAATACTTCCTTGAGGAGCAATGGCATAGATTAATTTGTCTCCTCCTGCTGTCTGTCTTTGGGGCCAGAGGCCCAAGGAGGAGGGCATACTGAATACAAGTCTGAGCTGGGGGTCCCTGCCTCGTGTGTGTCACCACAGAGTGGTTGCATGTATCCACCTCTGACACAACCAGAGGACTTTCAGTAAGACAACCGACAAGTAAAACATCATGCTTTAAGATTTTGAAAATGTTTTAACAGTCGAAGAAACTAAATTAATTGAGTGGGGAGGGCGTTGCCTTCTCTGCAGGAGGAGACCCTGAGTACCTGAGCAGCATCAGATGCAAATAGGTAATGAAACTCTCAGGAAGAAAGGACAGTTGAATGTTTTCAGGATAAATTTGGGAACCAAATCTCTCTTTTAATTGTGGATTATTTCAGATACCAGTTATTTCAAATGAATTCATTTGGACAAAATCTATTTGGTCCAAAATCATTGATCAAAACTAACAAAAATCGTATCTCTTTCTGAATGCTTACATCCACAGGGAATTGTTATTTGAATTTTTACTCAGCAGCACATATCAGACTATCCGGTAATATTATGTAGGGAATGAGTTCAATATTCACAATGATGCACCATTTCCCAGTCTGCTCTGCTGCTCAGCCTTGCTCTCAGGGTCTGCTGAATGGTGAAACAGACACGCAACTGGCTCAGTCCATTAGTGCCTGGCACCCCTCCTAATTTCTGCCTTCACTGTGCACTGCAGGAGCAAGCTGCTAGTGCAGAGCTCTTAAGAGAAGTGTATCACAGAGGAAGATTATTAACCTCTACTGTGTCCACCAGAGAGCTCCTGCCTCCTGAAAGTTAATTTTCTGATTTCACTGTTTGCACTTGTGCTGTCCTCAAAGGAGAAGCACACAGATGACCTCCTAAATCAAAAGGGATCTAATGAAAATGTACATACCTTTGGAGATATCTCTGTGTTGCTCCCAGCTCCCAGCTATCCAACATGAAAATCTTGAACAACCCCAGTGCTGTTGATGGGTGAAATCTTTGACCTGTAAAGCTGCTGAATTTCACCAAATTTCATAGAGCATCTTAAACTCAGTTTTACCACGACCCCGGCCCAGTGGCCTTGCTGACATGCTGCAGGAGTTTTGTGTGTTACTTTCTCTACCAGGAGCAAAAGATAAAGAGGCAATGTCTCATCTTGGGCATTATCTCTTTTCTTCATCAGTGAAACCACTCTAGAAGTTGGGTCTAGGAGATGAAAGCTTCAGCAGATTTTTGTGATAAGACTCTAATATATTTTGCTTATTTCGTTTTGTAAACACACGTATGCTAATTGCTTCCTGTATTTGCATGGATTTGATTTTCATACCACAGTCAAATGGTTTTAAAATCTGCTGAATTAGGGAGGCACATCATAACATAAACCCCTATATGTAGTATCTTGGTCTATGGATATTTGATGGACTTCCTTAATGTACATATAATTTAGCTGACGTGCAAAAGGTGCGTAGAATTCACAAAACAACTTTGAACTCCTTGTACCAAGTAATCAGCTTCACTCCTGGCAATAAAAATAAATGTGGCAGGAAACTGCACTGTGCTTGAGGCTGATGTGCCCAAATATTTTATTTTTTTTAGCAACCGGGCTCCTTTTTAGCCTCAAAATTCATGCAAGCAAGTTGTTTGTTCTGACCTTTGTGTAAGTGGTTTTTAGATGCGCGTTCTATACTTCTGGTGCCTGATTTGAGGCAGAGCCTGGATGCAGAAGTGCCAGACATTCACCCCTGTAATTATTCTCACACATGCTCCCACTGTCACCACAAGACAGTTTTAGAGCAGGCTGAAGCTAAAAGAGACCGTGCCACATCCACATGTTCTCCAGTTCCTCATTCTGACCCTCTGCTCTATGCCTAGAACTCATTCAGGCAGAGTTATGTCCCTGCCAGGCTTTGACCAATTCCAGATGCCAGATTCCAGATGCCAGATTCTCTGTACTCAGCCAGGAATGTTGCTTCTCTTCATTTTTCCACAGAACAGCTGGTTACCAGAAAATCAGTGGTGCTGAAATAGAAGAATCATACAGCAGACATTAGGAGTTGGGACCCAAATTCAGTCTTCTCTTTCAGTCCTGATCCTCTCTGCACTCCCAAGCCCCTTTTGTAGCATCAACCTGAAGTGTAGTGGCAGCTAGAGATTATCAGGAAAATGATCCTGTGAAAAGTAACAGAAATGTCGTCATTGATTAAAGACTAAAGCAAATGGGGTCACACTAAGACCACGAAAGAAACCTTATTTCCAAAAATGCCTGTTTTGTATTTTGTAAGTTCATCTTCCTTTAAGCATTCGCTTGTATTTCATACAAGTCTGCTTAAGAAAACATATGCTGAGAGAGTACACGTGAAACACCTACTGCTTTAGTCCTTTCAGGGATTAGGAAATGTGAACGCAGAAGAGCATGAACCTAAAAGCAAGCAAGAAAGAAAGACCATTTCTCCTGAGGCCTGTAGAGGCAAGACCATCTTCTGAGTCAGGAGAAACTGCAATTATAGGGGTTCTCCAGTACAAGACAGTTATTTTGGTTTTGATCAATGCTAATTTTATTGATAAAAATGTCTGGACTGGATTATGAAAGGCCGCATGACTCACAGGTGCATACAATAGCGTATAGAAAAGATCAGAAGAGAAAGTGAACTTTCTCCTGCCTGCGGTGGAGTGAGTCACAGTCCAGAGAGGTGGGGAAGATGTGACCACTGCCCAGCCACTGCTTTGCACTGCCACCAGAGTGGGGCTGGGACAGGGAAATGGGTGGCTGCCACTGGAGGGTATCCTGCCCAGGCTAACTGTGGCATGGCTCAGCTGCCCTGTGCCAAGGCACTCTGATCTTCTGAATGTGCTCACACACACACACACACACACACACACACACACACACACACATATATATACACATATACACAAAACCAGATGCATTCTGTGCATGCTCTCTCTGGTCCAGGTCATGTCTGAAAGTCACTACAGAGCTCTAGGTTACTAAGTCCATTTTAAAAATTAGTCAGCTGAATTTGTCCTAACAATCACAGCTTATTCACTCTACTCCCTTCTTTGCAGCCTGGCAGCTGTTGAGGCATGTGGGATGCTTAAGACTGTGTCTGTGACTGCCCCGTTTGGAGAGGGAAGTCCTGAGGAAAGTCACTCCTACAGGCTCACTCCTCAACCACAGTGCTGTCCCTACAGGGAGAGGCGCATCCCTGGGGAGGGAATGCCTTCACCACTTATTCTTGCCTTTGCTGCTGAACAAGCACTAACAGGAAATATTAGTCTGGCCTGGAAGGATGCACCTGTGCTCTGAGTCCTGTCCTCTTCAGCATACTCAGTGCAAGTGGCATTTTATCTGTTGGGGCTGGTTTGTGATATCTGACCTATTTTCATTCTGATGGCTATCTACTGTCCCCCTGCAAAAGGATTCTTTTTTTTTCTTCTTCTTCTTCTTCTTGTAATATCCTGAAGGCAATAAACAGCAGAGCCTTTTTCTGTAAGAATAGACCCTGATTTCAACATACATTACTTCTGTCCCATTTCAGAACCATTTTCTTTCCGCCTAGTGACTTGCAGCAGCCAGCCTAGGTTTGTCCAGTCGCTTACAAGAGCTGAAAAACTTTGACATCCTGGGAGGAGCTGCTGCTAAATGACTGCTGTTGGTGTATCTGCCTGGTGGTGGTTTGGTTTCCATCTTGCTTTCATCATCTCCAAAACCCAGTCCGTCGCTCTCAGCCATACACCAGGCACTCTGCTCACTTGTGCCAGTTTACTGGCTTAACGCTGGTGGCTTCGTGGCAAAAATCTATTCTGAGAGTTTCTGAAACAAAGCCTTAATGATATATGGCTGCCAAAGTTAGCTGTTTCACAGCTGTAATAGCACACTGTAGGCTGCGTGGGAGCCAAGCTGTCTTTGTTACTGTATTAAGGGAGGTGCAAGCGCCTGGAATGCTACAGGCAGCGAGAGCCGTCGTGGGTGGCAGCTGCCTTCCGAGTCCTTGAAAGGATATGCTGTGATAACTTGATAAGGTGTTTGCATGTGTTAAAGGGCATGACATCCACAAAAGACTGGCTGGTGAGAGCACAATTTTCTTTGGATGTGAGGTGTTTCAAACTGCATTAGAATTGGGTGGAAAATATGAAGCATGCTGTGTTTTTTGTACATGGCTTGAATTATTTCATGGAAAGTAGTTTTCCTGCTAATGTCTGATTCAGTTAATATGTTTACAGATTCTTTTGCAGTGCCCCTCAACTTTTCCAGTGAGGATATACCACATTTTGTTAGAAATCCTGAAAGTCATGGCACTGGGATGTGGGTTGGCATTCCCATCTGGGGGCTGGTTTCTGTAAAGCTGCTGTAAGTCAGCAAGAATTCCACAAGGTTATTTTGGCGTAAATACAGGGTAGGTGAGAAGGGTCTTAGACATGCTGTTCTTATTCTCTGCAAGTATGTGGACCTAAACACTCAGGGCAACAAGACAGTTTGACCACTGCAACTGGCCTTCTCCTTTTTCTGCCAGCTCAAATCTGGTCCATATGTGTCTTGAACAGAGCTTGCACTTCTGCAAACCATAGGTGAACCCTTTTACATAGAGGAAAGACACAAAGACTTCTCATGGTCAGATATCCTCTCCCCTCTGCTTGTCCTCATCAGAAAGCCCCATCAGCCCACCCGTGCAGTCAGGTCCCACACAGCCATTCTTGTTAGGCTGCTGTGGTTCTTTCTAGCAAGCAAGAACTTTAAGGTGCAAGCAAGCTCTTTAAAATAAGCGCATAGGACACTGTAACTAAGGATTTATGTCAGAGCGATTCTCCCTTCAGTCTCATCACTTGGTGGAGCTTTGTGAGCACAAAGGGGTGAGGTGCAGGACCCAAATATAATGTGAATACTGGCATTCCCTGGAGAAGGGTGAATGGCATGGCCAGCTTCTTTAAATTGCCTGTAGTCAGCCAGAGGTGCTGGGGCTGCGTTTTCCAAATAACTGAGAAAGTTGATTTTACCATGGATTTGTTTTTCAGAAATGGGGATTACACCGTATGACTGATTGGTGTGTCAGAATGAGATGTGTATCCCATAGTAATAGAGTATTTTAAGACTACTTAAAATAGTCTTGCCCTTGATGAACAAACTTAATTCACATGTTGAACAGTTTCTGGTCCCATTTCCTCTTGGTGAAACATCATACCTCATGAAAACAAATTCTCAGGGCTTTTTCCCCTTATGATCCATTCGTCTAAATTCCACTGAAGTTGTTGAGTTCTGAAAATTTAGCAAGAGGAAAAAGAACTCTTAGTGATTGTCTTGTTTGAAGGATTGAATGGATTAAATTTATAACTAATCCAGGGACACAAGCCAAGTATGTCTGGTTGTGAGATGAACACGGATTCTGCGCAAGTTACTGATACCAGTGAGCTGTTTCCATGGTGGGAACCTGAGATGAATGATTTGGACTGCAGTGCATTTAGCTTGTTGCAAAATCTGTAAACTTGACAAGGTAAAAGCACATACTGCATTGCACGTTGCTGCATTTGGGCTTCCGTTTATATGATGCTAACAGAAAATACAATATGCCTCTTTCTCTTCCAAGAACTTTCAAGCAGGAGAGGAAACTGTAAACCCAAACCATTGGTACATTTTTCTTTTTGCCTAGCATCATTTACAAAATATTTTTCTCTTTAGCAGAGGCAAACTGGGGCCAGACCAATCACACCTAGGCTAAGCGTGCTTCAGGAGGTCTGAGGTCTTCTCAAAACACCAGTAGAGATCCTCAGGTCTTCAGCGGGGCACCCAAACAAGTTGCTCAGGGCAAGGCAGGGTAGGAAATGAACTCACAGAGATGAACACGTGTGTGATCAGCCCAACATGAGTGCAGAGCACCTTGCTCCTTTCGCACTTAGAGTAGGAAAAGCTGCTTTACGTTCAGCCTGGTTTAGTGGAAGGAAGGTGTCTCTGCCTGTGGCAGATGGGCTCAAACTAGTTGATTTTGAGATTCCTTCCAACGCAAACCATTCTATGATTTGCAGCAGGCTTTTACAGTGCATGAATCAAATGGTGTGCTATAAATTGACATATTTTCTTACTTTCAAGAACCTTGTTCTTGCATCCATAACTTGAATGCCTTTGCTAGCAGTTCCTCAATCTCATTACCGAACACTGTTGTGTATTGAGTTCCTGACATCCAGGTTATTTCAGGATGCCACAAAGTGGCTGTAGCTGGAGATCTTGGACACAGGCTGAAAAAGCGAATGGATATTGAACTGATGTTGGATATAGATTAGAAATCAAAGAACACAGGGCTAAATTTCCAAAACTCATCTAACGACTTCAACGCTTCTTGGACTGATGATCCCACATGCTCAATCAAATGGATTATAGTTGCTGAATTGCCCTTATTGAAACTGTTTTTGTTCTTCCTGAAGCTATTTTTGTTCTGCATGTAGTTAATCTGGAAAGGGGTATGTTCCACTAGCATCTTCATACCATTAGCACGATAAATGTGCTGAAAATTCAGATGAGCTGCGTATAAGTTAACTTTAACAAGAGGCTTTTGAGTACACTTACAAGTTGCAACAATGCCGGTCTATTGATGTACATTGGAATTTGCAACTTCAGTATAAAATACCTCAAAAACTGGAAAATCAGAATATACTACATTTCATCTGTCTTAATATCTTCCTGAACTCTGCAGTAGCATCGTGTTTCTAGCTGGATGCCACACATTTTTCTTCTCCTACATGAACGGAAAACCTGACCTTGTAGGCTCCACTGCACAGTCCTGTCTGTTGCACAGAGAGTGAGTAGGTCAGATGTCAAAACTCAGGTGGTTGGTTGCCTTTTTTTTTTTTTCCCCAGTAGCCAGGAGTATGATGGCACAGGCAGATGCTGAGTTTAATTTCAGCATTCAGGTCCTGGCTGACTGGTTGGCACCTCTCCTGGGGCAGTCAACCCTAAATTACAGAAACACCAAGATACGAAGCAGTATTTGTATTCACTGCAGCTATGTGGCATTATTTTTTATTATTGTTGTTGTTGTTACTAATATTATTATTATTATTATTATTATTATTAGTATTGCACAGGAGCGGTTAGTTTTCTCCTTAGTAACAGGAGTAAGTGGTCTGAGGAACAGCAGTTCAATGGAAGTTCAAGTGGTTACTTACCCAGCGGGCACAACGGATCCAAGACGTGGAGCCACTTAGAAATGATAGCTAGAACCAAGAAATCAATGAGGAGGTGATGAATCTTGGATGTGTATTAGGTTTATGTCTTAAGCCAGCTATCTGGGAGATGCTTAAATCAATTCAAATTGTTTTGACAACAGATGAAGATAGCAAGTAATCATTCATGGTGTGGCTGCTATTCAGAGAGCAGTTGGGTTCCTGTCTTGTATGTTTCCTCTGTCAGGGAAAACTTCATTCTGAATTTGTGTGGAGAGGCATGAGCAGAAAACTCAACCTTCTGGGAATTTACTGTTTTAATGGTCTGTGAAAAAGCTGCTGGAGCCCCTTTTGTGACCCCATGCTCATCTCCAATGGCTTTCTCTTGGCCTTGTTCCCTGACTAAGCCAGGTGGCTGTGGGAAAGACCGTTTCATGCTGCTCCATTCTACATTTAGACACAGGCAGAGAGCAGAAGTGATGCTATAAAAAGTTTCAACTCCGGTGAGAAGTTCAAATCTGCCACTCATCCTGTAGAACCCTCTAGAGTGCTGCCCTTCCTCCTAAGCCCCCTTCTCCCCTCATACGCAGGCAGGAAACATTTGTGAATCTTAAACAGAGGTCATGCCTAAGACCGGTCCACTTGATTTTGCAAGCCCTTCATGTACAATGAACAAAGAACTGGTTATAGATTTTTCCTCCATCTTTGTTTGAAGAGCACATGGAAGGACAGGTGGGGTCAGTGCTGTAGGAGGACAGTGGAGGTGGGCAGCTGGAGGATCAGCAGAGTGAATCTATGGAAGTGGTGTAACTCTTGCATGTGGGAAGAAGCAGCGAAAAGTTTTCATAGACTGGGAAAGTGCTCCAGAGGGGATGCTCTCTGTTTCACACTCCCTGCCGCTGATTTCTCTAAGGGAGGAGAAGGGCTTCAGGTTTAGCTGTCTTGTCCAGGCTCTCTGCTGCTCAATAGGCACCTGCTAGCTTAATTTCTCTTTCATTCAACAGAAAAAGTGGTGGAGCTCTAAAGGACAAAAAACTTTTTTGCCATCTTTGACAATTCTCATATTTTGTATTGACTTCTCTTGTGATGAAAACCAGTGTGTTGTGTGTGTGTCTGTGTAAGATCATTGAGTCCAACCATCAACCCACAACTAAACCATGTCCCCCAGGACCACCTCTACACATCCTTTAAATACCCCCAGGGGTGGTGACTCAGCTCTTTCCCTGGGCAGCCTGGTCTACTGCTTTACAATCCTTTCCATGAAGAAATTTTTCCTAATATCCAACCTAAACATCCTCTGATGCAGCTCTTGAGGCCCTTTCCTCTTGCCCTTGTTACCTGGAAGAAGAGAGTGACACCCACATTGCTACTACCTCCTTTCAGGCAGCTGTAGAGAGTGATGAAGTCACCCCTGAGTCTCCTTTTCTCCAGGACATACAACCCCAGCTCCCTCAGTTGCTCCTCATATGATTTATCTTCTAGACCCTTCTCCAGCTCCGTTGCCCTTCTCTGGACTCACTCCAGCACCTCAATGTCTTTCTTGTAATGAGAGGCCCAAAACTTGCCTCAGCACTCAAGGTGTGGCCTCACCAGTGCCCACTACAGGGGGACAATTCCTGCCTTGGTCCTGCTGGCCACACTATTGCTGATCACAGTTGTGGCTACCTGGGCACACACTGGCTCATGTTCAGCTGCTGTTGACCAGCATCCCCAGGTCCTTTTCCTCTGGACAGCTTTCCAGCAGGTCTGTAGTGCTTTGTAGGGCTGTTGTGACACAAGTGCAGAAGTCGGCACTTGGCCTTGTCGAATATCAGGATGACATTTCCCTTTCTGTAGCCTAGACAGTGTCTGCCAAAACGGTGGGGTGTATCTTGGAATGCTGCTAAGAGAGCAGGCAAGCAGAACATGGCACATCAGCAGTTTTTGTGGCAGTAAGTGCAGAAAGGGCGTAGTCATCCTACCAGCTAAAGAGAAGGGTTCTGCCGGTGGTCATCTCCATCTCAGAAAGAGCTCAGCTGTGGTATCCACCTGGCAGAAAGTCATGTCCTCTGCACTTGCCAGAATGGATGTGGCAACTCAGAGAGATCTTCCGTGGAAATATGAAACCATCCAGGGCCCAGGCTGCAGGAAGTGCCAGAGTTTGTCAGGAGTAATGGATGTCAGTAGACACAGCAGCTGTGTCAGGTGTGACGAAGCGGATGATCTTCTCAGCCTGGCGTCAGAGCTACAAGAGGAAGTAGGAAGGTTAAAGAAGTCTGAGAAGGAAATGGACTGGCAGAACCATTCTCTGACCTCCTGGAGATGGAAACAGGAACAGAAAACATTAGAAAGCAAAAAAGATCAAGGGGATCCTATGTTCTTCCCCCAGCAGGCTGAAGACAGTAGCTTAAAGGGAAGGAGTGAATGGAGGCAAATCCACACTCGGGACAGCGGGCAAACCTATTCCCTGCCTACCTCGCCTTCCCAGGTGCCTCTGTACAACAGGTAGAAGGCTCTGGATATGGAATGCCAGTCAACAGGTACTGATTGCTACCACAACAGTGCCCTGTTGATAATTCTTCACGAGCTGGGACTCTGTGACCCCCATCCATGACATGGATGAACTGGAGAGCCAGGGAGTGGTCAGAAAGACTCACTCACTCTTCAGTAGTCAATGGCCAATGTGTAAGTCCAATGGTGAGTGGACGCTGACTGTGGGCTATTGGGGCCTGAGTGAAGCCACACCACTACGAAGCGCTGCCGTGCCAGACATGCTGGAGCTCCAGTGTGAACTGGAGTCCAAGGCAGCAAAGTGGTGCCACCACGGACATTGCTGGTGCGTTTCTCTCCATTCCTCTGGCAGCAGGGCGCAGGCCACTTTGCTTTCACCTGAAGGTGTGTGCAGTACACCTGGAACCAACTGCCCCAGGGGTGGAAGCACAGCCCCACCATCTGCCATGGACTGATCCAGACTGCACTGGAAAAGGGTGAGGCTCCAGAACATTTGCAGTACATTGATGACATCACTGTGTGGGAGAACACAGCAGGGGGAGTTTTTGAGAAAGGGGAGAAGATAATCCAGATCCTCCTGAAGGCTGGTTTGGCCATAAACCCAAGTTGGTCAAGGCATCTGCCCGGGAAATTCAGCTTTTAGAAGCGAAAGGGCAGGATGGACATCATCAGATTCCAGTGGACATGTTCAATAAAATAGCAGCTATGTCCCCACCAACCAGCTAGAAGGAAACACAGGCTTTCCTAGGTGCTATGGGGTTTTCAGAATGCATATTCCAGATCACAGTCAGATTATAAACCCTCTCTGTCATGTGACATTAAAGAAGAATGATTTCAGGTGGGGTCCTGAACAAAAACAAGCTTTTAAACAAATTAAACAGGAAATTGTTCATGGAGTTTCCCTGTAAATTGTTCTCAACTCATGATCTTTGCCTTTTGTGCCTCCCATTGGAGGGGGAGGGGAGCAGCACATGGTCTTTTTTAGTGGGAATACTAAATTGGAGAATACCATTCCTAAACTATGACAACGGTTCAGAAGGGGCAGGCAAGGAAGGAGGGGCAGGAGGGTTTCCTTCTACATCAAGAAATGAATGGATTGTGAAGGGCTCTCTCTGAAGAACGGCCACAAACAGGTCAAAAGTTCATGTGTGAGAATCGGAGACTGGGGTAACAAAGGGAACCTTGTGGATGGTGTCTGTCAGAGGCCCCCTGATCAAGGGGAGCCTATTGACAACACCACCTTCTTGCTCCAGCCACAGGAAGCACTGAACTCACCAGATCTCATCCTGCTGGAGCACTTCAACCCCCGACATCTGCTGGAAAAGAAGCACGGTGAGCTGTGGGCAATCCAGGGCACTGCTGGAATGCATGGAGGACAACTTCTTAAGCCAGGAAATGGACAGCCCTGACAGAGGGGATCTGTTACTGGAGCTGATGGTCACCAGTGCAAGTGAGCTCATGCGTGACGTCAAGGTTGGAGGCAGCCAGGGCTGCAGTGAACATCGCTGGTGGAGTCTGCAGTTCTGAGGAATGTGGGACAGGCAAAGAATATAGGCAGGACCCTGTATTTTAGGAAAGCAACTCCAGCTGCTCAAGGAGTCAGTAGGATGACCTGGGAAACTGCCTTAGGGACAAGGGAGCAGAACAGAGCAGGCAGATCTTTAAGGACACTTTCCTTAGAGCACAGGAACTCTTGATCCACAGGTATAAGAAATCAGGAAAGGAAGGGAAGAGACTGGTATAGATAGCCAAGACTTTCTGCTCAAACTGAAGGGCAAGAATGCCTATACAATGGAAGCAGGGACAGGTATGCTGGGAATAGTGCAGGGACACAGTCTGGCTATGTAGGGATGGGGTGGGGAAGTTCCAGGAAAAGCTGGAAGCAAACTTAGCAGGGGCTTCAAGGAATAACAAGAAGGGCTTATACAGGTGTGTCATCCCAAAGAGACAGATCAATGAAAGTCTACCTACCCTGACGAACAATGCTGGCAAACTGGTAAAATAACAAGGAGAAGGCTGAGGTACTCAGCAGGTTTTCTCTTCAGTCTTCCCTGGCAACCTCTCTTCCTACACCTCTTGAGTGGGTGAACGGGAAGATAGGGACTGCAAAGTGCTTCCAGCTTGTTATGCTCTGATCCACTGGGTGGGTTCAGGTTGTTTCATTTACTCTGGGTGGTGCGCGGGAGAAACAATTCTCAGGAGGTTCAATAACAAACATTTTCTTGCAAACTTTAGAAGGTTAAGGTAGAATAAGGGGAAATTTTTTAATGCAGCTTTTTTTGTTAGAAATTTAGCAATACAAAAGCAGGAAAATAACACTTAAGAAAATGCATAAGATAAAAGAAAGAAAGAATAAGAGTAGAAAGATATATAGTCACCACCCTTGGATCCAGCCATGAGACTTGATTGTTGCAATTTTGATGTTTGTTGGTCGAAGTGATGGTTGCAGTCTTGACCCGTTGGGGGTGGGGGAAGCCCACAAAACATGAAGTCCGTTGTGTTAATATACACTCAGGCTAGGTGGGAATGCCAGGGAGTTTTACACTGGGTGACGTAATACTGTGGCTCGTTTTGGGAGTCTTTGATACCTTCTAAGATGTTATAGCTGCCTCTTACATCAGCATGGTTGAATCAATGATGGCCCATCAGAAGGGATGAATATCTTCAGGCTTACCTGAGAATGTTCCAGTACTTCACTCTTCCAGAGGGGAGTTTTCACACTTGAGCCCCTCATGCAAGGACATTGCCAAGATAAAAAGCACTATCCCACCTTGCAGGATTTTCCTCTTACCTGCATTTTCCCTTTTATTGTTCAACACCCAGCTTGTAGCCTCAAGTGGTGGGTGTCCACCCCCTCCATACCTGGGCAGTCCCTTCTTACACAAACTATTCTGTGTTTCTAAATACTGACTCTTTGTAGTAAAGATGGTACCTGGTGTGTGGCCTGCCGAAGTTGGTGGTTGATAAAATCCATAGCGATGTATACAGACCAAGATCTGGTATTTGCTGAAAGCCACTTTTTGGAGCTGTGTGTGCATCATATGTGGATTTGTTTCTATCTGAAGAGTTAAACATGATGTATTTTTAAGATCCTAATAATGCAAATGTGTGAAATGGTCTCACTCTAACCACCCAGATGGTTAAACACTTGCCAGCCTCTTGACTGGAAGAAGAAGATGCTGAGAATTTTCAGAGCTATCAAGACTGAAAAGACTTGATCCAGATGTGGTGAAGCTGTTGCTTTGAAGATATGCTGTCGTTAATCCAGGCTAGGGCATCGTCCTTTATACAGTGTGCCACTGTACCTCACCTTCTTCTGCAAGATTCATCCTCTCTGTCTCAGGGATGAATGTTAAAGTGGGTCCATGATGAAGAACCGCTGACATGAATGAAGCTGCAGAGGCTTCACTGTTCAGTTGCAAATTGACTTTTAGTCTGACTTCCTAAATGCCTGGGTGGTCTTGACTATTAGCATGACTAAGAAAGAAATGCTTATGTCTAGAAACAGAATGAATTTACATTCTTGTTTTTCCTGTCTTATTTTAGATATATGGCATCGAGCATCATAAGCCAGCCATGTGTATTTCTGATGTCACTGTAACATCATTTACAACATTGCAGCCAGACTAATTTCAATGTGTAGACTATTTGCTGCCTTTCCCGCAGACCTCAGCTATTTATATTTCAGAGACCCAAACTGGTTTCCAAATTGCAATTTTGTTTTTCAAACAACTGAGGAGACCAAAACAAGTTTTGAGATTCACCATTAGATATGATAACCCCTCATCTATCACTTTTAAAGCAGCTGCTATCCCCAGGACAAGACACTTAATTTCCAGGGAGAACATCCAAGCAATGATGAGTCTAGACGGATTTGTGGGACACATATCTAGAAATTCAGAAAAAAAAATGTTTCAGATTGTTTGTACTAAAACTGGTGTAACACTGATCATATTTAGGCTGATATAAATATATTCTTCCATGTGCCTTTGAACAGTTAGTAAGGGATTAATGCTAATACGCGATTAACTCTGCAACTGTAATCGGCCCATTTCCAGCTATCTTTTTCTTGTCTGAAAGCTTTATTTATGAGGGAATAGAAAAGATGGCAAAAATATTGGATTTCTTTACATGCTTTCAGACACATGAATATTCAGGTGTGACCTGTGCGAGTCCTGGCATCAGCAATTGTGCCCAGATGTGTGCTTATCTTCCCTGGGAGCGTGCAGGGGCTGTGGAACAAGGCGTCAGGGATGTTTGTATGGACATCTGCAATGGCTTCATTTTCCACTGTTGTGACAGAAAGTCCCAAATGTCCCTGGTAATTTGGAGAGGTGACAATTACTGCTGCTCCATATGGCTTCATCCCAAAAATAACTTCAAAAGTAACTTACAAATACTCTTTTTATGAGAAGAAATTCTGGAAAAGTCTGGATAAGTGGCTCGATGAGTAAGATTTGTATAATACGTAAAGGGACAAGCACAGCAAAGGAGGGAATTTCAATTGTCTAAACCTTGAAAAGATATAATCTTCTCCTAAAAAAAGACAACTAGGGAGGATAAAATAATTTTTCTATCTTTAATTGGCTTAAATATAAAGGATTTATTGACCTATTCAAGTCCTTTTGGCGCAAAGGAATTTTATTCCTTTCTTACAGTTTCGTTTTTTTTCCTATGGGGTAAGTTACCTTGCTATTGAGCTTGCAATTTGATTTTCAGTAATGAACCAAGTTTCACTCAACACGATGTCTTTAAAAAGGTAAGGACATGTATGGTCTCAACTGAGAAAACTTCCCCTAAGATGTCTCTCAAATGTTCATTATGCTTTGTTGTCATTCTTCCAGGCCTACTTGTGATGCAACTGTAAGAGACAAATGTTTTCCCAAAGATGAAAAGTTTCAGTTCTATTTTGATTTCTCAATTATAGCACTAGGTTTTTTGGTGGAGATACAATCAAAAAATACCACCTTCCTTTGCCTCAGGAGGAATTTTACTGGTGCTTGCTTATGTCGATATTAATGTGTTGAGTGTTAACTGTTCTGTCTGTTCAAATCGTTCACAGTGCTGTTTATCCAATATGGAAGAGTTCAAGGTCTTCTGGGAGAAGGCAGATACTTATTTTCTGTAACAGAGCAGTTAAATGCCACCTTCAATATCTGCAGGAAACTGAGAAAGAAAAAAGGTGAAGGAAAGAAAAGAGACAGACTTGTGAGTGTTTGTATTTAATGTTTGGTAAAAGGAACAACAACAACAACAAAAGCAAAAAGACAAGTAAATGAAATATTCACAGTCTTGACACTGAATACTGTCTTCATCTGTCAGTAATTTTACAGGAACCCACAACTACCCAGGCAAAAATCAGTCTAAACATAACTGGAAATGCACTAGCACTACATAATTTAAAAGAATAAGCTCTGTCCTTCTTCCCATTCCCATTCCCTTGGAGGAAATTTCTTGTGTATTTGTTAGTCTGGTGACTTTTTCACTTTCTTCTGATGAGGGTGAATGGCCTTGTTTTGTCAAAACAGTGGTTGGAAGAAGGGTGCTTGCAAATGGAATATTTTTAATCATCAAAGAGAATCACTCTAGTCATGCATAACGACTCTATTTCAATGTAAGCAATTTATTTTCATCAAAAACACAGTTTTTATCAGACACGATTTTTCACTGTGGCTAAGTGGTTTGGTTGTGACAGCAGCTGCCACTACTCAGTATGTGCAGTTTATCCAGGGAAAAAGCAAAAGACATTCCTTCTGCTGTCATCCGGATACAACCGGTATCGGAAAATAAGCATGGCACTGAGCTACACCACAACACTGAAACAAGTGAAGCTCCTCTTTCCTATTCTTATGAGTGCTTTGAGGTAAGAGAGTCCCTATGTGGTATCACTGAGTCCCTGTCTGATATTACTACACAAGCAAGCAGCCCTAGACCAAACCTGAGCAGAGCCTCACTAATCGAAGGAAGAGAGACCACAAGGAAACTTCTAGAGGGTCAGAGATGGGAATTTATGTTTATTGGCCTGGCTGAAGATAGTCTATTTAAAGATAGCATCTGGTAGTTAAATACAAAGTGAGATTATCCAATTTCAGGTATGCAGGAGCCATGGCAAAATATCCGTGAGGGGCTGTGCTAAGATATGCTTTCCTTAGGGGAAAAATTGCCCTTACTTCCTTTAAAAATGAGGAAGATTTATCAGCTGGATTTGTGTAAGAAATCAGGTTTCCTCTCCATCTAGGGCTTTTTAAGAGGAAGGAAAGGAGAAATGTTGTCTTCATGGGTAATGATTCTAGTTGCCTTTTTAGTGCACCTATGCTACTGTGCTAAAAGCTCACACAAAAATGTGTGGCCAGAAGCTGCCAGTTTGGAGGGGCCTGAGGGGGGAAAAATGGAGGGTGCTTAGTCTTCACAAAAGCCCAAAAAAGCTTAGTCTTCAACACTTGTATGCCTGCATAATTCTTTTTTTGCTTCCCTAGAAAATATGTGGTAATGAAGGTGTCCAGGTATTTTATTACTAATAGCAAAAAAACATGCAGGTGGCTAAATTAATTTTGCTGGGACTAACCTCTGCCTCTGCAGGGATGCCCAAACTAGTTCTGAAGGAGCGTGGTCACCCTCCGGAGCTCAGGACGCAGCAGTGGCCCAGTGGCCTCCCTGCCCGTCCGGACTTCTCTGTGCCATGCCTGACTGTGACATGCAGAGGATCTGCACTGGGATCCATGCAGACATGCCTGGATCTGCACTGGGACCCCCAGCCAGCAGCAGAATCCCACTTTGAGCACACTTTGAAATGTCGAAGTGCAGCATCTAGCCTGGCCTTGTTGCTGTACGTCAGACACAGTCTGTCTCTTTGATTGCTTCTGGCACTTAATCTGTTAGCATATGCAGCGTAAGCTTTAGCTTAATTGTAATTAGGAGCAGCTCCAGCATGGCATCTGGTGGGCAGAAAGATGACAAGTGAGAGGTGCTGAGGTTCAGATGCTTTGTTATGTCCCCAAACTGGGACAAAAAAATTACATTCTCGAGTTCTCTGCTCGTGAAAGAAATTATTTATTTGTAAAAGTGGTATTGGAACGGCTACTTTTGACTTTATTGTTTACATCTATTACACAATATACTGCAGAAAAATGGAAGTTGTTATGCTGTCATTGGCATAAAATCTTCTGGTGTCTTCAAACCAAAGCATAACTGTGGTCCCCTGAGACTCTGAGTAGTCGCACATTCTTGTGGAACATCTCAGTTAAGTGAGGCTTCGATAGCATCCACAGATAAAAAACCACTCAGAAAATTTTCAGCCACAGCTAATCATACAGATCTCCTGTTGATTAAGGACTCTTTGGCTTCAAGGCTTTTTTGGGTTTAATACACTTTCAGAAACATACACAAAAGAGCTTAAACCCATGATTTGTTACTTAGAGGCATTTCATGCAAGCAAACTACCCTTCTCTGTCAAGACTATAATTTTTTTCTCTTTTTAACATTTGAGTCTCTGAGGAATTTGCGGGTGGGATGTTTCTAATATAGGCCAAGACTTTCAGGAATGGCCAAAGACTACGGTGACCGAACTTCATGACAGATACTTTAAAATGACAGAACTTTCGGTGCATGTTCCACACTCCGGCACAAGCAAGGTGGTTACTCTGAGTCCACAAAAAAGAAAGAATTGTACAGTATTCAGCTTTTTAAATCTTGGATGATCACTAATCTCTTGCAAATCCAAAACAAATCCACAGAAATCATTTGGCCTATGCAGAAATAACTGAGGGGGTTAAAAAAAGGAAGGCAATCACACCGTTTATTTAAACTGACACCTGGTGAAAATTTAAACTTTTTAATTAAAGGAAAGTGCTGCAGGGACTTTATCCTGAGGATCCCATCACATCTTACTGTTTGACATAAAGCTCTGGAAACCCAGTCAAAAGTGTTGAAACCATTTGGGCTAAAAAGTGGGAAAAACGAATGCCAGCTTTGCAATATTTTCAACCCATGACCTGTCACTATTCTGCTGACATGGAGGAAAGTGGCTGCTCCAAGAGGAAGTAATGCCTCTTGCAGCCAGAGGAGGTGGTTGACAGCAATCCTGGCAAGAGCAGAGATTTGCTTTGTGCTGCATCTAGCTCATTTTAGGAGATGGTGGCATTTCACAGGCCAATCCCCATGCTGTGAAAATATGTGATCCTGCTTGCAGTGTGTAGTAATTCCATGCTGTTTCTTAAGGGGAGCCATGCACATCCGGATTTCTGGCATCAGCTCAGGTTCTCCCAGAAGGTCTATTCTGAGCTCCCTGTGCAGTGAAGTAAGAGCTGTGCAAATGTCAGTGTATTAAAGGTTCTGCATGCTGTGAAACCCAGTTAAGGAAGTTTCTCACAGGCATCTCATGCTTTTATATTTGGATCTCCAGCAATATTGCAATGGCACAAAAATCTGGTAATAATCATGACTTTGATTTCAGCTGACAAGTAGTAGTGGTTTAAGCCAAATTTACCTCTCTTTAAAGCATAACTTAACAGATCGCTGTTCACTCTTGTTACTTCAGTGATGCAGAACTGAAGAGTGCCAATTCAAAGATCAGGAGATGCCTAATTATGAACACTTACTGAAATTTAAAACACTTCCAAGCAACTAAAGGATGACTGCTCAGATGCTGTAGTAGAGATCACAAGTAATGGAGTAGAGGGAATTATCTCACACACTGGTATTATTGATAGCATGGACATTTTCTGCACACTGGACAGATAATAATTCAATACAAGCTCCCACAGCTCAACAATGTCTCTTTGTATCTCAGTATTGGTTAAGAAGCATTCACCCAAAAATCAAAATCAGTTTTTCCAAACTAATTTTTTCACTGCATAGCAGCTTGGTTGATGAACATGTTTTAGAAGATGTTTATTCCCAGTCCAAAAGCCTACACTTTCAAATGAGAAAAAGCCTGTTTGTGAAGCCTGTGTGAATGTATTGATAAACTGTAATAAATATTTCTGGACACTTCTTATTTACTTATTTACTTCCATTCCTTCAACACGTCTTTAAGTGAAAAACCGGAATATCAGCACTGGGAACTGCAAGACATCATGCAGAAATAGAAATGCCTAAAGAGAAAAATTCATAATTGCTTGTACCAAAACAACTTAAAGTAGGTAAATTCTTACAATTTAAGATCCATCTTTATCTCCCCTGTTTCTGTCAACAGAGATGTCAGTTGGCATCATGAGTTCAGGCCATAAATTCTTATCTACCATAAAAGACGTATTTGACCTGACAAAGACTAAATTTTATCACAGTGATGTTGTTTGGTTTTTTTTTTTTAGAGTCATCTAAGGTCCTTGAGAAGCATGATTAAGGCAATTATTTGCCTAGGGAAAAAATACTAGTTATAAAGAAACATTTATGTTTGCATTTCAATGAATGTCTTCCTCAGTATTACTTGGTTCTCACCCAAGAATGGGAATAATAGGGTGTACTGGTAGATATGTTAGTCAACCTGCAGAAAATATCAGGTTTCAGCTATGCCCTTTAATGGTCCTTGAGGATCAGACTAAACCAGCCAAGACTTAATTTTCTGGTAATTAAATGGCATTTTTTGTTTAGTCTACATCAATCAATAACACACTGTTTTTAATGGTCAGTGCCGTCTGCCTCTGGCTTCTTGCACATCAAAAACTCAAATGCCACAGCCGCTCTTACAATAGGGCACACTGAATTAATGATTTGCATTAGGGAGCAATGCATGTTATTAATCTGTGTTGCAGTGTGCAGTTAAGTGCAATGAGGACTGAATCCTGATGACATTACCCATGTAAACTACAGTAATTTAAAATGTATTTACTCCTGAAACTTGACTAATCTCTTGAAAAGTTCAGATCAGTGTCACTTTATCAGAGAGAGAACCTGATTTAAAAGCCATTAACAGGATGCCACATGTAACATCTCACTATACCTTGCACAAACACCACTTTCCCCAAAGACGTCATAAACAGAGTACATTTAGAATTAAAAATGTAGCCTCCACTACACAAAATGCCAAGAATGGCAGTTTAGTGTTTTACAAACATGTCATAAGTGAGGAAAGTCAAGCTTTTAAAAGTGAAATGGCTATATTAATTCACAGCAGAATCACATCCAGAAACGGTCCCTTGTTTCAGCCTAGTGATCAAGTAAGTGGAGTTAAATTTCCTGCAAACACTATTTATTATTCTTTATATATCTTTCTCACTTGCACTCCTCCAGAAATATTCAATTACAGCAATAGAGAGAGCAAAGTAGAATACGCACACTTCCATTTGGATTCCAGTCAGTGTTATCAGCTAGGTCCATCTTTAAGTTCCCATCCACCACTGTGCAAGCAGAGCAGTTGTACCACACACCTCTTCTGCTGCGATAACACAAAAGGATATTCACCCAGAGCTCTCCATCAACAGTGAGATGTCAGCCCATCTGGAAAGTTGTTTACAGGCCATGTAAAAGGGGGACAGAGAAGAGGATTGACTCATAGCAGGCAGATCCATAAACAATGACCCAAATATCAGTGTTTCTGAAGGAACGGTGCAAGAACTAAGCTCCCTCCCATGAATTTGGGCAGCCAGTACTTATGCAGAAGATAACCCCAGCTGACCTTTCTAGCATTCAAAGAATAATAGCTTTGCTGAGATGAACCAGAATAATAGCTTTGCTGAGATGAACCAGTATGGAACAACTTTTTCCGTGTGTCAGGCAAAACAAACTCTTAGTTCACACCAGCTCTGCTGTCTTTCTTGATCTTACATCACTGTAATGTATGGACAGAGATCTATTGCAAGGAAATGCCATGCAATTTTTGTTCAAATTCCACTTCCTCCCTCTTTCACTATATCTGAACAATATCTTGTGTTAACCCTCCTGGCAGGGGATGAGAAAAGCAATTAACTTTATAATTTTGGTGCCATAGCATAATTGGTGTCCCCTTTTCTCCCTTCACGATAATTTCAAATGCGTGAAGAATTAATATGTAACTACCTTCTAAACCTTAAGGTGCCTAGGTTATTACTTTTATCAGATACTGGATAATGCATATTACATTACGACACAATTGTGTGAGTTCTTGCTTGGAAAAAGAAACCACTAGTTTTCTTACAGCCTCAAAGAATAAACACATTCCACTCTGGAAGAAAAATTAAATATGTACATATTGCTTAGCCTCAGCTGCATCCCCGGACACAAGCCCACCATATGCCTTCTGTATTTTTATTACTACTATTTTTGTATTTTGGGAAATGCCCAAAACGAGCACTTCCATTCCTCCCCTGGTATGGTTTTGAAGTGATGAAAGCTGACTCAGCTAACTTCTGTGCACAGGGCAAATTAACAGGACCACACCACAGAAACATTTGAACTACTATAAATTTAATCATAGCCACTATGCCATATTAGTAACTGCTATTTTTTATGAAGGTAAATACAAACTTCCTGACTCTGGGAGCCTCTCCAGAAAGCAGAGAATACTGAACCAAAGGGACACTAAGTTTCTTAATATTGCACTATTGCAGCTTTGCTGTCCTTTGCTGAACAAAAGAGAAAGATATCTCAAAAAAAATGTCAAGGGAAAAAGAAGCATTGTTCTGTGGCTAATATAAATCATGCAGAAGCATCTGACCCTAGCTGCTTATCTCAGGTAGTTTCATTAGCTAGTCTTACAAGCATATCTTCCCTTGAAGCAGGTGGCTTGGTACAGTCTTTCCCCTGCAGGTGTGGGGTTTGCAGGCACCACTAGAGAGAAGAAAGTTGGGCAAAAGTGGGTGACATCTGCATCTTGTGTTGAAGGTCGCTCTTGAAATATAAGTTCAACAAAGCAACCATACACCTCGGGGCAGAGGGGCAGAGGAGCAGGGGCGGTACGTGTATCCTGCTGCGACATGTGGCAAGGGTCACAAATGCCACGAGAGCGTGTCATTTTCTATACACAAACATCATTGCACTGTTGCACCTTGCAATAAACATAATGAAAAAGGGTGGTTTTTTAGCAAGTCTCAAGAATGCAGCAGGCTTATGTATATAAAGAGATGACAGAACCAGAAACAGAACGTGGAGAGTCCATGTTTCTTGTAACTCTTGCTTTCATGCTGGCCAGTCAACCACACCACTTCCTTCACCTGGGAGTTAGCTGTTGGTGGCAGAAGTCTGCAGAGCTTCTGTATGTGCTTACAGTTATCATCTACATCCTTCACATCTCATCCAAACTTCTAGAATGTGCCTGGTATTGATCAGATATCAGCATTTCCAAGGTGTTTGTCTGTCTTAACAACTTCTTATCCCCAGTTTGTAGCCCTCTACCTTCATTTATTACATGGAATGATGTTTGCAGGAACCTTTCATAGAAACCCTGCCTGCTTCCTCCCACTCCAATCTAGGCGTACATTGAGGTTGAGGTTGAGGTTGCAGTTTGCCTAAGGCAACCTGCACCACAGCTCTCATTTTGAGGGGTCAGTGGCAGGCTCCCAGGCTCCTCACCATGTCACCCTTCCTCCGTTGATACATGGGAGCTGGGTCCAGGTGGGACAGGTCAACTTAGATGATGTGGACTACAGGATAGGAAATCTAAAGTCTCCCTGGTCCCCTCGTGCAGCTGATCAGGAAACTGCTTGATGGGGTCAAAGTGGTGGGGATCTGACATCAGCCTGACATAAAAAACATTTCCCTGACATGTCCTTTTGGTGTACAGGATCCTGGTTCACAGTGCCTGCTGCATGGCTGTCTTTTCAGACTGTGCTTCCCCTGCTTTGCTAGTGCTCTCCTTGGCCTCCCCTTCCCCTCTGTCTTGCATTTCTTTTAACAAGCCTGATGCAACTTGCACTTCTCCATGTGAGGACAAGCCACACATCTGAAGAGAAAATTGCTCCCTACAGATTTGCTTGCAGAGCCAGAAAAACAGTCCTTTGCAGAAGGGATTTTTCAACACTCTGTGTGCCTATGCCAAAATGCCTCAGCAGATTCTCTCGACTTCACTTCTCTGTTGAACTAATTACTCTGCTGGAGTCTGTTTCTGTTGTTCTCAGGGAAGCAGTGGAATAAACTGGGTAATGGAAGCCATAAAAGTGGCAAATGTCCTGTGTTTTATTCACCTGCTCTTCCTGCCCTAGGAAGGATGTGGGTTGATCTTGAGAGGAAAGACATCAAATCAGTTCTGTTTCTTTCTTTTTCCAAAATCAGCTGCTAAGTGAAATAACAAAGTGTGCACAGGAATACTAACAAGCCTTTGTTTTCCCTCCTCACTAAAAGCCAGCAGCTGCTTAGTTTTTCACAGAGAAAGATAAGCAATGTGATGTTTGTGGCCATTTACATGCATTGATTTGTTTTAGTGCGTTGTTCTCAACCAAATTTCTTAGTGCTTTGAGACTGGAAAAAATCACAAAGAATATCTAAATTATTAAATTTCTAGGAAGAAAAAATATTCAAGTAAACAGATTGTGAGTTATAGTTCTTCTATGAAGTGGCTTTGCTGGCAAGAGAATTAGACCAAGATGATCTTGGCCAGCAGGACATTGTGTTAACTGTGCAAACTTTTTCTATGCTTGTATACATCTCTTAATGGCAGAGTGGGATCTTTTTGTCACATTTCATGGAGAAACTGATTTACAGGTCGAAAAGAAGATGAGTTCTTTTACATTGCACAACATTTATACAAAATCTTTTGGTATTCTACATCCAGTTATCTGTTTACATAGAACTAAGTCCAACTCTTCTTTATTTTCTAGAGATTTTTCATTTCACCAGATTTACTTCATTACTTCCTTCTTCAAAACAGATCTTTCCTCCCCAGCCCCCTAGATTGTTTAGAAAGAGAAATAATTAAAGATGGAGAGAGGGAAGTGAGAGGTTTTGATGTCACATATTCAGTTATGCTTTGGCTTTTCTAGCTTATAATTTTCTTGAGACCCCTTATACTGTAGCTAGCATCTCTTGAACGGCAATTTGTCAAACTTTGTTTGTCATAGCTTCACCTCCACAAGTGAGAAAAAGGCATGTTTCTATAGCTGTTCAAATAAAGCCGCTTCCAGAATCAAACGGTTAGTGCCCTGAATTGTCACGTAGCAAATGCACAGGCTCTAAATAATTTCAGAATATATATAGATTCAATGGGAAATGGAAAATGAAGGAAATCAAAAGAGATCTCATCCCTGTTTCCTTTTGCCCCATTTTTGTGCTCCCTCCTGGTCATACAAGTCAATACAAAAGTGCACCCTCTCTGCTCCCATGCTAGCCTACTCATGTCGTGGCTGTCTTCACTCAGCACTTATGCAGGAAGCACGTAAGTAGTTTGGATCCAAGGCGTATCATACACACCAGACTCGGGCCTACTCCTACCTTTCAATCAGTAAGACCGACGTTTTTGTCTGTCACATAACTATTTTCCCCACGCTCTGAGCTGCTGGACCTAGGGTGGCCTGGAGAACAAATACAAAAAGGAAGATTTGCTGTGATGTTCACAAACTAAAGAAAAGCTGATATTGGTGTAACTTCTGAACAGTACACTTGCAGGAGATTAGGCAATTGCTGACTTCCTTGGGAATGCTTCTGTGGTTCCTGTTTCACAAATGCCCCACAGAAAATGAAATGGGCTCTTATTGGCCCCAGAGCCATGGGGGAAAGTGTGGCTCCTGGCTGGTTTATGGGCAGCATGGAAAGCTGTTTACAAGGATATAAACTGGAGATGTTTCCAGTAATGCTGCCCTCTCAGCTATGGAAGAATTGCAGAGCCCTGGACCTCACTGGAGCTCTCTTGCAGGATCCTACTTAATGCGCTGGCCTAGCCACTTCCTACGCTCTGTTTATAAACTCTCTGTTGCAAGAGCAGGGACCCACAGCAGGCATTATATTTTGAGAGGAATACTGTTCTACGAGCAAGACCATATCCTTGCTTCTAGTCAGCTTCTGGGCTCCTGTTTTACAGTACTATCTGAAGGACGTCAGAATAGCGAAATACTGCCTATCATTTCGTGTTACGCCAAGAACAAACCTATTGATATGAAAAAGGCCTGTGAACTCTGTGAACTACTTTTTACAGACATATCACATACACAGACCGCCACAAGGCCAAGAGGGTGGAGCAGGGGAGACTGTTTGCTTTGACCATGTCTGAATGGTATTTTTTCTTAAGAAATCTCTTATCCAACAACTTCTGCTGTGACCGTAAAGGATGTTGTGAGTATTGTATATTTGCATCAAGGTAATGAATAGAGTTGCCTCAGTACGTGTGTGGAGTGCTCATCACCCACCTTCTCTACTCTAAAATGCTTCTGTGTGATTGCAAACAAGATGCAGAAGTGATTGATCCACTGCTAGGAAAAGCTTGGCTAAATAAGAAAAAAAGCCAAGCATATACAAACATAAAGTGCTCAGGGAGATGGCTTTATTCGTATTATATTAAATCCATATCTTACTATAATTCTGAAGATTGTGACCTATCAACAAATGTGGGATAGTTCCTTTTCTTGCTAAAAATAATACCAGAAAATTAAATTACTTTCTTCTTCCCACCTCCTTGAAAGAAATGGTCACTTTTCCTATAACGTATTTCAGACATGCCCAACATTTCTACCCAAATATGCCTATCAATAACCTTTCACATATTTGGGATGGACCATTGTCTCCTAGATTTCCTTCTAAATGGTGATCTTACAAGCATAAATTCTTGTGTGTTCTGGTGTGTTCTGATGTCAACATGTGGGATAAGCAGGTATTACCTGAAACCAACAGATAAATACAATTTTTCTATATTTACTTATCAAGCTGTTTTCTCACCTAACATTTTTCTGTGGTCTTAGATTGTGAGCTTTGTGAGTTTTGGACTGTTTCATGCTACTCACTTGGCTGTGTGCATTATAGCTGAGTCCTGCTGTTTTTATCTGAAAAACAGAGAAATAGAGATGGAGAAAAAAGGTGTAGCTACCTCTGCTGAGTGAGCTTTGATGTCAGATGAGGACAATTCCAAGGGAAAGAATGTAGCTCTGGTGTGCTTCTGCAAAGGTTCAGGCCCATAGACCAGACAACCACGAGTCCTCTGCCAGGAGGACTTTCTTCACCTGTTGTGGCTGAGACCTCAACGTGCCAGCACTGGAGAAAGCAGGTTCTTTGGAAATACCGAGTGTGTAAATGCTTGGAGAATAATATGTTTTGGGACATAGTTGTTTTATCTGGCATTTTGAACACAGATGCCACGTCTAATGCCTTTGACCTCCTTACTTGATCCTAATCTGATGCAGTTGTATCCTTTCCTGGCAGGGAAAATGTTCACCACCCCAAAAGGACAAGATAGATTGTCGTCGTATGAAGTCAAGAGGATGACTTGATGTTTCTCTTCATTCACAGTCTTAGGGCTTTTCCTTTGTCCTTCCTATCTGCTTTAGTCTCCATGTACTGTCATTCCTGGTAAAGTACAGTTTTTACTTTATAGGATTTTCTAACATGGATGGTATAACATAGTGTTTATAACAAAATTTAAGTCCATAATGGAATGGTTAGGTTATGTACATTTAAAAAACCAAAGCCTGAATCCGTAATGATTCATCCACTGCTGTACAAACTTCCAAATTAGAAGTGGAAATGTGAAATATAGGGAGTAATTAGGTGATGACTAATGTAGACTAATGATTTTACTGCTACAAGATGAGAAGACATTTTAATATCATCTTATTTTCAGATTGACTTTACACATTTACACCTTGTCATCTGAAGTTTACCATGGAATGAGATACACATTGAAAATCAGTTGAGAGGTCTACTTGAGATACTGAGGTGCTTATTTCTAAGAGAGTTTGAGGTGAGCGGAGAGACAACCATCAATAAATCAAATTCCAAAGAATGTCTTCAAACACTAAGGTTAAAAGAACAGAAAGCTCTATACATGAACTTGCAGATAACCAGAAACAACAGTGTAGAGGGGAGTCAACTGCTTTTATTCATCTCAAAAGAAAATTTGAAACAAGATCCTTTATTTAAATGTCAGGGCTATTTACTAATTTGATTAAAACTTATATGAGAAGTGATTTCGTAAATATGTGCACATTCATCTGTGGCTGACATTTCACAAGGGGGCCCGGAACGGGCAGTGGTTAGGGAAAAAATAATTTCTTTCCTATTGTTTAAAGGAGTAAAATTTGCATGGGTAGTTGAGACTTTGAGGGGGGAGCAAGGCCTGGATCTTTCAGCAGAGCATGGGGATTGCATTTGCACTGCTATACATTCTGCTTCTAAAGGCATGCTACTGTCACACTTCAAACAGGTGGAGGGAGCTCATGCAGCACACAAACCTTGGGATTTGCCTTGCTGTTGCTTTCATTTGAACAAGGTTTACTTCTCAGCGTGATCAGACCAGTGAAACCTCAACATCGGTGTGTAGTACCTGCCTAAGAAGTGAGGCAGTATTAAGGAGGTACGACCAATGGGACATACATAACAGAAATTATAGGATCTCAGGCACACTGGCAGCACCACCTTTGGAATGTTCACTGCGGAAGGTGCAGCAATGGAAAGAGTTCAGGAAAATGCCACCAAAATTACCTTTCTGAAGATAAGAAATGAAGCAACAGAAAGGACTACAAGGAGTTTCAAGTAATGAGTACTGTAAAAATACACAGGAAAAACAGGCTCAGTGACAGAGCAAACTTGTCACCTCACTTACGTGTTATGTTTCTACTATTTTCACTTCGTATGCTAGCTAAGATAAAGAAAATCACTTTGCACCTAGAATGGAATATCCCACCTGAAGGGCAGTTTCAGCCTTTAATCCATGAGATCTTGGTTTTCTCCCAAAGCAGAATGAAAAATTAACTGAAGAAACTTTGAAATCTTTGACAAAATTGAGTCATTTTCCAGTCAGCCTCGCTGCCCCTAATCCCCGTGACAGGAGCAGGAAAAATGCCTATGAATGCTACAAGAGATTGTGTCTAGGTGATCAGAGAGCCAGGAACACTTAATGAATAGCTTGTCTGAGCCAAGCGTAAAACAAGGGAGAGTTTTAATGAAAAGTCACCTGCATGTGCTCCTCTCCTCTTGCCTTTGATGTCTGGATGATATGTTGCTGCATTTGAGGTGCAGAGCAAGACAGGCTGTTTTTCAAAGGCTTCAGCAGAAGACAGGTATCCCACGGTGAAAAGCACAACAGATAAGGTAGCCTGGTGTTTCTGGGACTCTACCACATTGAAAACCTTTGTGTGGAATGGATATTGAGGAGAAACTCTGTAAACAGACCCAGGAGGAATGTAGACCCACTGAGCATGTAAAGCTGGTGTTAGGAAGCTGAAACTCATGTGGATTTGAAATTGGTGAGGGAGGTGAGGGGTAACATGAAAGGCTTCTGCAGGTGTCTCAGCCGTAAAAGATCTAGAGAAAACATGGGCCCACTGCTGAACATGGCAAGGAACCTGGAGAGAATGAACACAGAAGAAGCCAAGGTGCTAATGGTCTTTTCCACTTGCTCTTTATTGAAAAAACTTGCCTTCAGCAATCTTTGAAAACAGTGGGAGATCCCGGAGCAAGGAAGATGTACACTTGTTGGAGGGTCAGGTTGGGGAACACTTAGAGACACTGGAAGTCTCCAAGTCATGGAGTCTCATGGGACGCTCTCAAAACGGCTGAGGGAGCTGCCCAATGTAACTGCAAGGCCTTTCTTGCCTGTCTTGGAAGGATCATGACAATGGGAGTCATTCCTGTGGGATGAAAGAAAGCAAACACCGCTTCTCAGGAAAGACAGGAAATAAAATCTGGGGAAATACAGGACAGTGAGACTCACCTCAACCACTACGAAAGCGATGGAGCAGATAAACTTGGAAACTATTTCTAGTTACCTGAAAGACCAGAAGGTGATTATGTATGGTCAGCATGGATTTGTGAAGAGGAACTCTTGTCTAACTAACCTGACAGCCTTCTAAAATCAGGCATCTAGTTTGGTGTATGAGGCAAGAACAGTGGACGTTGTTTACCTTGACTTTAGTAAGGCCTTTGACACTTTCTTCTGCGACAGCCTTACAGAGAAGCTGAGAAAGTACAGGCTGAGTAAGTTGACTGTGAAATGGACAGAAAGGTGGCTGAATTGCCAGCTTCAAATGGCTGCCCTCAGCAATAAAAACTGTAACTGAGGGCCAGTCAGTAGTGGGGGTCCTCAGCAGTTAGTACTTGACTAATACTGTTTTAACATCTTCATTAGTGACATGGAAGACTGGGGAGAGTGCATCCTCAACAAGTTTGCACATGGTGAAAACTGGGAGGAGTGGCTGATACACGCCATGTGGTTGTGCTGACGTTCAGGGGATCTCGACACACTGGAGAGATTGACAGAGGGCAATATAACAGCTGCTATGCAAAGTCCCCCACCTGGTGAGGAAAACCCTGTGCACTAATACAGACTGGAGGACAGCCGCCTGGAAAGCAAGTGGCAGAAAAAGACCTGGGCATCCTGGAGAATAAGGAGCGGAATATGATCCAGCAATGAGCCTTTGGGGCAAACACAGCCAAACAGCATCCTTGACTGCTGCATTAGAAAGAGCCTTGCCAACACATCCAGGGAGACGATACTTCCCCGCTGCTGGGCACTGGTGAGACACATCTGGAGCACTGTGTCCAGTCCAGTGCAAGAGACATGTGGACATACTGGAATGTGCCCAGAAAAGGCTGTGAAGATGACTGTAATTGGAACATCTGATAAAGAAGAAGAGGCTGAGACAGCAGGGACTGGTCAGCTGGGGGAAGAAAAGCCTCAGGGAAATTTATCAAGGTGTATAAATACTTGAAAAGATGTAGGTGAGAACACAGAGACAGGTTCTTATCACTGGTATCCAGTGAAAGGATGAGAGGCAATGGACACAAACTGAAATACAAGACATTCCAATTGAATATAAGAAAAAACTATTTCTACTCTAAGGCTAATCAAGCATTGGAAGAGGTTGCCCAAAGAGGCCGTGGAGTCTTTATCCCTGAAGGTGTTAAAACCTGACTGATTCACAGTCCTGAATTCACTCTGCTTTGAACAGGACGGTTGCACTAGGTGACCTCCAAAGGCACCTTCAACAATTCTATGACTTCATAAAATGAGCTGAAAGCTGAAAAAATGACCCTTGACTGATTCTGCTTCCCATTAAAATTGCTTAGCACCTTTGCATCTTCCACTGTTTTAAGAAAGAGATGAAAATATTATTTCTCGAACCAGATGCAAGTGACCTTGATCCCCGGGGGAGTGGGGGGTGAGGTGTGTAGGGAGACATCAGGAACATTCAGTTTTGTTCATTTAGTCTTTTTTTGCTGCCTACTCTTCTTTAAATTCAACGGCCTTGACTCTTTCAATGAACACATTTTCTTTTTTCTAAAACAGATTTGGAATTTAAATACTTCAGGTCCTGTAATCTGGTGTATACATAATGGAAGTACTTCGATTCTATTATTAAGGTGGCTGCGAATAAGAGAACTAAGTAGATTTTCTCAGCTTTAAAAGGAGAGTTAATTTGATGCTTTGGAACAGGGGAGCACTCTCAAAGCAGATGATTAGGACTTCTCACTATGACCCCTTGCTTAGAGGTGTGAACCAGTTTCAGTTTTAGAAGTGTTAGAACTTATGAACACTTAAAAGACCATCATTTCAGAGGTAGAATGAAGTCTAGATGTATTGCCTCTGATCTCTCTGTGGTTTCTAAAAGTCCTTTAAGCCTTGCTGTAGGTAATGAAGTCACACTAGATGAATACCAATACAAGAAAATACAGAGGATTTTTCGTTTCATTAACTAGTTTCCCAGCTGCCTGGTCTTCACTAGATGATTTCTGTTAACTCGGTTGATAAATATGAGAATAATTCCAGAACTTTAAAAAATTGAGAAGACACACCTGGCGACCAAACTCTGAAAAAGGGTTAAAATTATGAGCTGTTATTTTAAAATCTGCCTACTCCCACTCCAGCAATGCAGATCTAGTGCCAAAAGATAAGGATTAAAATGTTAGATGCCTAAAAAATACATGATTTAATAATCACAGTTAGAAGAAATAATGGACACACATATTCCTTTACCTCACCCAGACTCAGAATCTCACTTTGGGACTTGCTTTGACAAATATAGTCAACAAATATTTAATGTAGCCATGTCTTTCTAACTCTTTTTCCTGACTAGTTCTGCCTAACTATATTCAAGGTGCAAAATTTTTCCCTTGACAAATGCAGAAATTCCCAGTATTTCATCAGGTTGGAGTTGATTGGCTTCTACTGAGGCCAGCTGCAATTTTATATTGCTATATTACTTTAGAGAAACAGCAGGACAGGTCCAGTTGAAATAACTATTGACAGAAAAGACAGGAATTTAAATTCTGATATTGTTCGTGTTCCATGCAGTGAAGTTTCAGAGGTAGAGGTCTATGCAGAGAATATCTTCAGGATTGTCTAATAGCTAGCAGAAACATATCTTTACATAAAAGCTTTTTTTTTCATGAGAGATTAAAGGTATTTCCTCATAATGCAATCTTTGGAAAAAAATAGAATATCTGTACAATTCTCATTTAACAGTTCACCAAGACATGAACAGAGAGGCTTCAAAGGTGAAAAAAATTTGCAAAATATTGTGTTAAAAGTGGGAGAAGGAATCAGGTGAATCACACTCACTAGGATATTTGCAGGAAAGAAAAAAGTGTGATCCAAACACAGACTTTCTCTGCTTTGTCAGGACTGACTTGCCATTATGGAACCAGCTTGGAGACAGCATCTTTCTCTGAGGTCAGTTTTTGGGGGTCAGGATGCTTCCCCCGGTGAAATGCCAACCCATGAGGCCACCAGGCAGCAGAAAAGGAGTGGTGAGAGGCTTGCGTGGGCAATCTCTTAGAAACTGAAATGGTCATCCCGGCTACGTGAGTGTCCCATCCCTCAGAGAGCTGGGTGAGGAACTGGGACAAACTGACGGGGGGAAGAATGCAGAACAACTGAATATAGGCAGAGCTTTGCTTCTGAAGACAG
>VZTA01006274.1:12240-87778 GCA_013398855.1 Mohoua ochrocephala | reverse complement strand
GTCAGATGTCCAGCTTGTAGTCCTACCAGGCTTCGTGGTGTACATTCAAACCCTTAAATAAATACATTAAATAGGGTAGGCCCTCACCTTTTCTTCTTGCTGTTGCACTATCAACTGATGACATACCTAGTTTCCTCCTCCCAAATATTCCAAACGTATTTGGAAATATGTTCCAAAGTCACATAGATTCCAGATTTACTTAATCTCATTCTTGCTTGCAAATATTCCTGTGACAGTAGATCAGCACATCTATCTCTTAAAAAGAATCCACTTGAAAAGGTATTTTCCCCTCATGCCTCTGAGGTTACCACTAGCACTCCATCATAATTACAGCATCACGGAGGTGGCTCTGCTTTCTGCTCTGCATTTTCCTCTTCTACTGCAGAGCTGGAGGATGTGGCCACCTCTGTGGCTTTGGGATTTTGTGCTTCTTCGATTTATGACTGCCCTGGGGCTGCTCAGCACAGCAGGGTCATCCAGACCTTGCACAGCAGTGGCTGATGCAATCTTCTTTCAAAATGAAGGGTTTGAAATAGTTGTATATGAGGAAGAAGTACACTTCAAAATGCCCCATATAAGGCAGAGGTGCCGGATCGGTTTTATGAAGGGAGTAACACCATCTTCCCGAGAAGGACCTATCCCACAAAACTCTGAATTCTCAGGCACGAGTAATTCTGGGTACTTTGTGAGCAGGGGTTAGCAGCTTTCTTGACGTTGCACACTATGGACACAGCCTGCCCTCCGCCCTCGTCCCTCAGTGGGGAGCTGCCTGTCTCACCCCGGGCCCTCAGCCCTGGCAGCATTCTCCACCACTGAAGTCAATGAAATTGCAGGCTTTCATCACCTCTGGGGGGACCGTCAGGTACAGGAGTCGGCTGAGAATGTGGCACAGTTCCCACACATCCTTTTCACTGCTCAGCACTGCCCATCCACTGAGAAGTGAACTGGCAGCATGTGTCAGCCGCATCTCTGCAAACAGAGAGACAGGTGCAATTTGCAAATGGTACAGAAGGATTTTACAAGTACCTGCATTTTAAATATATCTATCCTGCTTTTACTGGAATCTGTCAGCTAAGCAGGACATGGTCTGTAATCATACCCTGGACCCTAGAGCAGAAAGACTTCCACTTAATTTTTAAAAAATTTAGCTCTTTCTGAGCACTGTCAATAATAACAAATAATAAAAATTTCCAAACTACATGTATCTATTTGCAAAGGGAAAAAAACCCCAAATGTTGCTGCAAAATCTTTTTTACAAGTACTGAAAATTCCAGACTAAATTGTTTGGCAAGAGGTTAGGCCATCAATGCACTCAAAGAAACAGGCTCTACAATTACCACTTTTCAACCACCATCTACCAGTTGGGAACCAGTTGGAAAGGGTTTAACACGAATATAAATGAGAAGGGAGGGATATGTGGGAATGAGATTGTGTGGCATATTTGGGGGATTTTTTTTGACTTCTTTCCAGACATATTTCAGTTTACATAAATATTTGAGGGTTGGATCAGACAGGATTTGCAGCACAATAGTATTAGGAATGCCTTTGCAAAAACTGTGATATGTTTTAAATTAGTCCCTGAGGAGGGGGGAGGGCAAATGAGGCTTTCTCAATGTATACATTCAAGCACCATTTAATTATTACAGACCAGAATGATGGGCTTCCCCAGCAGTTTCTCCTCTTTTTCTTGGTCTCCCCTCCCTCTCTGTGATTTGATTAAAAAGTGAACTGCATTTTTTAGATGACTGACACTACCTAACATTCCTTGCAGAAAGAGAGATGCTTGCCAAAGGACAGGGCTAGGCAGTGCACGTGGGATGATGTTATGTTACAAGCAGCCTCTTGTTGACCTCTGATTTGGCCTCAGAGGGTTAAAGCTGCCTTTTGGTGCCTGGGTGTGCTTGCCTCACCTGGCAAGCGTCCCAAGAAGGGCAGGAGAGCCCTCAGCTCAGGCTGCTTCCTGCAGGAGCAGACCGGAGGCTCTCCCAGGCAGTGCCTGGTGGAGACGGAGGCCTGCGAGTCCACCTGGCAATGAGGAGGCTTTTCTGCACTTTCAAGCACCTACATTTCCAAGTGGGCAAGAAGGTATTTGAGGAAAGGCACTTGGAGGTAGCAAGAGGTAGAGCAAGTTAGTTGGAGCAGAGCACTGCAAGGGTGAGACCTGCAATGGGAGAGTCTTGCAAAAGCAAACTATCCATTTTTATCTTACTTTCTCTGGCAGAACTCTGGATCGGCTCTTCAGAAATCAGTGGATATATTCTGGATTTAGAGAGGAGTGAGAGAGATAGCAATCTGACCCTGGTGCTTAAAAAACTTTTTCTGAGAGTGGCTCAGGTCAGATTTCCTCCAGCTCTATAGTGCCAGGATAAAACAGATTTTCAGATACCTCCTGTTCAATATGAAACACTTTTATTTAAAGCGTCTTTTAAATAAGAGCATTTTCACTAAATAAAAGAGAGGTGAAATGCAAGAGCCTGTTGCTGAGTAAAGCAGGAAAGGGCTTCACAGTGAGATTTGATTGTTTACATTCAATGAAAGGAAAAGTCTGATTTAGAGTGCTCAGATTTAATCTCAGTGCAGATTAAAATGGTTCTATTGTGTTCTGCTGGGCTGTTTGGAAAGGTGAACTGAGGCTTTCGTAGGACTGTACCACTGCAGTATATACATAAGATTTACGTGCAGGCACGTCAGACAGCCACACAAAAGTGCCAAGCTGAGGCTTTCTGGCACGAGACGGGCTAAAATTGCCTTTCGCATTTTGAATTTCTACCTGGTGTTGTAAATAACCTCTGAATTCTTGGTGGGTCTGTCTGGTCATTTCCTGAGTTTCCTGTTTCTCCTGCCTGCCTGCAGAAGTCAGCTGTACTGCGCTGTGGCCGTAGTTACGCTTTTAGGGGAATCTGCAGCAGGTTATTGCTAGCACACTCGATACGCCTCCTCTGCGGAGCAATTAGGCAGCGCTCCCAGCCCCTAGCAGAAATAGACTGCACAGTGAGAGCGGAGGTGCCTCGCCCTTAAGTTCAACCATAAACACATGCTGAACTGGTGCAACGGATTTAACTCAAAACCAGAAGGACTCGGGGTTTGATTCCCTAACGAAACAGAAGTGAGCTTGGTTACTGCTCTTCCATTGCAATTTTGTGCATATATATGACAAAAGGGGAGGCATTGGAGCATGAGAGGGAGACAGCTGTATCATTTAGCAACCCAGTACACCCAGCAGACTCCTGGGAGAGAGGCAACTTGTTAACACACAGGTGCTAGATAGCAGATCTCTGTTTACAGTGAATTGTCTACACTGTGAAGTTTGCTGGGGGAAGGACAATTTAACCTAGGGCAGTGCATTATGATTCTTTGCACTGCTGGAAACAATGTCTGCTTTCTGAGATCAAAGCAACGAGCTGGGAATTTTTAAGTTCTGCCCCTCGTTGAGATGGCCCTTTTCTGCCCCTCAGAGCAATTTTAGGTCTCTTTTAACTTCAGCAGAGTCTATCTCTTCACATCATGAGGGTATTAGCATCCAGAACCTTGAGAGGATTGAAACATTACAAAAATGCTTTGAAAATGAAAGCAAAATAAAGTGGTATGCAGCACCTGTGTGCTTACTGACAGATTAAAGGCAGTCAGGTACTATGGCAGAGGGGACAACCCCTGTGGAGACAGACAGACAGACAGACAAAACGTTAAGACGTGATCTTCTTTCACACTTGTGGTCAGCCAGCCCTCTGATGACCAGAAGCTGTTTAACATACTGTGAAAAGGTGATTGTATGCACTCAAGGCTTAGATTTTCTCAGACAAAGCATGTGAGCCCTCTGTGGCTGCAGCCTCCTTGGCTGTCTCTGATGCCAGACAGGTGAACCCCCTATGACACCGACAGCCCAAGCTCGGTTTGTTTCGCAGCAGTGGGCGCAGATCAGAGCATATTTTGGGTCTTGAGGCTTTTTGATGCCTAGAATTCCTTATGTAGGTATGTTTGTGTTTATTTGTTTGTTTATTTGTATCTTGGAACACAGCACTGTGAATTCTTTCAGTGCCTTTATGGTTTTGTCTAGAACATACAGGCAAAAACAGCTGCTTCAGAGAGGACTAGGGCTGTGCTTGGAGCCTAGGACACAATGCTCCTTAGTGACCAACCAATCTTCTCTCAACGGCGAAAAAGAAGAGATAGAAAGGAAAACTATTGTCTTTTCCCTGACATTTCAGGTATTTTTTTCCCCCTCAAAATAACTTTTAAAAGAAGTAACAAGGACAGGAAACAGTGCAATTGAAAATCACCAGATTTTGCGCTGGTGGAAACGCATTCAAGCAGTTGACCGAGGTAGAGTTACAGGGAAAGCCAAACCCAAAGTGAACCTGAGTGGTAAAATCTGAAAAAAAAATCTGAAAAATACACCAACAGTCTGAACCATTATTGGCTGTATGGGGAACGTCTATACCTGCAACCACAGGGAGATCTAATTTAAGAACCTGGAACTTGCAGTTCTAGTCAGTGTTCATCTAGTACTCTGGGACCATTTGCTGTTTTTTTCATTTAAGCTCAGCTGCGATCTTCCGGGATGGTGCCCTGGGTCAGGTCTGCGCAGCACCCCTGGTTTCCCTTGCCTTTGCATCCCATCAAGAGAGGTCACACCAAGCAAGACCTCACAAAGACAACTGAAGCACCCAGTTGCCCAGGCCTTACTGCATCCAGCAGAGGGGCAGATGCAGGACCAAGAGGATTTCTCCTGACTGCCTGCCAGTGGCTTGGGTCAGCGATAAAATCATTGCAGTGGGGAGGGAGGAGCCACACAACTGCTGGGCTGACTCAGTCCATAATGAGCATTCCCTGCCCTTCTTATAAGCTTATCTGATCTTCAGCTCAGCATCAAGAAGTTCCTCACATAGGTTTTACCCTAGCTATTCATTTCTGCCCTATTCTGGTTCTCTTTTCATGTGCGCTGTGAATATATAAACACATCTCTCAGGCAGTCTCACATCAAGTGAAATCTGAGAGAAAATATATATATTAAATGTAATTATTTGTCAAAGAACTTTAAGATAGACTCCCTTCAAAACCCACTACATGTTGATTAGAAGGAAGGCTCCTGTAGATGACACTGGCAGCTGATGCTCCAAGTGACCCAAGATGCAGTGGTAAAAGTGTGACCTCAGTCAGCCAAGAAAGCTAGAAGAAAGGCAGAGGTTCTTTTAGTTAGTCCTAGATGGACAATTTTTTAATTCCTTTTGCTAACAAGGACTGATTTCCACAATATCTCAATGGCATCTACGAACCCTTGTCTGCCCCTGACATTTCCAGCCGTGTCAATGTGGGAAGTTCCTGGGGAAAGTCCCTTCTTGTGCTTGTGCTTTGAACAGTCCTAGGTTGTGGAAAACAACCATGCAAGAATAAAAACATGACAAGTTTTCCCTTTCATGCAGATTTAATGTTTTTTTATACTCTCCCCCATGTGGTTTTTTTTTTACTTTGCCTTCCTTAATTTATTTTGTTCTAAATGGCAAAATATAGATACATTTACTCACATGTTTTGTTATATCCAAGTATTTGCTGCTGCTAGCCACATTCCTCCCTTCCCATTGAGAGATAACACTCACTTCCATGCTCTTCCTGCATCTGGAAACCCCCACAGATGTTTGCTTTGCAAAACCACTCTCTATTCCAGCAGCAGAATGCCTGTAGCTACTTCAACAAGCATTTATTAAAATAACCTGGGAAGGCCAACACATGTTGAGAGCACTGCAAAAGCAGGGAAATTAACCTCTGCAGAGATGTAAATGCTTTCATTATGATGAAACAGATTCTGAGGCCAATTTATGTGAACACTGTTGTGCTTTTGAGTACTCAAAGAACAACATTTTTCAGTTCACGGTGACTTAAAAAAAAAGGGCAACAAACAGCAAATAAAAATACTCCTGGTTGCTCAAAGTTGCACTTAAAATTTCAGAAAACCCAGCCTGGTTTCTCAGTATTCAAAGTCAACCTAAAGGTGTCAAAATGCACGTATAGACATCAAAGAGTGGGCAAGGGAAACTGTACAGCACTTATTGGGCCCACGTACTCATGGTGAATAACTATTAGACACAGATCTGAACCAGGAGCCCCTGTCAGCCCTCCCACCCTTCCTTTCACCCTTGAGGGCCTCCATCCCCTTCCTTCCCAGGGCTGTGTTGGGTTCAAGGCTGGAGTGGATCTTCCTTCCTGAATTGGGTTTGGTGTGACCAAGACAGCAGCAATCTCAGAAGAGCGGGACAAACCACTGTCTTCTCATTTCTTGGGTTGAACCCTCACAAGGATTTCTCTGAGATTTCAGTACCATCAAAACTGAATCTAAGCCTTGAAATTATCTGAGTCCAGAATCCTGAGACAGATGTAGGATTCTAACAGACAACAGTCAACTGAAAAACGAAAAATGGCTCAAAATGCTCCATTACAGTATGTATTACAGAAATGCTGCAAGTATGAACTCTGGTCATTGGATTGCTTAATCCAACAGCTCAGAGAAGGTCATTTGGCTTTGGACATAAACACAAGGTGGCGTGGGCTCTGAGGAGTTTAACGAAAAGCGGTCACAGACACCAAAGCTGTGTTATCTGTTCACTTGAAAATTCTGCATTTCTATGCTCTGTTCCATTTTTTATCTAATTTGTAAAATGCTGATAAAGTTTACCTCAACATTATGATTATAATTTTACAGCTGTTTGGGCTGGAAAAATTGGGTAACAAGAAAAAATGCTTTGCACGTGTAAACTCTGACAGGCTGTGCAAGAAAACAGCAAAGCTAGGAGGAACTTGCATGGTTTAGAACCTCTGCTTCACAGTGAAAGATGGTGAGCACATAAATATTTGTCCAACTAATATGCAACGTACAGAATTAACTGTAGGAATGCAAAGATCTCTTCTTTTGGTGAGTCATGTCTGAGTATTTTTACCTGGGGTAAAAAATCATACCTGGGGTATGATTGCTGTTACAAAACCCAGTCATAATAAGCCTTCAATACTGCTAAGTACCACCTGGGAAACAGACACTCAATGGAGGCACACAAAGAAAGCAGATTTATTTGTTCTGTGTGTCATTTCATCCTTTTCTTTTATAAAATGAAGCATTTCTGTTAAAAAAAGCGCAACACAGTCTTACAACTTACATTATAATGGAAACAGCTTACTTCAAAATAAAGCATGTGACACTGTTCAAGAAAATAGGGTTTATTTATCTTAGTGATACCTCAGCTATATGTAGAGTCCCAGAAGTTTGAGGTATTGTAATCTTCTGTAGTATCGTGGGCACTCGCTTGGGCTATTATACTCTACCAAAAATATAAACTATAAAAATACACCGTAATTTCACTGCTGACATATCTTCTTTGGGATCAGTCCCTCCTCTGGAAAGCAATTTAAAATGAAGTGGGAGAGGAGAAGAAGTATTTTATCTTCCATTTTGCTCATGGAGATGAGTTGCTTTGGCTCCTAATCCAGAACTCAGTGACTCAAGGACAGCCCTTCCCAGCGACTTGTTGAAGGTCATCCAAGGAAATTGTCACAGTATTCATCAAAAGCCCACATGTGCTGTGGGGAAAAGAGTTTGAAAGGAGAGGAGGAGAAAGACACGCTTGACATGCTACATATTCTGCAAACTCCAGAACATCTCATGCTTACAAAAGCTAGGAATAAATTTTATATTGCAATAATTTGTAAAAAGCTGTCAGGGTTCAAGTCAAGGCTTGTACGTAAAAACTCTCTTTCCCCTTAATGTTGCAGCCTCTCCCATTATCAGATGAACAAACAGATTATGATGTTTGAGGCAGGATCTGCAGAAAACATTTTTAGATTTAACGGCTTCTCTTCTGGTCATGTCTGATCATGAATTTCAAGTACATACACTGCAGTATAACATCTCAGGCAGACACATGCACAAGACGTAATTCAGCCTTTCTCACGTGGAAGGACCCTGGGCCAAGAAAATGCAGGAAAGTTTGCTGTCTGCATTCTTATTTTTCTTTCTCTGCAAGAAGATATTGTTTATTTTCAGGATAATTGAGCCTACTTTGTAGATCACTGTGTTGCAGAAGATTAGCAAATCACACGACCTGATTCAACCTGAATCCAATGCTCAAGGAAAGAATTCCTCTGAAGTGAGAAATAGGAAAAAAATCTAAGCCTTTAATAGCAGACAGCTGAGCCTTGATGGTCCTCTTATGAAAAACAAGTAATCTCAAAAAATTGCACCAATTCCTTGTTTTGCTCCCATGTAGTTATTAAATGATGAAGTTCTAGATTAGAGAATATCTATAAATAAACTGCTATTAAAACAGCCAGTAACTTTTCCATTGCAGTCTGAATGCATGGCTGCCTTATACTGTCTGATAAGCTTTGCAACTCTAAGTAACATACAGCAGTTTGTTCGAGGAGTAACTATATCTCTATTGACCCAAATATAAATAAATTTCACGACACCTTGGAGGGATCAAATCAAAACTAGAATTGAGAAATTACACTTCAGAACAGTAAGAAAACCAGATTTTAAACAGTTCATATCAACCCTTGGAGAATTAAAATCTTTAATCCTTGACTGGTAGAATTCTTATTTCTCCTACACTTCCATCTCAGGTTTAAAGGTTGAGAGTTACTGTAAAAACCTTACATGTACTCCTATAAGAGCAGGTGTAATAAATTAGAATCTCATTGAAAACCAGAGGATCAAGACCAGATAGTATTGACTCAATTATGCTGAAGGAGTATAGGAATAAATTGATTGGCGGGTAAAAAAAAAGGTAATTTTAATTACCATTAATAGATGTAAGGATTTTAAAACCAGATACCATAGTGATGAGCTAGTCTGATCCTTGAAAAGCATGAACTAAAGATTTCAGTGAGATGTTTTCTCTGTCACATTCGCAGCACTTGACCTAGACATAGTGCATCTATTCAGAATGCAGCAGTCAGCATCTCAATGTATTTTATATAACATACTAGCAATTAGACTTAAAAACCCCTCCAAATTGCTGCTATTCTGGTCCTTCCATCAGAATAAAGTAAAGGCATACAAAGTACCATGATAAAGAAAAGTGATGCTGGAAAAAATGAAAAACTTAGTTCAAGGGAAGAACAAAACAATTTATTTGTTTATACAACAGAAGTTGTCTCGGCATAATATCCTGAAGTCAAAAGCTTAAAAAATTCAAAAACATTAAAAGCACTCTCCTGGCTAGCGACAATAGCCTCCATTCCATTATAGATCTTAGTGAGTAAATGCATTAGTAATGCAAGCATTTATACTTTCAGTTAAAATGGAATGAGGAGACATTTGGAACAGAAGTGTAACTGTGGCAGACTGTTAGATAATTTTTCTCTACTTGTTTATTGTACTTTCATCAGATTTCTCTGCTAGATCTGGATCAAAGACATATCTGGTGTCCAAGGCAATAATTTGTAGTTTCCAAAAATGAGAAATAAGTCTTACACAGATTTCAAATTTGATCTAATTGGGAGAGATGATGCAGAAATTTATAAATGTAAAATACTTGTGATGCATATGAACAGCTTTATGATTTAATCTCTGCAGCCATGATACTCTCGGGTTTGGATCCTGAGCTGAAATCTCTCTGGAATTTGCAGTCTCAAATGATTCTTGGTTAATTTATCCCTTATTTGGTCACACTGCTTTTTGCCACTTGATATGCAGTCATAGAGCAATCAGCTACTTACTTTTCAGTAAAAGTAGGGGGGGTAGTTTCGATCTAAACCTTGCATTGTGAACCGGTATTTCTTCATGGCATAAACCCCCAGAATTTACTATAACAGTTATTTTCGACTGGAAGCCTTCCTGTAGTAAGGTGTCTGCTGGCTACATGAAGGTGAGTGTGAGAAATGGGATGGGAAAGGCAAATTTCACCTAACTGTGTGACCATCTGCATGACATTTTAATGGGGTTCAGACCTACATTAGCATAAACTTGAGGTTCCCTACCCTGAGGAAGTGATAACCACCGCTCTCGAAACATCAGAGTAGCAAAACTAAAACTAATTTCACTGCAGCAGAAAGTCAATACATGAATGTGTAGAGGTGGAAATGTGTTTTAATGCAATTTGTGCTTTCTCAGAAACCCTTGACTTGAGGTAATATCACTTTTAGAAGTCAGCACCACATACTCAAAATTAGTGTGTTGATGTTGATGTGCCTTAGCCTTAATTACACCGGAGAAAAGTGAACTAATAACTTCAGAGGCTCCACACCCAAAAGACTCTCAGGCTCCACAGTCATCATAAATACTTGTAATGAGGAACTTTTTCTGTACCTTTGTTTACACAAGCTTACTACTACTGTGTCAGAGCCTGCCCCTGCTTCCATTGAAATCAATGGGAATTTTGCCATTCCCTCTAATGAAAGTAGCCCCTAGCGCCCTATTACTCCTGGTGACGATGGATCACTACTCCTTCCTTGCAAGAACAATAGTGTAGCAACCGTGCCAGCAAATATGCGTGTGGTCAGCTGTAAGCACCTGAGTAGTCTCACTGGTTCTGGTGGAATGGCATAAATTCTTGATGTTAAACGCCGTTCCTGTCTGTTTTAATCTAGCCGACCACTGGAATCCTCCTGTCCATTAACACGTCTTTCATTAGGGCTCATACAAACTTGGTATAGTCTAGATGCTATCAACAAGCGTATGGTTGATCTGGCTTAATAGTGCAAGTCAAGCAACTGATTATGCAAAAAAATAAAAATCCAAACATAATAATTTCGTAGGACAACGAGGTTTATGTTTTGGGGCTTTTACAGTAGAAAAGGAAAGCTAGTAGTGTTTAAATAGAATGTGATTCCGGATGGAAGTGCAACGTATTGGGTCATCCCACCAAATATAGGAAACATACGTTATTCAGCACAGTGACTCATACAATGAGTAATGTAGTCTAAAGGGTATATTCTACCCTGTGAACAGACATAACTCTCAATAACTAATAATCCCATAAATCCCAAAGGACTTTATCTAGCTGAAAGAGTCTGCAGCCTTGTGAGCTGTGCAGACTGCACAGGGCCACAGATGTCAGCTCCTCATCACCAGGCTACCCCTCCCTGTCCTAGGAAAGCAGTGGTTTCCAAGCAGTTGCAGAGCCCGAGGTAGACCTTCCCTTATATGATGTGACAGGAGGCTTGATGCCACTGGTTCCTGTATTCCAGCTCCACAATTCTCCTTGAGTTGTGACAATAACTGGAATCTTGACCATAAAGCCAGTTTGAAAATGATCCGTCTGTGTAAGAAATCTCGTCTTCTTGGTATGGAGGGCTTCAAGCTCCTTGCCATATTTGGAGAGGAGCCATGTATTCGTCATTGTAATTGCAGGTGTTGCTGAATAATAAGGACAGACATTCTGGGACATTCTGGGACTACATTGGCCTCTTCAGACTTTGTTGATGCTATATTTTTGACTGAAGTTTCTCACTGAAGAAAGCAGAATTATAAATACCTACTAAGGAGCACCAAACTTCTGCAAGTTACTGATGGAGCTACCTGGAACTCATCGGGGTGCTTGGGAGCGGGACAACTTGTGGCATATATCATAAGGCAGGCAACAAAAGGGACTATTTTCCCCTTTGAGATACAGAATAACTATAGTTCCAGTTCTGGGCTGGTAGAATGCCTCAAGTCAGAGTGAGGCATCAGTTGACAGACAGGCATGAAGAAAATCTTCAAATGTAGACCTTTGTACTCTCCCTGAGCCATAGAATACACTGATGTAATTTTCTTCTGGGCCAGAAGTGCTCGGAAATTATAGCACTCCTGTAAAAAACAGTGGAGTTGATATGGTCTGATTTCAGCCACATTTCTCAGCAAAGCAAGGCATATGTGTTCATACCATCCCGAAATACACACTTTTCTGGAGCTGCCTCTTGGTCCTATCTCAGCAACCTTTGAACGAATCTTGACAAGGCAGTGAATGTATCCAGAAAGTCCTGCAAGTTCTGTGAAATTAGGTCTTTGGGTAGAGAGGGGAAAAAGAGGCTTATTACTGCCTCAACTGTAAGCTTCTGTGAGACATCTGGAAAGGTCCGTGAGAGAGACATGCTCACCCACACTGCTAAAAGAGGTCCATGGAGGAGCTTAGCCTCTGGATAGCCACTGGTCTGCAGAGCTCATTTCTTTGTTCACCCCTTAGCTTTGCTTTACAAGACCACCATAAGCTTTCTCCAATACTACACCCAGCCTTGACTTGGGAAGTAGTTTGGTCAGGGGTTGTTCCCAGAAGGTACTATGAATAAGCTTTTCTTCTTACTAGACTTAGTTCCTCATTCCTTCAACACTTTCCCAATCCATTGCTGTCCACATGCTCTACCCAAGGTCATGCCATGCATATAGTACATTTTATGCTAGAAACCCACTGTTTATGTGAACTGCAGCAAAGTCTGCTCTTTATTTTCAAGCACTTTAAAAAAACCCCCTACAACACACTAAGAACAACAGTTGCTTCTTAGGGACCATCCAGAAGCAGGTGGTGGTATAGAGTGACTCACTTTGCTTTACCTGTCCTCAGGACCAGGAATCAATTACTGGCTCCTTTTATTTAGCAATATAGGCCTCTATACCAAAACCTAGCCCTCGTTTTCTCTGTTTTGGTTTTACAGAGGACCTTCTTGTTACACCAACAATGTCACTCTACTTGTGGAGAAACATGCCGATCTTGGACTCTCAGCACTTCTATCAGCAGCTGTCCATTTTCAAGGTTTATTGTCTGTGGAAAGAGCTAGGAGATTCCAAATGCCAAAATTAAGTCGATGTTGAAGGAGCCCCTCTGAACTCAAGAAGATGTGCCAGGACCTGCTGAGTGCCTTTGAGCTCAACCCCTCATTCACAGTTAGCATCAAGTATTCCCAGGAGCCCCTGCTTCACACAGAGTACAAGTAATTTGATCAAATAAATGCAATGTTGGGCAATTATTGGACAGTTAATTGAAACCCTTTCCTGCCCGTGGTCTCCCCAATGCATAGAGTGTGTTAAGAGGCATCTTGAGCCTGTGACCTGCTGCTGCTTGGGGGCCTCAACTGAACTGGCGATACACCTGCGGTGCCTTGGTAGGGATAACTGACCAGCTCTCATTCTGGGTGTTTGGGGGGAGCACCAATGCCTGGGAAGGTGGGTTCTGGTGTTTATTTTAAATTCCCAAGGAGTTAAAAGCTCCTTTCCAGCGTTAGCCAGAATGTTGATTATAAACCCACAATTTTCTGTAATTGGGCCTCATTAATAAATTCCTCAAGTGTTCCCAAAGGCAGGAGAGGTAAAACAAGAGCCACAGGAATCAGAGAAACAGGGAACTGTGAGGATTCCTGAGTGTGTTGTTAATTCCACTTAATCAGCTCAGAGAAGCTCTGTATTCAAAAGAAAATAACCATGACTCACAAAATACTCCTGCCAGCAGGGAATAGGATTCTCTCCATTTATAGTAATATTTTCCCCAATTTTTGTCCTTTCTTCCACTCCATTTTTAAGTAAAGAAAAAGACCCTCCCTCAGGCACCCTGAACACCTTCCGTGTTCCTGGGCCTCAGTGAAGACTGGAAGAGCTGTGCTCCTAGGGAAAGTCCAGCTTGGGTCCCTCGGAGCTTCTGGGAGACCTGTTCTGCAATCCAAATGTGCCAGAGGGTTTTTCCATCAAATCCAGACTGAACAGAGTGTGAAACAGAGGCATAATGAGGCAGAGACAAGATTTATTGCTGTTTGAAGAGGACTCAGATAGTAGCAAACTTCGAGACAGAGCAAGCCCCATTCCCCACTCTACACTGCTTGCCACAGAAGGTAGACAAGTCAAACAAAGACAAGACAAATTACAGGGATAATAATTCAGGTCATGAGAAAAGTAGGGATTATAAAGGATAAGAAGGCAGGAGGGCTTGCCAGGAGAACGGAGCTTTCTGAAGGTGGCATGAAGGAACACCTGAAGGGGCAGATTCCCCAAGACTATATGGAGAGCCTAAAGTGCTGGACTTTAAAAACAAGAAAGGCAGAATGAGAGTCAAGAAAGGAAGTGGAAAGCTTTTGGGAAAAAAAAAAGGTAGGGAATGCAAAATATTTGGTTAGGGATGGTCTGCACTGGATTTGCAAGATGCCTATAAATTTGGGAGCATAAGAGTGTGGAAGCAGATGGAAAGAAAGAGAGTTTGTGAAGTCATCAGAGCCACTGCTTAGGCTGCTCAGAAACCCTGTCTCTGCACTCCTCCTTACCCTTCCTTCTCACAACAGAATGCGAAGGTCCTGGGTGCTGCTGTGACCTCTATGGTCTGAAGGGGTGCCTGAATATCAGAGAATCATGGAATCATTCAGGTTGGAAAAGGTGTCTAAGATCAGAGGGTCCAACCTTTGACTGATCATCACCTTATCAGTTAGGCCATAGCACCAAGTGCCACATCCAGTCGTTTGCTGAACACCTCCAGGTATAGTCACCCCACCACCTCCCTGAGCAGCTCATTCCAATGTTTGACAATCTTTTCCATGAAGAAATTCGTCCTGGAATTTCTTACAGTACAGCCTGGACTTCCCCTAGCACAGCTTGAGGCTTTGTGCTCTTGTTCTGTAGCTGGTTGCCTGGGAGAAAAGACCGACCCCCCACCTGGCTACAGCCTCCTGTCAGGCAGTTGTGGAGAGTGATAAGGTCACCCCTGAGCCTCCTTTTCTCCAGGCGAAACTATCCCAGCTCCCCCAGCCATTCCTCACAGCACTTGTGCTCCAGACCCTTCCCCAGCTCTGTTGCCCTTCTCTGGACTTGCTCCAGCACCTCAATGTCTTTCTTGCAGTGAGTGGCCTAAAATTGGACCCATGGTTCGAGGTGTGGCCTCACCAGCGCCCAGTACAGGGGGACAATCCCTGCCCTGGTCCTGCTGGCCACACTGTTGCTGATGCAGGCCAGGATGCCATTGGCCTTCTTGGCCACCTGAGCACACTCTGGCTCATGTTCAGCTGCTGTCACCAGCACTCCTAGGTCCTTTTCCACTGGGCATCTTTCCAGCCACTCTGCCCCAGCCTGTAGCACTGCTTGGAGGTGTTGTGATCTAAAGGCAGGGTCCAGCATTTGGTTTTCAACCTCACACCACTGGCCTCAGCCCATCCATCCAGCCTGTCCAGATCCGTCTGTAGAGCCTTCCTGCCCTCCAGCAGATCAACGCTCCACCTAACTTGGTGTTACACTCAAATTTACTGAGAGCATTCAATCCCTTCATCTAGGTCATTAACAAAGAGATTAAATAGTACTGGGCCCAATACTGAGCCCTGGGGAGCACCACTTGACCAGCTGCCAGCTGGATGTAACTCCGCTCACCACCACTCTCTGTGCCCGACCATCCAGGCAGTTTTTACCCAGCAAAGAGTGCACCTGTCCAAGCCATGGGCTGTCACATTTTCCAGGAGAATGCCACTGGAGACAGTATTAAAGGCTTTGCTGAAGTCAGGTAGGCTATATCCACAGCCTTTCCTTCATCCACTAGGAGCATCACCTGGTATTGAAGGAGATCAATTGGTCAGGTAGGACCCACCTTTCCTAAACCTGTACTGCCTGACTCTGATCCCTTGGTGGTTGTCTTGCGTGTACTGTGTGATCACGTGTTTAAGATGATGTGTTACATTATCTCGCCAAGCAGCGAGGTCAGGCTGACAGGCCTGTAGTTCCCGGGATACTCCTTCTGGCCCCTTGTGGGTGGGCGTCACACTGGCCACCTTCCAGTTGCCTTTGTATATTTATCTATACAAGATGCCTGTATGCTGCCCAATACCTAGGTGTGTTTACCTAATTAAGGATCACACACAGAGGTGGCTGCATGTCTTCAAGGGAAACTCCGTGGTCCCCTCAGCACTTCCGTGTGTGGTTGTAAACACATTGATAGAAGTCAATAGAGCACCTTGCAAGGGGGAAAATGCATCACCAACACATGACCCATCTCTTTTGCAGCCAGCATGACTAAGGAAAACGTATGCTGGACAACAGGTCTTTTCTTTAGACACACCGCTTCAGACGTACCAGCATAAAAATCTTCCTTGAAACGTGTGGTTTGGATGTCCTGACAAGTCATAGAAGGGCAAATATCATAAATGAAAACAGCCTCAATAACTGACCCTTATTTCTTTCTCTTTCCCACTTACAGACTTTCTCCCCTACTTGGTATTCGGGAATCCTCTGGTCTCAGCATCTATTTACTTTATTTTATTTTTATGAGTGTCCTTGAATGTAATGGAAGAATAAACATTTTGGTTTTCACAGCCTCGTGGCTTTTCATGGGAGCTTAGCTGCATCCACTGTGTTTACAAAACAGAACTGTGTCGTTGTGTTTGTTAATTTGATGATTCTTGGATTGTCCATAGTTTTGGCTGCAAAACTCCCATTTAAATGTAGAGTTTGTTATGTTTTCATAGGCCCCAAGAGGAATTTCTAGATCAAAGTTTTAGAGTCAAACAGGACCAGCCAGTTTTACAGCTCGCAGAATTACCAAGTTGTCAACATCTACAGTCCACTGGTGGGAACTCTGTCACAGCAAGGAGCCAGCCGTGCATGTTCCCTCCTGAACCCACACCAGGCTCCTGCACTCAGGCGAGAGAAATGCTAGCAGGCTGAAACCCTTACCCTTGTGCAGGTCTCTCTGTGCTGAGATCAGAAGAGCCATGACTGTGGTTGGGGTCAAAGTCCCTCTTCCCTATCTTGATTATGAGAGACAGAATCTTGGAGAAAGGGTGTTAAGCATACAGACCTAAATCTAAAAAACACTGGAAGTGATGAAGTACAGTAACACAAATTTCAGGTCTGGGTAAGCAGGAAATATGAAAGTAGGACAGGCAGCACTTCCAGGTAGTGGGGAACCAGGGAATGGCAGCACTGGCACAAGGAAGAAGATAGGCTGGCCTGCAGTGAAGGGACAGTAGATGGACCATGGATATGGCGGGGGAAACTTGTCTGGAGATGCAGGAGAAGAATATTTGGCTCAGTGTCCAGCTCAGCCAAAGAAAACAAAGGATCATTCCTCTCCAATTGCCATTTGTACACATATAAGCAAAAGCAAGCAAGCATACTGTGGTTTCTAGGGAGTTAATGTCTTACAGAGGAGTTAAGATGAAAATGATGGCATGGATATGTGTTGCAAGACGTGTTAGGGGAAGAACTAAAGAGAGGGAGAGAGCTGTGTCTTACTCTTATTGTATGAGAGATACTGCAACGCGCAGGAATGAGGTTCTAATGGGGTTTGGTTTAGAGCCTTTTGTATGGCTTATTCTGCTCTGACAGCAGCTGTGCCCTGTAAATGTCATTTGTTTAAGTCCTTTAAAGTATAAGGCAAAACTGGAAGATTTCCACAGAATTTCGGCAGGTCCTTTACCTACAGCTAGGCACAAAATCATGCCACCTGCACCGCCAGGGAGTAATGACAGATTCTTAAATGCATGTTAAGGAGACTATTTCTTCTTTTAAATGCTATGGAATTTGCTGGCAGAGAGCTGCATTAACATGGTGCCAAGATTACGCACTTCAGAGTACTCACCTCAGCAAAATCTAAAACTTCTGAAAACCAGGACACATGCTAAGCATATTAGCTCTGTCCCGTTTGAGCAATGCCCCAGCTTGCCCATTGTACTTATTCTGCCTTTGCACCATTGCCAACCTCCTGGCCCATGACCATGGGAAGCAAAGGGAGGAGAGCTGCTTCTCAGTGAGTGGTACCCGCATCTGGCCCATCCTCACGTACTGAACCAGCTTCTCTGAAACAACATCGAACCTATTGCATTTTATAACCCATCTTTCCTTATAGAAACAAGCCAAAAACCTGTCCAAGGCCATACTTGTAGTTAAATGTCTTTAACTGAAAAATTTCTATTAAATCCCATCTTGCTCCTGGTTCTCTCCATGCCAAGACGACCTTTGTAGATCACGATGTCATAAAATTATGTCGTTATACTTTAATCTTTTCCCTCTAATCACACTCATGTTAGCAGCCCGGAGGAAGATTTTGTTCCTTCTCTCAGATCTGCCCAGTTACTCTGCAACTGTGGCTGCTGTTCAGGGCACCCTCAACACACATCACCAAGCACTGCAAGCCCTTTGTGTCCTCCTTTCTCTGCTTCTAAAGAAAGCTTTTAGACATCTGAGAACAAAGAAACAAAAGAGAGACAAGCTTTAGACTATGAGCTGAACACTATGTATACCTGTGCCAGAAGCAGAAAAGGGATGGAGAAGGATGAGGGTGTATCTCCTGTGTCTTGACTCATGTGAAGAGTCCCCCTGCTGTAGGGTGAAGCCAATATCTGAGCTAAGGCATATCCATATGAAGTAGGGGTTCAGCAGATTTTGAGGGTTAAGCATTTAGCCTTGAACTGATGGTCAGGTAGTGCACAGTCTGGAAAGAGTGTGTGAAGGCGTGGTGGGGAAAGGAAAATGCCTACTGTTATCCCCTGTGTGTGAATGGAGTCCCTGAGCGTGGAAAGCCTTGCACAAGTACCTGTGACCAGAGCTGAATTAGCTGCATCAAATGGGAGGGAAAAATGAAGCTGAACGAAAGCAGACAGTTTACCTTGAGAAAGGGCGATTAAAGGAGTCCTGCTCTCCACAAGCTCCAACAAGTCCATGAGCTATTCCTGCCGCGTGAGACTTGTTTCCTCGCACTATTCCCCGGGCAGCACAGCTGCAGGCTGTTTGCCATCTGGGCCTCTTGCTTAAGCCACAGAGGAGGTTATTTAAGTAAGGGGCAGGAGGGAGAGGCAGGAAGAAACATGATTTCCTTTATTCTAAGCAAACTTGAGAGCCTGGGCTGAGCCTGCCTTGAGATTAGGACACAGCCTGCCAGCCCTACTGGTGTATCCTCACTGGGAACGTGAGACCCTCTGCACACGCACAGCCCCTGTCAGTGTGGGGGGAGACAGAGGTGCCATTGAGCAGCCTGAGAGCACTGTTAGCTGCCTGACTCTTCCGTCCTGTCCTCTACTGTGAATGCATTGTTGATGGTGATCACAGAGCTGAGGAACTTGCAGCTTGCCTCGTGCATGGAGGCACTAGCTGCAGCTTTACTGGAATGTTACTGCTGGCACTGGACATCCTCCCATCCTAGCAGGAGGGAGAGGTGGGGAGGAGAGGCACTTTCAGACCAGGCTTGCCACTGCATTGCACTTACAGCTGAATTTTCCCTTGGGATTACAAACTACAGCCCCATGTTTTCCAGGGCTTCAGCACCCAGCCTTCAGTGCTCCCTCTTGTCCACCTCGCAGCAGAGCTCCCACCTGCAGCGTGCAATGTCATCCCACATGGTAGGGAGACTGTCTATCTGTCTTGTTCACTGTGCCCGCAAGGAAAGAGGGTCTGACAGTGAGTGTCATGTGGGGCGCTGGCATCCTGCCCAGCTGCTGGGCATACATATGGCCTTGGGAGGCACAATGGGTGAAGAGAAGCCATGGCAGTGGTCAGTGAAAGACCTAGAGAGCAGAGGCCTCACTTCAGTGGACCCACACCTGAACCTTTAATATGATGGAGAAAACCTGGCTCTTCTAGGGATCAAGAGAGGACAGTGTGAACTACGCTGCAACCCAGGAAGCCACTGAAAATTGCTGCATCCGAAGCGGGGCTTGACTCTCTCTCTGCAAAGTGTGGAGACGTGCTTTATTCTATACCACACATCAAGTCTGGGTTTTCCCATTTAAAGGCCATATTCCTGTGGTTTAAAATGTGATATTCTGATAAAGTTAACCTAAGAGACTGGAAACCTGTGGTAGCTGTAGGCATGCTTAGCAGTGTGACTGCTGTACCACAAGACTCTGGCCACTGCAATGTCCCATTGCATCTTGTGCTCTTCCACCTTTAGCACTGCCCAGACCTAAGCGTTGCTGAGATCTTTAGTCTCAGAAATAAGCAGCAACATAGGAACCAGCCCCTGGCTTTTTCCAGCGTGGAGCAGTGTGCTCTTACTCCACATCGTACCTGTCTGGCGTGATAACGCACCATTACGCATTGCAGAAAAGGCCCTTCCTCCACATCCCAGTGTGGACAGCTTATAGAATAAGGAAAGTTCATCTTTGTGATCCTTTTTCCACAATCAAAAGCTGGTCTAGCTAACAATCTCTTTCCTTCATCTATTTCTTTGCTGTTAGAAGAAAAAAAAAAAAATCCATTGGTGTCTAACTAGGAATTGCAGAATAACAGAAACTACTACCTAGAAATTCGTTCTTCTCATTCGAGCCAAGATTACCAATCTACTATCTAGGAAAAGACACAAAATACATAGTAAGTTATGTGAGGAGTCACTTGAGATGCAGAATTCAAAGAATTAAAGAAGTCTTCCCAAAGCACAAGATTAGTACCTAACAAGTTTAGTGCTTGCTTTAATCTGCAAGCTTTTAGTATAGGTCTGCCCCTTAAAAATGCTCAGGGCTGCTGTGTCTTAAATTGGGAGGCGACAGTGAAAAGTGATGGGAAAATAGTGGAAATGTTGTCCAGGTCAGAAGAAGGACAATTTCTAAATCAAGTTCCTGCCTTACATGCAGAGATTGTGCCTCTTCTTAAGTGTTAAAATTATTTTCTGCCTTCTGGCTTTAGGGGGAGGAGAACGTGTTGGTTGGATATGCGGAGATGCAGCTCTCAGGCTCAGTTCTTTCCCACCAGAGGCAGGTATGTGCTACACCCATCCCATTAATTACTGCCTGCTCTGGGTCTCTTGTGGAGGAGGATTGCAGTTTGAAGCAGTTCTCCATGTCATAGTGAGTGTTCCCATGAAAGCACTCTGGCTTGTTAAAACATTCAAAATCAAATATGTGCCTGCCAGATAGAGGATCACCCCAGCTACAAATGAAAAATGCCTTAGATCAGACAGTCCATCCCTATGCTTAGGTAGGCTATAGCTCCCCACAGAATCACATATTTCTGTTATCCTCCTTGATTTCTCTGCAGGATGCATGCCAAAGGCTTTTATTGTCAATCCAGAAGAGGATCTACACAAGAGAAATTCCAAAACATCAGCAGGGAACAGTATGCTTTTTTTTCTTCCCCTCTCTTGTTATTTCCTCACATTAAACAATTCATTGACTTTATTGTTCTCGCCTGAGGCAAAGAAGCCTGGCAAATTTGAATAATTTTTTTTATTAGTTAGGTGAGTTTACTTGCCAAGCATACTTTCCCAAGTTCTCTGAACATCCTACTCATCAGTTGCTAACAAAGGCCCCATTCACACAAGGGATACCAAACAGGTTTGCAGCATGGTTTACAACTGGCCAAGAGGGAGAGCTCTCAGGGCCCCCACTCTGTCTGCTACTTTGGCATCCAAGGTCATTGACCATTAAACAGGACACTTAAGCCTCAGCAAGGAAAGGACTTGTCTAAAGGAAGGCTTAAGTGGAATTGTGGTGCCTCATGACAAAATTGTAGTTCCAAAAGTTCCTCTTCTTAAATACAGTTGCCTCTGGTTGTTGGCAGAACACTCCCAAGTTACATCAAACTCTGCCTATTGTGTGTCCAGATCCGATGCACATTGGGCAGTCCCTTCTGTGTGCAGCCAGTAATTGCTCCTTCTCTAACTTAATAGTTCCCCCAATAGGAGATATGGGCTCATCTCCATCCTCAGTCCAAGGAGGTTTATTGTTTGTCTCCTATTTTCCCAGGGAGTGGCCCAAGCACCAAAGCATGGAGGGTAGAAAGACTTTGTCCTACCTTCCGGCTGAAACTGGACCCAAAAGCGGAAAATAAGATTAAATCCAAGAATTTCATAAAAGATTGAGAGTGAGTCTGTAGCGTTTAGGAGATGACTCTTAAACAAGACTTTTCACAGTGAAGGAGGAAGTCAGAAGTCCAGGTGCTGCTACCTCAGCTATGGAGGTGAGTCTTTTACCAGTAGGAGTCCTAAATTCGTCCTATAAGGCTCTGAATTTGATCTGGGGACCCAGCTGCGCTGCAGAGGCAGAGCAACGGCCAGGCAGCTGCAAGGCGCTGCTGGAAATTACCCCGGGGCAAGGAGTGGATGTGCAGAGGAGTGTGAAGGAAGGATCTGCTCAGAAATGCTGTTTGAAGTTGAATGCAAGTTAACTTGTTGGTAACCTCTGCCTTGCTTTTTGATCCTTTCGGTTCAAGCAGGAATTAGGTCTGAAGCTCTCAGATATGTGTTTGTCTGTAGCTGGCACAGTCTTGCACAGGCCACACGGCAAGAGGCTGCTGCCGGAGCAGTCTAGCAGAGGTGGTGAGGCTGCCAGGCAATGTCCCGGTAGGACCTGGGAGCGGAAGCAGAGAGGAGATGAAGACACGAGGATAGCTGAGCTCTCCCAACGCGGTGAAGATTCTCTTCCACTTTGCGCAAGTGCGGAAGCAAAGCTGCCTGAGCGTTGACATCAGACTGCTTTTGTGCATGTGCTCTCTCTTACCTGGGGATAAAAGATCTGTGCCACACTTCGGGAGCGCTTGGGAGCATGTGGGACTGCTCCCGGGGCACTGTGCTTGTGAGGAGTCCAAGCTAAAAAACCATCCTGGAAACAAGAGCAGCAGGGAGTGCAGAGCCTGACAGGAAGGTCTTCACTGACTCTATGCTGTCACATGGATTTCTCCAACACACCACACAGGAATCCTGTACAACCCATATACTGTTGTACTGCCATGAACAGGACGGTCCCACTCTTCGTGACAAGAGAGAATCCTTTTAATCAAATGTGGCTGGAAGCAATTTTGCTGAGACTTCCTATGAAAACCAGTTAGAATTTTTTGTGTTTTCTGCCCAGGGAAAATCCAGCTTGACTGTTCAGAAAGCACGGCCTGTGCAGTCTGCCCCTTCTGTGCCCTCCTCCCTGTAACACAGACTGCGCCTTAAATCCCACAATATATCCTTTTTTCTGAATATAACGCATGGGGCAATGTGAGATGGAGCTGCTGGTAGAAGAGGTCATGAAGTTCCACTGCACTAGCATTTTAAAAGGGAATCCTATAAAAAAACAGCCCATGACATAGCTGCAGAGAAAGATCCTGCACTCTGTCAATGTCTTGGCATGGAGTTAGCGGGGAGTATGGGACTGGACACAAGCAGAGAGTGGGCTTTTTTTGGCATTGGCCACAATGAGTGTGGTTGTCCAAGGAAAGTCTGTGGGGGAGGCTGAGGGGATAGAAGAAGACAGACATGTTAAAGGAAAGCGTGTTCCTACATAATGAGACATTGTACCACATGTTTAAGAATAAAAAAAAAAAGGAGGAAAAATAAAAAAAAAGTCCAGGGTGGTGAAAGAATTTCCCCAGCAATAGGGTTGAGCTGAACATAGTTTTGGCTTACCATTATGATCTATTGTGTCTTTGTAGGCCCAGGGATCTTACACTGGACCAGCCTTTGTGTCAAATCTAGCTGCAATGCCTGAGTCCCCCAAGCTGCCTCTCATCTGTGAATCAGCTTTGGTTTGTTTCTACCCATGCAGCTGCTATTTTTTATTTAGTCTAATTTTAGCATATCTACCAGCAGCTGCAAATGTAAATGGTCCCCTTTGGTATCCAGCACGCCCAATTAGAGAAGTGGCCCACGTGAGGTATGCTGGGTTCCCCCGCTCTGCATAACTTTAAAAATAGACAAGTAATAAACAATTTCTGCGAAGTATGATGTTATTACAAATTGCATTGCACAATTTTATGGGGTTTAATTTTTTTCTGATAAATTGTGAGCACAAATTATAAAGTTCACACACAAATATTTCCTCTCAGAATTGGGAAACGAAGGACTTTGTCCCTGAGCTGCCACATTGGACCTGGAGACTGAAGCTCACTGGGAGCACAGAAACAAGGCAGAAAAACAGACTTCTGGCAATGAGAAGTATTTTCACGTCATATTGTGTTTATTTCTCAGGAAAGGAAACAAACCACCTAGGAGGAGAAAGGGATGATCGAAGAAAAATTCAGGTAGCCATAGTAATAAATATAATATTAATAAATAAATTGTATTCATAAATTAATAAATAATAGATATTAATGTTTAATATTAAACTTATATCAGTGAGTACCAGTCTTCCAGGTTCAAGACAGCTATTAGGAAATCCCCTGAACTGTCTGGGGGAATCGATATGTCACTAGGATTTTGATATATTTTTGATACGCTTTGAGATACACGGTTTGTTTTTCCTGCTGACTCTCCTGCTCCCCTGCCCGTGGCTGCACCCAGCACCCGCCTCCTCTCGCAGCCCCAGCGTTCACCTCACACGTGAGGGCCAGCGCGCGTTTGGCTCCTGCCAGTGTGTGGCTCGTGGTCTGCCAAGGGTTCACGCACATTGCTGGAGTGCTGCACCAAAACCAAGCCAAGAACATTAAGACAAGAAGCTGAGTCCATTCTTCAGTCACTGTACCTCCACTGCAAGGGTAAAAAACCCTTTTATTCCCCTTGCTGACACAGCAGACTGGCCCTTCCCTTCTTTGCTCTTCTGTGCACACTGTGAAAGTAATTCAGAGGTGGATATCTTTTATGCTTAGCCAAACTCAGATGTTTTAGTTGTTGAACAAGGTCTCTCACTGGAGTTATTCTTTCCTATTCTTTCAACGGAAAAAAAAATGAGCAATGTAGGCCCTAATCTTAAGACTATGCCTAACGATTGCTTATTTGGAGACATGCTTTGATGTCTTGGCTTCTCCCAAATATATTTCCATTTTCTAGCCAGGGACTAGGCAGTGTGGGATGGTTATACAGACCCTCAGATCAGCCCTCTGCTGCCTGCTGGTGTTCTACTAATCCTATTATGGTTCCATGTATGAAAAGAGAGACCAAACTAGTTTCTGTTTATTTTTGTCTGTGTGCCATGAGACAGACTAGTTGGGTGGGAGTTTGAGAATAACAATTATCAGAACATCATTACAATAAAATTATCTTGTACCTTTTCTCTTTAGTCATTGTTGAAGTTTCGTGTTGAGTACTTGAAACCAGCAATCCAGCTGTGATCTCACAGACCACTGGCAGTCTTTGCTCATTAATCTTGCTGAATGGGAAGCGAAGATCTGTTACAGACGTTAAGTAAGGCCTATCATTGATCCTTGTGAGGATGAACACTGCACCTGGAAGAGACTGTGCCAGCCGAGGGAAGCAATGCCAAAAATATTTGTGGGGTGAGTAGATGGGGAATTCAATACTCTTGCATGAGCACTGGGTTGGCCTATGTTGTGTTTGGCCATCACTTTTGGTAGTCTTTACTGATTGACTTTTTATTTTCAGTCATGAACATGCTACACACTAAAACTACTCCTAAATGTACCTGGTGTCAGAAGCAAGCCAGATCAGCTTCAGTTATCCCCACACGCTTGAACAGCAGGGTGACTTTTGCACGTGGTAGTTTTCCTTTTTGATTCAAGTTTCAACGTCGTTACAGGATTGTCAATACCCGTCAACACCAGATCCACCGTACTGAAAATAGAGTAAGTATGACTTTGAAAATCAGCACTGCAGAATCAGGCCTTTAGGTGTAAATTCTTCACACTATATGTGCAATGGAAATGATAACCAGGCAAGGAATCCTATAACCAAAATAACTGGAGTTCTAAGTGAGAAGAGGCAATGCAGTTCACTGGCACCTGAATGTGAACTGCCCACTTCATTGTCATCGCCATAAAATTCCAAGATAAATAAAAGTTGATATAAAACCCCGTCATGGCAGCCACGAGCCAGCCACAGCTTCTAAATTCTGTGTTACCAGGGTGCTGAAAGGCACCTGAGAGGCAGCAATGTCTGCATACATTGCAGGGGACAGATCTCTTCCCAGCACTGCCCCTCTGACAGGGTCCTGCAGCTGGCTGGGGGAGCCTGCAGGGCATCTCTCTGCTGCCTCCTGATGTGAGTGCCCACTTGAGCTGCAGCCTTTCTGTGGAAGAGTTTCTTATATATAAAAATAATAAAAAAATTCTTCCAGAATTCTCTTTTAAAAAGCTTCAGTCAAACAGAAACACAACACAGAACACACTGGGTACGGCATGGTTTATAGGACTGATAACAAATGGTTAAAAATAACAGCTTGTTATTCAACCATACATCAATACTGCTTCCACATGCTATCAGGCAAATACCTAAAAGTAATTTTACCTGTCAAAATCAGATCACTAGCAAATAAAGTACTCAAAAAGAGATTGCAAAATTTTCCCAAAAAGTAATTTCACTAATTCCAGCTAACATGAGACAAAGCCAAATCAATCTATTTTTCAATGTGTTATTTATATAATTCACTGATGGAAAATTTAATACAACTGGAAAGAGACACTGAAGAAAAACCACTAAAATTCCTCGAAGATAGATTTACTATTCTGTATTCCTCTATCACCTTACTGAAAACAGGGACAGGGTTGTTGGAAATGTGAAAAAAAAAAATCAAGATCAATAGTTTGTTGTGGTTTACGTCCCTTTTTTTTAGTCATGTGATTCTATTTGCTAAATTGCTAGTGACCCCTGCTCAGCCTTTGCTAAGCAGACCAGTCCCTTGCTAAGGCCCCTGCCTCACCAGCCATCAGTCCCACTCTGCTAAAGAGTGGTGCAGATTCATGAGAGGAGAGTCATCAAGTCTAAAATCACTTCAGACGGCAAAGTCAGCTCTTGCTCAGGCTAAAAATTTTTCCTCTTTAGCATTCTCACATTTGGAGGTCAGCTGCTGCCACCTCTCCCAGCTCTCTCTCTGCTGCAGGGACCATCCTGCGGGGGTCCCGATCTCCAAACCCAGACTGCGAACTACCCAGGCTGCACTTTATTTTCATGCATCACCAGAAGCCCAGCTTCACACAAGTCAGGCTTAGGGGACTGGTAGGCCAGTGCCTCTGCAACTCTCATAGCTGGGCTTTAAGGCTTTAGAAGCTGCAGAGTGATGGATCTCAATAAAGCTCTCGTCTTCTCTGATTCCTCGACCCCTTCATCTTTGCTGATGGAGCTCCCACACGGGTGGGATCTGCCTTGCCAGCACAGTGGGTTTGTCCGGGGGCAGTTGGGGATGGGGCTCAGTGCCTCATCTTCCCTACAGGACACATCCTTCCTTTTTGTGCCTCCCAGAAACTCAGTATGCTCATGAGCGCTGGGCTGGCTGGAGCCCTGTGGCTCACCTTGTATTGTCCTGCATCTGCACCACACTCTCTGCACAAACCCACAGCAGCTGACCCCTCCCTGCCTGTTTTCCCCCCATTTCAGACGGTGTCACTACCTCTCACAAGGGACCACTGTGATTCACGAGCGAACATCTCTGCCATGCTCTGCAAAGAAAAGGTGCTGCATGCTCCCGGTGCTGTTCATTTCTCAGAACAAAGCTGCCTAAGAACACAGGGCTTGCGCCATGTACAGTAGACATTTCTGGCATAGCTTTTATTGAGGTTAATATAATATTCATAACACTGCTAAAGGACTGCTTGTTGGACAAAAGGATTTTGCTACTGGCATTTATCTATAGAAAAGTTTTTCTGTTTTATGCCCACATACTAGCATATAATTATAGTAATATAGTCTAGTCCCTCGCTTGAAGTGACTGCTGCCAGTATTATGAAATCATGGCAATGGTTGTAAAAATAAAAGAGGTCATAACCCCTCCACACACACACCCCCACTCTGTAGCTGATATGAAATAGCTTTGGTGGGAAAATGCAGACCTTTAAACTTTCTCTACCAAACTCAATGCATTCTGTATTTAACTTACCCTCTAAAACAGTTTGTGTTATAGGAATTCGAAAACTGCATATAACCATGGAAAAAGTCTGTACTTAATTAGCTACTGAGTTGAGCTCAGTTTAAGCAAAATAACAACCATTTCTTTGTGCTAACTTTTTTTAATTATATGCGTTATATGCATCAGACTGTCCTTATGCCAAGGCTATTCGAGCATCGACTTCTGCTTCACTGTTCTAGTTTTGGCAAACAGAAGCATCAGGAAATGTCTGTATGAAGATGCTTTTTCATGTCTACCAGGGCAAGGACACTTCTTTCTCAGGAAAAGAGGCAGCTATTTTAGAATTGCCATGACATCAAGCACAACATGTTACAAGCTTCCGGGTGCCTCACGGTAAAGCAGTGCAGGGAGTGGGAGGAAAGGCAAGGACAGGTAGGAAAGGCTGATGCCCATATTCTTTGCAGACACTTTTCCAGGGACTTCTGCAGCAAATACCCCTTTTTCTCCATTATAAATTTGAACATTAGAAAAAAGTGTTAGGGGACTAATGCACCAGCCATGCAAGAAGGAAAAGCAGAGTGGGCACAGCCTGAGGCCCTGTATGTCACAGCAAAACACAGCAAAACATTCTCACATGCAGAACCCAGGATGGAGATAGGTTGCCTCTTGCTACCGAGCATCTCAGGATGCAAAGCCGCACCTAAGCCTTTTCGGTTCCTTTCTTTTTGGAATGCTTTCACAGAGACCCTGGTTTCACAAAGTGTTTGGGCCGCCCTGCTGAAAGAAGGTGAACTTCCTCAGGTGTTAAGAGTAAGTCTCCAAAAATTATGCCCTGCTTGTGAGCGTCTACTTCTGACATTACTTTTCACTCAAAAAATTGCAGCTTCAAATTTGTCTCTGTCCAAAAGACGACCGAATTGAAGGTGTAGTCAGAGAATAAGAAGAGGAATTAAGAGGAATTAGAGATCAATCAAACAAGCACAAGACTGCTGCATTTGACAGCCTCTTCCTGTTCCCTTAGCTCTTCATAGTTTGTAGAGTGTCAGAGGCATACAGTGGAGACGGTTGAAAAGTACAATTCCCAGCATGGCCCTGAGCGAGCTGTCTTGTTTTGTTTTCTTAGCTGAGGCCTCTGGAGCCAGTGGGAAAATAAAAACAACAACAAAACTCTCTGTTGTTCACTCTTGTTTACTGGAAGTTGAAAATGAAGAATAAGCAATGTAGAGGGGCAGGAAGGTAGCAGTAATAATTTACAGGTTGCCAAGGGGAGAAAAGTAGTTCAGAAAGAGTGATACAGGACATAGGTTTTTGGAGAATACTAAGAATCATGAAAAACTCAATTGAATGAAAAACTGGAGACTTCTTAAATTTTCCCTCCTGCTCCCGTGTCTCTTTAAGAAGGGGACAATTCAGAAAATGAGGGCACACAGGGCACAAACGGGTTAAGCTTAGGGAACAAAGTCAAAAATATGGTGGCAGATCCTGCTCTTGTTTATCCTGGGGTAAATCTTGAATTGTCCCATTGGGACAGCTCTGGGTTTGCCTCAACACGACTGAAAGCAGAATGTGGCCCTTGCACAATATGTCCAGATGTTCCTTTTTTCTATGATGAAAATGTGAGAGTTTCAAAGAGATCTCTCAGGCTGATGAAATTCACAGCCTCCACCCTCTCCCCATGTAGCTCTAGTTAATTCAGCTGGTTACACCAGAGACGGCAAGACTTTTGGCTCACTGAATATTTTTTTCAACGTTTTACATTGCAAACCTACTATACAGGTTTGTTGGTGCCTGAAATTTAGCAAACCAAAGCTATCCTGGTGCTTGTACAAAGACAGCTGGCCCAAGAGAAACCTTTCTGATGTCTAGGACAGCAACGGTTGTTTTTTTCTTCTTGCCTTGTCTGCAGACTGCAGAGGCTACCAACAACCTGCAGAAGGGAATACTCTCCTTCTCCTCTTGACCACTATGCCAATTACACATAAGCAGCAAGCAGAGGTGTAACTGTTCATTATTTACTGCTGAATTGCCTGGTGCAGGTGTATAGCCTTCATTTCAGTTGTCTCTCACACTCTCTTTGGCTGGATGATCTCATTCTGCACAGATTCCCTGCACTTTGTAAAGAATCCCAGAGATATAGAAAGGATCCATCATTTTACACTCCCATGTCAGATTCTGGCAGTGTCTAAGCAGGTGCTCAGACATGCTGGATATCCAGAAAATCAAGATAATTGCAAAAGAAGATGCATAGTTGGTTTGACTCACTGCATTTTGTGGATGTGTTCATAAATATTGCAGGAGCCAAATACTGTCCTAAAGAAATAGTGCACAGGATTTGGTGAGAACAAAGGGGAAGGGAGTGGGCAGGGGTTGTAAATGTGTATAATTCTGCCATTTTATTTCCCTAGAAAACCCTCCACATTTTGAGGCTGAGGGGGTCATGGCTGGGAAACAAAGGTGCCTTGTCCTGCTTGGCAGTGCAGGCGGATGCCTTGTCTACTTTCCAGTTAAATTCCAGGGTCTGCCAGGCTCTGCCTGGGGCCAGCTGGACCTGTCCATGACTCAGAACTTGCCCACTGGGGTGTGGCTGTCCAGGGAGATGGCACAGCTGGAATGGCTGTATGATATTCACAAGCATCCCTTACCTCCTTGCTCTGACGGTATTCCACCGACCTTCCCCAGCAGTTAAGCCCTGGTCTGACACACCAGTCGGAGGTTTGGCTGGGCAGCCAAAAAACTTCTGCTGTTCTTCTGTTGTCTTCAAAAGCAAATGATCTCTGGGTGCCTTGTCCCCCATGAATCCAGCTGCAGAAACAGAGGAGTTACTCAGTCACCACGGCCAAAGAGCCAACTTCCCTACCTTCACTCAAACTGCATGACTGCTGGCATCAGGCTGGCACAGTCCCCTTTGCTCTCTCACCAGTTTTAGCCTTGCAAACTTCTCTATACTTGATCATCCATTACTATTGCATCTGTAGGGTCTGATCCTATCACATCTGGGGCCCTTTGTGGCCCTCAAAATGCCTTTGCATTGTACAGGCAATCCCAGGACTGGTTACACTACTCCCAGGTTTGGTCAAGTGAAGATAAAATGCACCAACGGGCTGTGGCTACGAGGTTCGGCCCTGCTCCCACAGAAGTTAACGCTAATTCCAGTTTTCACAACAGAAGATATCTTCCACAAAACTGTAACTTCAGCAAGCTAGGGCATTTTTAAAATCAATTATAACAGATAAAAAATAAAGCGTGGTGGTCCACCAACGAAATAATTTATCTTTCTTCTGTTGCTGAAACAAGAATCCTCTCAGTTTCTCTGAGACACTCTCATTGTCCCCTCCTGCTGTGCAGTGTCCCTTTGGTTTGCCTGAGCTGTAGCCTGGTTGCTTTGCCGTCTGCAAGCGGTGCTGCTGGAAGGAGTGAGACAGGCAGTGGGCTCCCCAGAAGATTTACCCCTTCTGCCAGGAAAGAGAAGCATCACGAGGCCAGTGGGATCAAGGAGAGGGTTTTGTGGTCTTGGGCTAGTGTCACAACTCACACCTCATACGTGTCTCTTGTTCACTGAGAACCTCCTCTCAGCTGATGAACTTGGCCACGGTAAGCTGGACATCAAACTGGGTGCTGGTAATCGGTGTTACTGTATTCTGGGCCTCTGAGTTAGCCCCCCACCCTCCCAGGGTGGTGGCCTTACAGCAGTGCAACATGGCCCAGCAAACCTGCCACCATCTGGGACTGCTGCTCTGACACTCACCCTTTTGGGAAATATTTGACTTACGTCAGCAGCTATCTGAGCGCACCTCAGCTCCAGTTTGTTCTTCCTCTGCAGAACCAAAGATCTGCAGGACAAGCACACTTTCTGGTCGTGTGCTTGCACAGCGTCCACCAAAACTAGATGGAGTCTACAGATGTTTCCCTAACACACTTGAGCACAGTGACCACAAGGGCTCCTTGGTGAGCACACAGCACCTGAATTAAATCCTCCATGCCACTGCTAACCCAATTTTTAGCTACCTAATCAGGGCATAGCATCAGCAAAGAAGAATTGTTTAATACCTTTGCCCAGAGAAACATCCAGATAGCCAGGGAGAAAAACGTTGCCCTTGGGCACAGACTTTAGATACACAACAATGAGACACAGAAGGGGGGACAACACATGACATTGCCTCTGGCCAAAATCTATTTCTCAGGGAGATGTTTAGCAAAACAACAACCATCACCACCACAGAGCTCTCTGGGTTGTCACAGAAGATGATTACACTGGTGAGCCTTGAAGTTAAAATCAGGAAAAAATTGTTTGGATCGATTCTTGCTAGCAACTGAAAAGAGAAGCATACTGCCCTATATGGTAAAAATGCAGCTCACATTCAGTGGGAAAATGTGGATTTTATTTTCTTCAGTTTCAGCGGTTAATCCTGTCAGTTCATTTTAATAATGTTTTTTATAAACCCATTCTGATCCAGATGTGCTATGTTATTGTGCTCTTTTCAGGGACGCTGGGCACTTAGTCCACATTTACAGCACATTAATGATGCTGACAGAAAAAGAAGGGATTCAAAAGCTATGGTCCAATGATTATTTTTGACATTTTCTAGTATCTTTTTCGAAATGCTTAAATTCACTTTATCTCTACAGGATAAGGCTTGTCTGCATACCAGGTTTGAAAAAAAGATAAAAGATCCTGGCTTGACCTGAGGATGACCTTTTTGTACACAAGCTCCGTTATTGTAGAGGAACTGAAAGCAGCAGTGCTTAGCAAAACCAAACCAAACAAGCCCGAGAAGCAGGCGGAGGGGCTGGAGCTGTCGCCCTGCAGAGAGGTGAAGCTCAGAGCGCCAGCCCCCGCCTCTGTGCGCTGCCTGTGCCTGAGTGCCCGGGAGCCAAACCTCAGTGCAGACCTCGGGGGACCTGTGTCAGCAGTGAACCCCAACGGGCCGGGCTCCTTCCCAGCCCCAGAAGGACTTGTGTCTAAAAGCAGATCCAAACAACTGCGGTATTTTCTCACATCTGCTGCTCTGAAGAAAAGTTTGGGGGTTTTTTAGGTTTTGGTTTTGATTGGGTTTTTGTTTGTTTGTTTGGAGTGTGTGGGGTTGGGTTTTTTTAGTCGAAGTTGCTGTAAGCCTCCTCGATTTCATCATCTTGAGCAGGGCATGTTCAAAGCAGGCTGCAACTGCTCAGAGACTGCTGAGGAATTTGGACTTGCAGTTACTTGCAGGAATTTAGATAATTACTCATCCTTTAAATCTGAGACATTTTTATACCCATGCAGCTCCTAGTTACATAAGGAGCACCAAATTTGTGATGCCCAGTAGATGTTTTTTAATGAGTACTGTTACATGATACGAGGATTTTTCACACAGACGTGCGAATATACTTCTGGCTTCCTGGCACTCTTCCCATATATGAACCACTGGTGCTTTGACTTTGCTGCTGCTGCTCTCCCGATCTCTGCTGTGCTCTGCACATCTCTGCTGCTTAGCAGAACAAATTGGGAAGTGATATTTCCCTTAAGAGAATTTTTTCCTTCAACTGAAAAACAAACCACTTTTTAAAGAACTGCTTTGTCAAAAACTGGTAATGTTTTTTTCTGGAAAAAAAACAAAAAAGCAAGTCTCCGCGTAAGAGCTTAGAGACGAGGGAGTCACAGTGTATGGTAGGTGCTCTGTGGGAAGGGCAGCTTCAGGGCTGACCATGAGATGAGATTCCTCTCCACTTTCTGGTGCTGTGAGCCTGCTGGTAAGGCTGGACCATGTTCTGTAGGGCACAAGGGTTTGGAAAACATTTCACAGCGCTGTCCCACCCTGAACTACTAACCCCAAGGTTGGCTTGCCCAGAGGAGCTGAGAGACTCCCTGCACCCCAGTGAGAGGGTCAAGAGAGCATTCTGCTCCAGGGCACCCCAGGTCCACCCTTGCCCACAGGCATGCAAGTAGCCAGGCAGTATATCCCTGATTTTTATGCAGTTGCCCACAAGTGATGTGGTCAGGATCAGGCCAGAGAAGTCTCGTTCTTACAGCTGGGCCTATAAAGGCCCCCGTGTCAAAACCAGTTTTCCTTACTATATTCAGTGCTTCCTCTCCCAGTGCTGGCTGATCCTCGGTCTCCCGAGGTATGGGCACATTACAGACGAAGAAGCCAAGAGGAACAACGTGACCTTCTCCCAAGAGGTACCTTACAAAAGCAGCAACTCAGCTTGTGTTCTGTAGGAGTGGGGTGGTCTTGCTGTGTCAGAAACAGTGCAGCCGCCCAAGCCACTGCGTTATTAACATGCTGCACCAATTTATGTGCTTCCTGAATGAACTGTATTTTACTTTTATCAGCCATCTGTTTTTCAGGCTTGACATTGATGGTTTCGGTTTTGCTGCTAAAATGCACCTTGCAGCCTTGAAAATATTTCCTGTTCGGGCCCCTGCCCGAGTGACTTACAGAAACCACGAGAGATCAGACAGCGATGGAAACTGTGACCACGTCCTCCTGCAGCTGCTCAGCAGCAGAAAAGCAGACGCAGCTGGCTACTGAGAGGCGGCCCACATGGTGAAACCATTGCCTGCCTGGCCCCTCTGCCTAGAGCAATCTTGACAAGAGCCCCCATGGAGGAGGGAGTGAGACCAGTCTCTGTGAGACCGACAGAACGATCTCTCCCATCCCCGGGATCGCTCACCTGCACCCTCTCTGTGAGCAGACCCCCCTCCCGCACTCAGCAGCAGGGCCAGCGGGAGCGCATCTGCCAGGATGTGTGTGCGATGTCCTCCAGCGCCTTGGCCCCAGAATGTCCCCTCGCTGTGCCCTGACCTAGCAGCACCCTCCCTGGGGCCATCCTGACCCGGGACACAGCGCCCGGCCCTGGCCCCGCGCCCTCCTCCGCTTCCTGGCTTCCCCTGAGCAAATCCCGCTCCTCCCAAGGCAGGGGCTGCAGGAAGCCATGGGGTGTCCTGCAGGAGGAAGGCGTCTGGGTAGATGCAGACGGAAGACTGTTAAAAGCACAGGGACATTTTACTTTGCCTGAATAAATAAAGCAAGATGATTTAGCAGTTGCAGGCAGTTTCACGCTTTAAATTGTCGTGCAATGAGGCTGTCCCATCACATTCGGGCTCTGTGTAAACTGTGGGTGATTTCACACTTCTATCACTTATATTTATTTCTTATTAATATTTATATCATGAGTAAATTTTCATAAATGGGGACAGAACCTACAGGGTTGCTTGTAAGGCGCTACTTGCAAACCAGGGAAGAGGAAGTCTAGGAAGTCAGTGCACTTGGCATCAGGGCCACTAGTGAACATGCTGTGAACCAAAAACCATCAGAAATGTGCATCATGGGACTGAGGCACATATATGTACACTGCTACAATACCAGTGGGAGCAAACTTTCTCAGACCAACACTTCAGTGGTTTATTAAGGCTGACTGAATAACGTAGAAATAATCATCAATAGTTTAACCAGCTATTTCCTGAAACACTAGGGGATTTACATTATCGAACAAATGTTGTTTGACTAATTTATAGCTGGATCTACAACGTGAAAAATTAATATTCAAACAACTTGAATGACAAATTCTGGATATCATTTGACCAAGCTAAACAGAACACAGATGTATCGCTTATTTCTTAGACATACTTATGCCCAGTGCCAAAGCTCTTCTAGTGTGGGCGTGTTCCTGAGTGTCATACGCACATGCCTGCCTTGTACACCTCGGTAGGCGTACATGCCATCCCTGCATGGCTCACCATCTCCTGCTGCCACAAACACTCCGAAATCTGTCAAATCAGGCTAAATGGTGGTTTCTCCTCTTTCCCTCCCTATTAAACTGATCAATGTTTATGCTAATCTTGCTATTAGCTAGTTGACACCAGTAAGAGGTGTGAACACAGCTGTGTGGTCATTCCGGAATCTGTTTATCCTAAATAAAGCCTATGGCTTTAGCTGTCACTGCCTGCTCTGACGCTTCTGGGAAGGCAGGATCCTGAGTGCAGGCAGGTACTACCAGGTTGCTCAATAGTGTGCTAGATAACCATCTTCTCTTACAGACTTTTCCTGGAGCACTGGGCATCTAATTGCAACTAGAAGACTGAAGAAATCTTCTTTGAAGTCACTGCAATTACTTTGTCTGGACTATATTGTACGGCTGTTTTTTGATCTTGTCGAGCTCGGGCTGCTTGCAATCAATACAGAAAGAAGGGAAGAAGGAGAAGAATAGAAAAGGAATGGAAAATGCCATGGTACGGTCACTGAAACAAAGTTTTTGGATATATGACGAATATCCACCAGGATGAAGCATTCATCTCTTCATAAGATTTTCAGAAGTTTTTCCAAAACAAACACTGAATGTCACAACAACAATTAATCAACATGGTCAAGCTCTTTCCTCCTTACTCGTATTGTTCACACAGCAGTCTGTAAAAAACAGAAAGCAAAAGCAGTGAAAAAGCAGCACTTTTATGGCATTCACTGGGTTTGCTCTTGAACAGGCAGTATTCTTTATAAAGCAGCAAACAGAGCAACATGGGAATCTACAAATTGTAACAGACTCTTGCAAAAGAACTGACACTTTATCTTAATGTACATCTACAATTATAAAAGTTGTGAGAAAGTTGCAAAATAAACCGCAACCCTGGAAGACCTGGTTCTGCACATCTAACTAAGGGAAGCTGACAAAAAACCCTTTATATGAATCTCAGAAAGCACTGAAAATTGAAAAACAGGCCTGTATGTTCTTTGTGTATCCAAGCAATTTCCCAGAAAGATTTCAAGTTTTACAGTTAGCTTTTGTACTGAAGTAAAAAGAAAGATAGTAACCTTTACAGTGAATGGCAGCTCTGTGAAAGCACAATACTGTGAGAAAACATATTATATTACATATTGCATCATGAGGTAAATTAATTAATTAGACAATATTAGTTTCTGTTGACATCAAGTATTCTTACTTTTCCAAATCAAATCATAGACAGTTTCACAATCAGAACAACATGTTTTTCATCAGAATAAAAAGGAGGTAATTATACTTTAACATCATGGCCTCAATGCTCAGGTTGTATTAACCTTCATTCTGTGAGAGATTTGTGGAATGGATTTTACCTTGGACTGCCACCAGCTAGGACTTCCTCTACATTCAGAGAATTATGGTTTCTCCCTGTTACTAGAAAAAACAATCTGTGTCTGAGTTGTGAATTAGGTACTTCATCCTCATCAGCATAATTTATTGGATAAATAGTGTGGTCTGGCAGCCAGGGAAAGGCCTGGGAGACATGTCTCCTGGGTTATGCGCCCAGTTTTGCTACCAGGGTACTTTACAAACACTCAGCAATCCCATAACCTTCCTGTGCCTCTGCTTTATGAATAAAGACCATAATACCTTCAGCTTTGTGAGGAGCATTTAGAGGAATGCGTAAAGGTGTTATCTTTATCCTAAAAATTATCATTGTTAGTACTGAAATTAAAAAAAAAAAAAAAAGTGGTTGCAATATATGCAAGAAGGAAACGTCCTAATTAAAAGATGTAGTAGAATTTAGATCACATAGCAGAGGAGGTTTTGCGCAGCAACAGTTGGAAAAGTAGAGCTAGAAAGTTCTACATTCCCATATAATTATAGGGACATAAAGCCGTATCAAGCATAACCACAGCATCCCAGACAGTATTGGTACATCGACAAGGGACATAGCCATGAGGAAGACACGGTTGCCACAATGATCCTGAGCAACTGTAGCAACTACCTCTGGAGGTAGAAAAGTTTTCCTTCTAACCAGGCAGACCTTTAGTTAACTTAATTACGTCTTACCCCACTCTTACTGAATTTGGCAAGCAGTTTATTCTTGGATTTTGTTCCAGTTATAGCTAAAGTATGTCCCTTTCCAGTACTCTCTTTTTGAGTCAGAAAAAATCCAGCTCCTCACAAGCTGCATTTTCTCTTTTTGGTCTCTGAACTTCTTTGGACTTTCCTGTATTTGTTTATAACTTTAAGTGCTGAGTCCAAGTGTAGAGAATTCCCTTTAGTTGAAAAGCCTTACCCAAGCAAATACAACAGAATTGCCTCCCACGATTTTCACATGGTAGCTCTGATAATATTTAACAACATAACTGTTGCCATTTTTGTCACAGCCTTTTGCTCTTGCCTCCACCACAACCCTGATGTCCTACAGCGGGACCACTGCCTACTCACTTTGCACTGTACACAGATCTCTACTTCATAGTATATCACAGCTGTCTTTATTAAATGCCTTTTTTCAATTTTAGTCCCGTTTTCAGTCTAGAAAAGTCTTCCTTCTTTTTTTATTATTTTTTATCCTGTCCTCCAAAAACCAGGCAATCTTTTTCAGCCAATTTTGTAGGTGCACCCTTTATTCCTTTATCAAAATTATGGTTGAAAATACAGTATATAGAGAGTATTCAGGAACAGAGTATTCAGATTGTAAAAATTATTGATGGGACCTCTCTGATTACAACTTTTTGGCTGATTATGAATCAAACTATACACAAATCAAATTATACACTTCATATGTCCTTAATTTGCTCATCAGAAAAAAAATTCTTTCAATTAAAGCCTATTGCCATGTTAAAAGTAAGGACTACTTTCATTCTGTTTTCATCATATTTTAATCTTAAACACAGAAGTAAACAGAGTTAAAATAATCCATTACTGTTTGTACATTTAATCACAAATCTCTCCTGCCATAAGTGACCAGTACTTCCACAGCCACTGCATGTTTTAAGCTAATTTTCATGAATATAACTGTGTTGCAGTGAATTTTAAATATAACATGTCCCTGGATTTCGGCTGGCTCCCATTTAGAGCTACCTATGTCTTTAACCTTTTTCGATCTCTCCTGGGGCATTTAGGTGACTGGGATTCCATCTCCATTCCCTGGCAGCAAAACCTTGTAGCTCATCTCTTGCTCTCACAACAGCAGCCCCTCCCCTGCTCATACATTTGCCTCATGAGCTCAGCCTGGTACATCTGCCCTGCAAAAATTCCATTTGGGAGCTATGACAGCACTCATCCCAAAACAGTCTTTTCATAACACCATCATCCACTTCTATAGAGGTTACTGCAGCAAGCAGCCCACATTCCTGAAGGGAGGAAGGCTCCTCTAGTTCTGTATCCTAGCGGGTCTGATAGGGGGTTGTCAGGTGCCCCATTCACCCTGAGGCTGGATGCCAGGTCTGGGCAGGGAGCAAAATTCCTTCCACTTCTGGCCTGCTTTCAGCAGGACTCATGCTTATCTGGCCCTGTGTGAGTGCAAAGAGCACGAAACCCCTGCATCTTCAGCAGCAGCGCAGGTGATGCTGGACATTGTGAAAAATGGGTGCCCAAGATAAACTTCCCAGTCCTGCCTCATTTCCATAAACTGTGGTTGCCTTATTGCTCTCACTGAGTGCACTTTGTGTTGTAGAGCCACGGTGATACAGCACAGCAGCGTTGGAGCTGGGGGCAGCAGAGGCAGTCGGTTTGTTAGCACAGTCCTTTGCCCCTCGCAGTGCCACTGTGGTTTCTGCTGCACGCGGCTGCCCTAAAACCCATCTAGAGTCACCTGCTTGCCTTTCCCCTTTAGATATTGTGTAAAACATCTTAATGGTGGAATCTGACTCCTGTTTTGCGCTGATTTTACAGCTGGTGAGGCACTGGAGAATCAGGGTTTTTTCAAAAAATATACAATCTGACAGCAGTGCTGACATTGTAACCTTAATGTGGTAGGTACAGAGCAGCTTATAACATCCAAAGTGAAATCACCACATTTCCATGCTGAGCAGCTAGTGCTAGACGATGTATATTCATCTACCCCAACCCTTCCCTGGTAACAAAGAAGAAAAACACACCTAGAGAAAACAAAGGAGCAAGCTGTTTTTGGATACCATATTAAGACTAAATGCCGCCCTGCCTCTGCTGAAGACCTTCTGAATGTTGCAGCTGAGTCAATAATGTCTTTTCAAATCAGCTTATTCTTTTGCAGGCAGTTGCCCAAGCCAACGCCTGGAGCAATCAATCCCAGCCTATGGAACCCGTTTTCTGCGGGCTGCTCACTCTTAGCCACAAGGTAAACTGCAGCTGGCTCTGTGACTGCACAAAAAGTGAGCACCCTGCAGAGGACACGCTAGAGACTGCCCTTGGAAGGACAGCTCTGGGACAGAGGAGTCGCTGCTTTTCACCGCTGTCATGTAGAACCGCTGAAATCCGTGCGGGCTGGAGCCTGAGCCTTCCCCACACCGCAGGGGTGTTCCACGCTGAAGCAGCACATGGACGCGAAGCCTGCTCTCAAGGACCGCTTCTGCTCTGCGAGCGCTTTACCTCGGATGCTGCTGCGGATCAAAGATCTCAGAAGGATAGGGGGAACAGCAAAAGTGTTTTCAAGCGGTTTGCTAATTGTGGATGTGTTTGCTAATTGTGGATTTGCCTATAGTACAAGCACATCCCACGTGCAAGTGAGACAGCTGACCAGGGAAGTGCCAGTCAGTAGGTGCAAACATTTTGCCCTAAGCGAAACTGACCATTAGACTGTTCCTAACCCTTTTCCTCAGCGTGTTTTCTCCTCCAGCCCTATTGCTGCAATGAGCATCAGTGCATTTCCCTAGGGGCATCCACAAGAGCTGGCAGCTCAATATGCCCTGGACACAGCACATGACAACAAGTTTTTGGGTTTGCTACTTGTGCTTCCTGCAAATCTGCTCTCCTTTTCAGATGTTTTAGTTGTTATAGCTGTCTAATCAAGGCAGAGGAACATAAAACCACTTTGCAGTCAATCACAAATGGTGCAGCACAGCCATTTTAAGCCAATTTTTCTGCCATTGCTGAAGACACTTGAACGTTTGACAATGTTGAGAGGTCTCTGGCAGGCAGAGACAGGAGGTGATCTGCCAGGCTCCTTCCTGCCTCTCGGTTCTTGGATTCTGTGAATAACAAAATAGCCTCCTAAGTTGTGCTGTATGCCTAACAGAGGTGGTTAATTCATGAGACTGCCCATTAATAATGAAGCAGAGCACTGCTATGGAGAGAATATCGTACTTATTACCAACAGCTCTCCAGAGATCTGCAAGGGTGCGGGATTCTGCTTCTTTTAATAAATAATATATAACTCTGTTATTTCTGTAATATTATGCAACTAAATAAGATTTCATTTAACCATTTCTGCTCGTCCTCTTTCACCTGCTGTATTATTGTTGTGGTTTGTTTAGAGAGGATTACTTATCTCCCATTACCTGCTACATAAAACAGTATCTTTTATCTTGACTGTTATAACACTTCTTTTTCCAAAGGAACAACATTCATATTGCACCTGATATATCATCCAATATCTAAATGAAAGGCTGAACTTGGACAACACATCTCCACAGATCATTCATCACAGTCCTGATTGCTTGTGCATGTCCGTACTGAAATGTGTACCTTGCTTTGCATTAACACACTGCAGTTTCCTCTATCCCACCAGAGAACTGGCAATGTTAAGGAGGCAGAACAGGTTTTAACCCTGCACAGACTTTTCCAATTTGAGGTGAGGAAGGCAGAGGTGTATGAAATATATTCAGTGAATAATGTGGCCCATGCTGTGCAATCTCATTTGGATTTGGATATCTGGGAATGCAAGACTGCTATGTCAAATGTAAAGCTCAGTGGCAACTCTAACCTTACAACACTTCTCTGACATGAGTAGGATAGACATGTGTCTGGAGTAGGAACCTGATAATTTGCTTCTCTGAAAAAGGAGTTTTCTTTAAACCACTGATATGCTCTGACATCGTGTCATATTATATCAAAGCATTTTCCATGAACCGGTTTTGCATATGTGAGAGATGCTGTCCGTGACAGGCTCAAGGCTGAAATACTTAAATTATTTAAATATTTAATGTATGAGTTGTTTACAAACATAAACTTAAATTCTTTTGGCTTTCCCTGGATAATCCAGTGTGTCTCCTCCTTTTCCCCGTGACTAATTGGCTGCAGCCTGAATATATAGAGAAGGTCTGTGTTCTCTGCAGTAACACACAAGGCCATTATCAACAAAGAAAGTTCTCCTGTTTGGTTTTTACCAGTGTGGGCTCAACATGAAGATAGAGAATGCTTTAAATTCATATCCATGCTGTTATTTGACAAGTGACATTAGAAAACCTAAAACTAAAAATTGTGTTATCTCTCATCTAGTAGCTGATCTCAACCCCCCTTCAGGCAGTGGAGGAACTTCTGTTAGCATAAGTGGTGGCTTTTCTCCATCTGTTTCTGTCTGCAAGAGAGGGCTCCCTTTTTCTGCTGATTTCTGCTTAAGATAATGAGGGATTCCTCTGAGTTTCACTCACTGAGATTTTAAACATTCCTCCTGAGACATGACTATTAATTTCAAGTTTCTTGAAGAAAACTGTGGGGGAAAACTACCTGAACGAAATAATGCATGGCATCTAAGAGTGTATTTAAAACAACTATACATCCTAAAGTTAGAGGGAGATGTTGACAATGCTCAAACCTATCAGGCAATTTTCAATGGACTCCAGGAATCATAGTAACCGTATAGGTCAAAAATCAGCTGCAGTGAAGAAGTCTGCTTACACGTAAAATAGTAAGTCATTATGGCTCACAAGTTTTCTGAGATTTATTTAGACCACCCCTTGTGAAAAGTGATGAGCCCAATCCAGCCACCGCAACAGAACAAAGTGGTGTAAACCATGACAGCAGCGATTGCTTTCTGAATCTGCCGGTAGGGATGCCTGGTGAGCTCTGTCCTATGAACAGCCACGCTGACACAGAGGGAGGATGGACCAGGCCCAGAGGCTCACAGCTGCTGCAACACTTGCCATGAACATTTTGGGAAATCCCACTTGCTGCCTGTTTCTGCAGCATGCAGACCTGCTCTGCTGAGTCCCTCACCCCTTGAAAAACAAAGCAGGTACCAGGTTAACGCCACCACGCCAGGCAAACTGCCTGCATGCCAGGCCAGCACTGCATGGGGGGACACAGGCTGCCAGCACAAGTTCTGGCTTCATCTAAGTGAATGGATCAATCCGTTAAACCAAGATCTCGAACTAGACTCTAAATAGTGCTGAGGAGCTCCAGTGCTGCATACACTGGTTTCAGGTGACTATTTTGCAAGAAAACAGTTTTAAAAAAAAAAACCTGTCTAACCTGTTGAGGCACTTGAAATACCAAAAGCACTTACAGTTTCTGGCAAAAATATCCTTAGGCAACAGTAGCTGTGCTATCTTGCATGCCCTGTAGCACCTCTCTCTTGGCTGGTGTCACTATCTAGGTACCCATCTCCTCGCCTGTAGCACTTTAGGATGCAGAAATTAAGCACCCCTGTGCCTAAATCCCCTGGAGAGCATTATTTTTCATGCATACCAGGACACACCTAAGACAAACTGAGAGGCTACATCTATGCTAGTCAAGAAAATGGTTTCTCTAGCCCTAAAGGCAGTTAGCATGGCACGTGGTGCATGTATTCATCGCTTCACCCTGCCTTCCTCGAGCTGTTCCCTGGGAAAGTGGCCGGCTGTGGGCTAACTCCGAGCTGTTCCTTCACCTCACCTGCTGCAGTCTGAGCTCTCAGGGGCCAATGCTTTGCCAGGGCTCTGCTAATTGATGAACATTATGCAAGCTGCTGCTCAGATCTGTGTCTGGCTCTGCTTAGTCTATTAGTGCAGATCCCCTGTCCTGTACAGCTCAAATGCTGGGATGCTTCTGACTTCACTCCAGACTGTGGGTTAGAGCATTTGCCTGAAAGTACCCTGTAGCAGTGTGGAGAAGTATAATTTCTTCTCAGATCCTGTTTTGCTGTTCTCAAATATAAGCAGAACAAATAAATGGTCAGATTTCAGAGAGAAACTTGAGTTTCACATTTTTATTTTTGCAGTGCAGATGCAACTGCACAGAGAACAGCACTTATGACGGATGAACTGTCCCTGCAATTGCCTCCCCAGTTTCCCTAAGGCTGCCACTGCTGCTTGGAGATAATTTATTCTGTAAATATTGTTTTGAAATATTGTGGGTTTTTCTCTGTTCACAGACAGATTAGAACCACAAGAATATGCTGAAAAGGGGCATGCTCATTTTCCAAGCGATAGAGCAAGGGTTCTTCTTCTCAAAGATAAGGCAAGCCTCCAGAATGAATCCCTGTTTCCTAAACTCAGGAAACCTGAGTGTGAAGTAAGATCCTGTCTAGAAAGGAGGTTGATTTACTGATCTGAGGATGAAGAACCTGTGTGGAAGTCTCTGCCCTTCATACTGTGCCTGAGAAGATCCATGAGCACTGTGAATCCTGCAGGGATTAGCTGCTCCCTGACTACTCGAAGAGCAAACTCCTCGAGGACCCAGCCCGAGGGATTGGGAGCTATTCATAGTAATGGCTTTTGGTGCTCCTGTGTTTCACTGTTCTGAAAAGTAGTTATGACAAAGAGAATTTGCCAGACCTCCAACAAGAGCCTGGATTAATGAATAACTTCATTGTGGACAGATATATAGAAATATGCTCTTGTGAGCTCTGCTCTCAGCCATTTAAGTTGAGGTGTAACAACAGCAATAGACATGATGCAAAGCTTAGGGGTCTGCGTTTTAAGATCCTGGCTAGGAAATCAGTTTAAAAGGCACACAGAAAGGAAGGGCGTTTGAGGATAGTTGAGGTGGGAAAAGGCTTAAAGCAGAAGAGGCAGAAGTGAAGAGAGGAGCTAGATGCAGGAGAAGGAACAAGCGTGAGTGACACGCTTGAGAAATTCATAGCACTCCTGCTAGGCACTGAGCAGAGCAAGATCTTCAGCAAGACACGAAGGGGCTGAAAATGCAGGGGGGAAATCATTGAGGGGTGAGCACAGCAAAATGGCTGAAGCTGGAGATCCTGGGGGCAGAGCAGAGGCCAGTGCTCTCGTACACAGCAGAATGCCGCACCAGTGGGTGCAGAGACAAAACACGCTCCTGGGTGCATGCCTGTGTGTTAGGCTCAAGCTCCAGCAGCCACCTCTCTGTGCCAGCACCGTTTATTCCTTGTTTCAAGAAAAAGCGAGTTGCGCAAGGTCGGTGTGTGTTATCTCCATATAAGGCCTGGGAAGGAGCCCAGGCTGGCAGCTGGGGCTGTGGGGCTGCCATGGCACGGGTGCTGCCGGCGCTGGGCACAGCACAGGGGTGCCTGCCCCTTCTCCCTGGGCTTAGCTGCTAAGGTGGGAAAGACTGCCGAGTCTGAGGCCGGGACTGAAAGGAAGGTTGGTTGCCAAACCAAGCACTGAAGTTGTTAGAGAAATAAAATTGTCAGCAGTTCTTAAACAAATATCTTTCATAAACACGATGCTGCCTGGACTGCATTGCTGTGAGCATGCGTGTGTGTTGCTGACATTAGCTCATATATTTGCCTTTCGGAGGTTCAGGGAGATGTGCGCTACATGGGCCCGAACGTGAAAGACAGCAATCTCTCTCATCCTGTAGTTGGCATCTCCAGTAGGTACCTGGTTGTCATCTGCATCAGATTGCTGCTGGGGACCTTCCTCACCAGGGCTACAGCCACACGTTTCAAGGGATAAACCACACTCTCCCAAGAGCTGAGGTTATGTGGTCAGTGAGTGATGTGGAGTCATTAAGAGTATTCACAAGTCACTATTTAGCTATTCAAAGGGCCCAAAAATTTTAGATGAATTAGGCCATGAAGTGCTCTGACATTTCTAGAATAGAGTGCCTCAATTTGTTGCATACAGAGTGCCTTACTCCCCGAGGACTTATATAGCCTCAAATGAATAATTCTAGATGTATAGGTAGCGACATAGCTTCTCCTCTGAGATGACTCCTGATGTATATAGCCAAGACATACAATTGGAGCTACTCTAGAAATGATGCCCCTTTTTCAGCTAGCTCTACGCTTTATAGATGTGTCAGCTTATGTGTTAAAATGAAATGTAGTTCAGAAGGTTAATGGGAGTAATCTTTTTTCATCCGTGCTTCTGGAGATTCCACCAACACAATCAGGTCATCCCTGTTTGCTAGTCACCAAGCTCTCTGCTCCGTGTGCTGCTGACCCTCATTTCCCTTGCCTTGGCCGCAGCTGCACCCTCTGCTTGGCTCACGCGGCACCGGCGCGAGCGCAGGTCAGCCGAGGTGCCGGTGGCTCTGCGTGGCGCAGCTCCCTGGGGTGCATTTTGGGGAGGCACGCCGGGAGCTTTGCCAAGCGTGGAGATCTGACGGTGTTGCCTAAGAGCTGTGGGTCCTTCTGGCGAAATAAGGCTTTTCCTGGAGGTCTTTATTGCGCAACCCACAGTGATTAAGGCTTCCATGTTCTCAAAAGGAAGTGAATATTTTGCAGGCTACGTAAGGAAGAATTCAGGAACTTAGGAGGCTAGGAGGGAAAGAACACACAAGCGTGTAATTGGGTGAAAGATGAAAGCCTTCAAAAATTGCTTCAAATGTTGGCAAATGAGAGAGAGAAAAGGTTCCTGCTAACAGCAAATTCACTGAAAGTGTTATTAACAGGAAGAAACAATTTGAAAATTTTGACTGGGTTCCCCAATCACCTCTGTTTAGAAAACAGAAGGCAATTATACAAGAAGTTAAAGTGTTCCGAAGACTTTGAATTGCGGTACTTCATTCTGAAAAAGTCAAGTGCTCATTTTTCAAATCATAGAAACTTTGCTTTTCCACACTTTATTTAGTAAAGGCTTTTAAAATAGACCAAAGCATTACAGAAAAGATCAGTGTATAAATATGCATCTTGAAGCAAAATGAAACGTATCAGGTAAAAAGAAACAAAGTATTTCTTCGTGATTATTTTTTTCAGGAAAACTGAAAAACTCCATTTCAGTTTGACCTGCTTTGCATCTGTTCCTCTCCATTCATCAGTGTGGTCATCAAGGCAGAAATTCATAGTACAGGTCGCTCTAATGAGTGAGTTAGAAGTCCTTCTTAGGAATAGCCTGTATAAGAGATGGATCTGCTGTGAGAAATCCTGTTACTACTGTGAAATGTCCTCCATATTGAGGTGTTTAGCAAACCTTTTTATCTTTGGCATCTCTGGTGCACATTGTTGTGCCAATAACATTACTGAAAACAAAGAGAAGGCAACTTGGCCCGTTATTTGATAACCAAAACTAATTGCTAGTATTCGAGTCCAATAGTGGAGTATGGGAAAGCTTCCCATTCCAATAGGTCATTTTTCATGTGTCACATTAAAAACACAGACTGAAAATCTCATTCTTCATCCTTTTACACCCTTTGTGAAAGGTACACTGGTATATTCCCACTGGAATATTGGGATACAACACGTTTAATTCCGACTGTGTCACTTCTGGCCATGCTGCAGAGGTAGCTTAGGCACAGTAGCGGCTCATTATTAAAAACAGTCCAGAGCACATTGTCTGAAAAGTCCAAGGAGGAGGAACTCAAATATTTGCTTTAACTTCTGGAGCAACCTGGTCTAGTGGAAAGTGTCCCTGCCCATGGCAGAGGGGTGGAACTACATGATCTTTAAGGTCTCTTCCAACCCAAACCCATTCTGTGTTTCTTCATAATAAGTACCATTGTACTGCTCAAAGCTTAACGAGCTTTAATAGTACCACTTGAAGGAGGGGTGTTGTCTCCCTCCACAGAAACTGCCTTGTGAATCTGTACAGAAGTGTCCTATTCTTCATTCAATGAACTAAGGCTTCGGTTAAGATCAGTTTCAGTGATGAATTTCAGGAACAGGGAGGAAAATAAAGCACATTTTTATGTTTCTGTACACACTGGGAGAATTTACTGAAATATTTCCTATGATGACACTTCCATAGCTGTGCATGGAAATCTTATTAAAAATTATTTTATTTATTAACTACTATTTTGAGACAGTTATTTGGAATCAACAAATTATTTTAATCAATGTTAGCAGGTGGGAGTATTTGATCTTGTATATCTCATATTGCCTTAAATTTTGCTTATATGGTAGGTAGTATAATCACGAGCACAATATGCATAATACAATAATGCATACACTGAAACAGCATTTAAATCAATATATAATTCATCAGAAATATTAGTTAGAGAGAAGGGGTACTATAGTGAAATGGAAAGAAATCTTCAAAGAGAAGTGGGAGTTTAAGTCATGTGAGACATGTCTGAAAGACTACAGAGAGTTAATTTAAAGGCAAGAATCTGTAAACATATATAAATAGCTGCTGGCTGACACCTTTTACAATGGAAGTAAAATGTAAGGGCAACCAATTTTAAATGTAGGAAATTGTCCTTTTCCTTAGTGTTATCCTGTGAAACACACAGTATTATTGCACTCCAGAGCTAGCAGGAATTTAATATTCCTTACTTAACATATGAAGAGAGGCAAACTACCAAGCTTCGTGGTACAAATCATCAGCTAAGAATATAAGTATAAGGGGTGGTGAATGTGTTTTACATTTGCAAGGTTTTTACATTTTCAAGATTTCTTGCTTCCTCCTTTTGCAGTACTCACCCCCAGCCTCTCTCAGAGGCAGGATGCTTGACATGAAAGGACATCCGACTGACTTCATGTCGGTTCCTATTGCCCTCCCCCTGGAAAGAATCAGTGGATACAGAGCACTTTTGAGTGTGAAAAGGAGCCAAGATAGAAAATGTTGGCGTGCTGTACATGTGAGATATAAATATTCCCTTGTCATGGCTGGAGGTTTGGGAGACCTCAGACTGACTGGAGACACCGTGTTGTCACATGCCAGCCCCTTGGGAAACAGCTGGGAAGTCACCACAGAACAAATTACTAATTCACAAGGCAAAACCCTAAAACAAAGCCTGCCCTTCAAGTTCTGGTGGCCCAGTAGGATGCAGCACGGTTTAGGATGCTGGGGTATCATCTGCAGAGCCGGAGGACCTCGGTGGCGTACCGCCAAGAGCCCGATGGCCATGTCCCATTTGCACGTGCAGAGTTAGATCTTCAGCAGAATTCAGTGCACACAGCTTGAGTACTGCCAGTAAACACACCACTTTTTCAGCCCACGGAGAGAAAGGGTGTGGGTGGTGGTTTGAGAAGCAGGGGGACAAGAGGTACCAAATGCGCGTCAAGCACAGCATTATTTCTGACACGATGCATGGCAGTTTCAAACTCTTAGGTGGTTGTATTCCCCGGGCTTGTTCAGACCTGTGATAGGAAATATCTGTTCACAAATATATCATTATTTCCAAAGAGCATTGTACAAACAGCAGACCACACATGTAACCATCACCAACCACGTACCTGTACAAATTCACCTTGATAAAGTCTGGGCTACAGAACTATTACCTAATCAATTTTTCTTCAGCTTTCATCTCAGCTTCTTCCAGAGTCTTTCCAAGACATGGATCCCTGTTTTCTTCCCAGGGTAGGAACACTCTAATGGAGACATGCTCTGAGCTGTCCCATCTGCAGCAGGGATTGGGCATGCTCAAACAGCTGCATCTGCTGAGCCAAGAAACCCTATGGCTTCTAGCTGTTGATTCGGAGCCATGCGGGCTTTCTTTCTGCGCCAGCTTCACTGCTTCAGCATCACTTAGAGTGTACGGGCTACCCAAGCACTCCAGAAAGAGAGGCATGTGTTCCAAATATGGACAGAGGCAGCCTGCCTGGTGAGAGCAGATGACAGTGTGGTACCTCTTCCTGTGACTTTTTCAAACCCTCGTGAGCGGCTGCAGACAGTGTCTTCCTCCCCACACAGTGAAGTGGTTGGTTACCATGTGCTGGACAAGGACAGGGAGGCCTCACTCCCCAGGGAGGAGGCAGGTTTTTTCTGTAGCCCCAAGCCTTTAGCCTTTAGTAAAGAACTCACGTGTCCTCTTGTGTTGTACCTGATTATCTACCACACTTTTTAGCTCTTTTTTTCCAGTGTTCGCTTTCCTGTCCGTAAGCCTAGTTTGCATTTGAGCCCAGAGCATGATCTTAGAGTCGGCATTTCTGCAGTGCACATTGCTAGTCCACTGCCAGCCCCACGGAGACCTCCAGAGCGCTGTGTATCTACAGCCCATCCCTCTTCCACTTCTAAGTCTTTATGTAAATTGCAAATTGTGTTTAAAATAGTATTACATTTTTTTCAAGCCACCGATCGAATCACAAAACGGCACAGGCTGTAGTGTAAGTAAATTCAGCTGGTATACACTCACATGGAATTACATTTGTGGCATATTAAGTAGAGTATTTAATCTATTTAATGCATTAATGATCTATCAGAGTTTAAATACAAATATAATCTAGAACCAAATGAAGTGTCTTTTTATGTGAACATTTCTACTAAGAACACTCATAGACTCATAAAGTGATTTGGGTTGGAAGAGACTTCAAAGATTCACCAGCAGCAGTTCCTTCCCCAGCCCCTCACTATCCCCGAGTCTCAGGGCCTGAACACCTCACACCAGTTTCTCTCCTGCATTGGGAAGACCAGGAGGGAACAGAGGAGTACAGACACAGTTGTCAAAGTACCAAATCAGAGAGAGAGAAAACATGTGTACCGTTATTTTCCTGAGGTTTCTCTGAGCCAAGCCTCTGATTTTTTGCTAATTGAGACCTACATCAACATTATTTTTCTGACATCAAGATCAGGATGACTTCTAGACTTATTTAATTGGTTTCTCCTTAGAAGTATTAGTTCTGAAATAGATGCTTCCCAGTTCTCTGGAAGTTTTCTAGGGCTCTAGAGGGTATTAAATATAAGCACTGTTGACCCACAAGCTTTTATTTTAATGTTCAGATACGAGTTATCTTGACTTAGTGATTTATTAATGACTTTCTAATAGCTTCAGCTTTTCATTATCCTTTAATATTTTTGCAATTAACAGGTTCATTGTCATGAGTAACTTTAAAAGATTATATATATACTGACCAGCTGTAATATCATTGTCGTCTGTTTCAACCCGCAATCTTATGAGTATCTTTTTCTCTTGAATATCTGCTGCTATGTGCATTAGATTATCTGTTGTATTCTTTTCTTTCCTTTATTAGTCTTTTACTTCATCTGGCTTCCTCTTTAAACTAGCTTTCATCAAGTTTCCAGGTTTCTTTTTATTTTGCTGTATTTTTTTTTAAATGTCTTGCACTTTTCTTTGGTAAAGCTGGTTTTTAATCAATGTAAACATTGGTTCTGATTATAGGTTGCTGGTTTTAAGTGACACATGTTTATAAATAAATGTCTGGTTTTAATCTCAGTTTCCCATTTATATATTTCCTCTGATTGATTTGACTTACAATTATTTCCAAGTTTGATAAATAGTTCCCTGAAAAGGTGCCACATCTATTTATATTTATTTTATATGCAAAAGATACAAAGTATATACACACTTCTTTACACATAAAATGACAAAATCATGTGTCCTGATCACAGTTTTTCAAAAAAAACCTTAAACTGTAATTTTACAGCCAGTTTTTCTTTATCTGATGATATGAGATGGAGACCTCCATGGGTTGGATATAACTGTTTTGAGGCCTTCTTAAAATGCCAGGGACACTGAAATACTGACAGCCTCAGACCACTAAAAAGTCAACGAGAGTTCACCAATCTCTATGACACAGACTGGCATTTTCCTTGTTTAGTGGAACTTATCAGTTTTGGAAAATACCCCACCTGGAGAAATTACTGGGCATGCTGAAGAGCTCTACAGAATGAGACTGAATTTAAGCACATTTTGAAATTATCGCCTGGTACCTCTAGCAGCTATACAAAAAATTAAGTCACAAAAATGCAGAAAGAGCAATTGCTGTTGGCAAATGCTACCCAAATGTTTGAAATTAGGCATATGCTTAACATCACCTGTTAGCAAAAGGTATCCAAGTGTTTAAGCATATGCTTAACATCACAGCTACACTGCTGCAGGTGTGTTGAGATTATGACTTGTTATACAATACCGTATAACATCCATCGATGATTGGGAGGACAGATATATCTATATCTTACAGGGTTCACATTTGTGGGCTTGCAGATGAACTACTCACAGCTTGTTCCCCACAGCCTCGATCTACCAAAGTGCTTGGAGATATTCAGAGATGAAAGCAAGTAAATAATCCCACTCAACCATAGGTTATTGCTATGTTTGAAGGCTTTACTGGTTTAGGGCTATAAATAGCAGTAACACTATGAGGTCGACCCATCCAGATTTCTGTCATTAAAACCTACCATCACTCTTTTTGAAACAGTGTCTGTCAGAGCTCATCAGTGTCCTGGATAGCACTTCTCTAACTGCTTAGCAGCCTTATATTGAAACAGTTACTTGCTGAAAATGTGCCTTTGCTGAAATCAAAAACAGCAGCAGATCTGATGAAGCACAGGCTGCATCAATCAACGTTCCTTGGCTCCTGGGATGAGTTTCTGGAGAAGAAGAATGGCAAAGAGAGCACAGGTACAAGCCCTGCCACAGAATCGCCGATAGACTCATGCTCAGAGCTTCACTTCATCTGGAGAGGGAAAAGCCTCCTGCTTTGAGTGATTTATTGCCCAGGGCAAAACCCATCTTTCTAGTCCAGTGAACGTTTAATTACTTTTACAGCACAAATCAACGGTAGCAGGAGAAAGTGTCCCTTGAATGAATTCCCAGTAGCAATCTGATGGAGCAGGGATTCAAACCTGTGGCCAATGCTCTGGAAGGATGCCTTGCTGAGCGAGTTACTATACTGCTGTAGGGATCAGAGATAGGTTTGCCTCCCATTTCTGGCTAAGAAAGGAAAAATAATAACGTGAGTGTTAAGATTAACATATGCAGCCCCTTTGTTGCAGAATGATAGGGCAGGAGTGTGAAAAAAAATAAACAAAAAGGATCATATCTCTGTGTATCTGACCTTTTAAAGAATGTGGAAGTAAAGGGGAGAATGGAGAAGAACTGCTTGCAAAGCAGAAGCAGATGTTCTCCTGGGCAGAGTAATGAAATTGTGAGTTTGCAACCACCATGGGAAGTGAGAGCACCTGCGATGCTACCTGTGTTTTGAGGGAAGGAGCTGAAGGCCTGGAACACCAGAGCTCCTTCCCCAGAGAAATTGGATGCTTGCTCAAAACAAGCGAGGGAAGAAGAGTTAGGGGTTTTTCCTTTTCTCTTCTGTTCCTCGACTTGTTTTAGCTTGAAGGAAGCAAATAAAAACCTGTGAAGGAGTCACGAGACACTCCTGTTCCTACTGGACCTGATTGACCTCAGAAAGCATAATGAAAGCATGGACCATCCAATCCATGAGGAGTGAAGTTTAGTGGAATGGGGGGCCAGGGGCAGCCTCCCAGCCAGTCGCTGTGCAGCACCAGTGCCTTCCTTACAGTCAGATCTGCTGTAACAAACCCTACAACCCCCATCTCTTTGGAGGATGCTCTACATTTCTAAACCACTCGAGACTTCAGCCTAACTTGAAAAACGTTCGGTGAAGGCAAATAATAAGCTCCAAAAACATGTGAGTGCAAACATATGGTGAGCCAAGCTGCTTATGCAGAGAATAGCAAAACCTTAAATAACATTTAAAAGGAAGCCTGAGTAAAACCTCATTGGAGTCTTTCTCTTTACAACATACCGACAGTAATGACCACTTAACCAAGAATGAACCAACATGTACCGTAGATTAAGGAAGGATGAAGGAGCAGAAACCGATTTGCACTGGACTGTGGAGCTACCCAGCAGTACTGCCACACACCCTGAGGCAGCAGTGCTCTGCCTGTAAGCAATTGGCCCTGCCTAAGCGGCCGCTCTTCCGAACCGTGCGCTGGGGAGCATCCGGTGGGCAAGGCACCACCAGCTCAGGAATGCTGCACTCCTGATGCTCTGTTTTCCCAGTTGTCAGCTCTGTTTATAAATTGCCCACTTATAGCAAATCCAGCACCTGCCATGGACACCTCAAGCTGCCAACTGCTTGAACGTACCTCGAAAGAAGCCAGTCCGTGCTTTAGTCCATTATGCTCAACTCCTTGATTAAAGCAGCTTCCCAGAATTTCTGAGGGCAAGTTGTTTTGAACAAACCTCTGGAATTGCTTTTGGGTAGACCTAAGATGTGCAGTATTCCCTCTCAGAACAAAACAGCAGATCCCCTGGGCCTTGAATATACTACCCTCTACAAGCACAATATGTTTATCCTTTACAGCACTTAAAGATGAATTTAGACTGATAATTCAGAAAAAACCAAAAATAATAGTAATTTAAAAATTGAGTCTTTTACTGCATTGTTCAACTGATTTGCAATTTTGATATTACTGGAGTATGGTAGTTATTCGTTAATAACTCCCAGGTGGACGATATCAGATGCTTGGATTTGTTCAAACTTGATCACCACTTCCTGTAACCAACCTCCCTCAGCCTAAAGGTGCTCAAACAGCAAAAAGCAAAACACTTGGTTACACACAACAGAAAATGCAAAAGGCTTGTGCCAGACTAATTTCTGGGCTGGCCTAAGCACAGCCCAAAACACAACCGAGTCTGATAACAACCCAACTACTGCTGCAAAAACAAAGCAATCCCAAGGAAAACCTCAGCTGCCAGTCTGCAGAGACAGAGATTCCAGAGTTGGTAATAACCAGCTAAGAGGAAAGGGGAAGGGCTAGGACTGACACACCTTCAGCTGAAGGAGGACTTCTGGGAGTCTGCACAATGCAAGGTGTTCTGGGTTTTAAAATTTTTTCCTCCTTCCCTGTGGTCAGAAATAGCCCCAAATTTGTGACCTTCAGTCATGGTACAATCAGCCCATTTATTAGTCTGGTCTTTTGGGAAGGCTTCGGATGTACAAGGGGTGATTAGGCTCAGAGATTAATGATTTTTGGGGGGTGGTTGTTTTTTACTGGGGTCAATGATTTGCTTCTGCATTTCTTGCATTTTATGGGGTGTAAATGGAGTAACTTGAGGCTGCCACTGTATGACGTGGGCTTTCCATGCAGCCAAGTCAGAATTCATATAGAGGTAAATGAAATGTGGCCTTGAACGCTTTGCATGTATAGATTTCTGATTCTCTCTGGACTGTTCGTCTCATTTGCGCCAGTGCAAAATTGGCCCCAAATGCTATTGAGTAAAAATTCTTGAACAATAGTAGCCTTTTACCCAGGTCAGGCTGATTCCACAACTCACGATGACCTTGGCCTACAAGCCCTGTGGTGCTGCCCTGCAGCTGGGCCACGCTCACTCAGGAAGGGTCTTTGCACCATGAACAAGGTGGTCCTGGTGATCTGTATTCAGGAAAGCTGACACCCAGTGATGCTGAAGACCAACAGTCTAGAAACACTTCATTAATCTGTGAAGCTCACTGCCCCAAGATAAAAGGAGGTCAAGTGCTCAAGAGTACTCCAAATGGATTAGCTTTTGTACTGCTTCTGCAAGCTTCTAATTGTACTTGACATTCACAGATGACAGCAGAGAAACCTTCACATTACAAGGCATTATCCAGTCTTTCCTGTAGTTAGAAAGAAAAAGACAAAAAAACATTGTCCAAACAATTTCTCAGGGGCACCTGACAAGGTCTAGTAAAAGGGAAACTGTCTACCAGAGAGACACCACTGCTCTATGACCCCTCCCAAATGCCTCCCAAGTGCCTCCTGACTTGCCTAGGGCTAATCATAGGGGCAGGGAACACCACTGCAGCCAGCACCGAGTCCTCACCACTGCTTGGCTGGCCCACGAGGTGATGACTGCACAAACTATCAGCAAAGCGTGGAAGCAGAGGTTCAGTGGGACAAGGATTAGTGCAGCGTGAATGTAAGAGACTGGGAAGCCCAGCCGTGGCAACCACTAGCGCTTGCACCTCGTGGGAGTGGTGGCAGTGTCCTGGGCCCATGGCAAGGGAAGGCAGGGAGCCAGGAGCTGCCTCCTGACTCAGGGCATGGCTACCTTGCTGCAGCCCCAGGCTCAGGCACATACCCCAGAGGGAGCTTTGAGTTTATTCCAAAACACTGGTAAAATTATTTGAAATCCATTGGAGAGGACTGTGTTATTACCAGCTTGTTCTTTCCCTCTAAAATCAAATGGATCTGTATATATTATGGGGACAGTATGCATAGAAAACAATGTTTATCAAGTTTCCTGGGTATTACTTAAAACACTGAAATAATATCATTTTAAGCATATGATCCAGACCTTAACACGCAGTTTGGAAGTATGTTTCTTTCGTTTATTTATTATGCAAAAGAAATCGAAAAATAAATTCAGATATTTGAAATACACATTAGATCTTTGATGCTCTAAATTGATGGATGTCTAATTTTGTTCCAGTCAATCTGAGAACAAGCCGAGCACTTTGTATCCAGTTTTAATGTTACTCATTTTTGTGGTTATGTTTTCAAGGTTTTTTAAAAATACCATAAAAGCATGAACTTACTGGCAGGCAACTCTTTTGCACCACAAATCTGCTCTTCAGACTTCAAAAATCATTTCTAAGCACTTTAAGAAATCTGAAATTGCATTACTTTCTCTGAACATAGATTGTTAGTAAAAAGAGATTATGCAGATCTAAATTTACCTTTTGTTACCAAATATAGGAAAAGGGAACCTCTGAAGCCTAAGAACAGCTAAGAATAATTGTCAGTAAAGAGATGGAGTCGCACAGGTAGGAAGCAATACTCACCTTGCAGCTTTAGGCAACTATCAGACTGAAATAGGAAGCCAGAAACTTCCTACTAAACTTTTTACTTCGTCAGCAATGCTTCGGTTCACTACTCTGCTTACAGCACTATGCCAGGGGATCATTTTAGATGAACTCTTTTCCCTTCCCCTTTCCCTTCCCTTCTCTTCCCCTTCCCTCCCCCTTCCCCTTCCTCTTCCCTTCCTCCTTCCCCTCCCTTTCTTCTTGCAACAGTTATTAAAATTACTTTCTCCATGAAAGCCTGAAATACTCAATTTAAACACAAAGTTTTGTTAAAATCCAGGTGAATCCTGTCAGTGAAGTAGTTTGGAAAATGCTCAGTGAGGTGTACTGGTACAGGTAAAAATCTTTACCAGAGCTTAGAAACCTGGGTGTTGGTGAATTGTGTCCAGCAGGCATCCGGTGAAGGGACAAATAACTGTTGCAGACTTGCACATCTTCAAGATCAAACTCTTCCAGTGTGTTTAGATATTTGAGAGGACACTGTGTTATTTGTCACATTTTACTGACGTGACAGACACCTGCGCTCATGCCACATAGCTTGTGCAGGCATGCAGTCCTCCAAAGAAGCGGCAGCTTTTGGCTCCAATCAACAGTACGTGCATCTTAACACATTACTTTTGTTTAGAATCTTGGCCGAGAGCCCAGCCTTTGGGTCACCGAGTGGATATTGCACAGAGGATATTTTCCTGTATTTGGCAATACCAGTTTTTCTCATAAACATATCAGTAGTGTTAAGTGCACGTTTCATTTTTCATATTCCATATTTTCATATGTGCACCTCAGTGGATGGCATTATGCATAAAGTAGCAAATCCCCTATGAATGCTGCCTTGCAATGGCTTCACTGATCTCTACTGTTTCTTCAGTTCCAGTTGCAAGATATTTGCTGATCAATATGCCCCTAATATGCACCTCCACTCAGTAGAGAAGTTTCTGTGCCATTTAATGCCTAATTCTGTGTCATTAGGATGACCCTGCTTGAGCAGGGAGGTTGGATCAGATGATCCACTCTGGTCCCTTCCAGGCTTACCCATTCCGTGATCCTCTGATTGGTCACACGCTTGCTGAGTGTGTTTCGGACAGTGCTTTGGAGCGGGTAGCCCTGCTCCTCAAACCTCCCCTGGATTTTGTCTGACATTTTATCTGCAATAACTAATATACTTTGGCATTCTTCTCTCTTTCTACAACCCAGTTCCATGCTGTGTGATATTTCCTCCTCCAGTCTATACAGGAGCACAGCATCTAATCACATACTTGAATTCAACTGTCCTTGAAAGCAACAAGGTAAGAATCAGGCCTGAGTTGCTGACACAGAACAGCTAGCCAAACTATGAGTGATACACAGCACACCTCAAAGGGCTGCACAAAGGGTTCCCATGCAACTGAATCCCTCCTTTTTAAGAAATTAGGAGAATTAGCATTGTAGCACATGTAAAAGACAGAAGTCTTCAGCAGCTTCCTTTCAGTGCAGTACTCAGCTTGAAGACTGAAAGAAACATTACAAGAAAATCACCAGACTCAGCTGTATTCCCACTGCCTGAGATCAGGGCATAGCACATGAGATCAAGGGCTTTATTACAGGCTAAATCCTGCTATATTAATTCACCTTTTACAGAGTTTAGTCATGGGATGCAGCTCGAGAAACCTAAGCTTTCTTCAGAGCTAACTTGCCCAGGAGCTGGCTGGGTCTCCTCACACCCTTTACCTCCCCAGACTTTGGTTTCACTATCACTGAAATAGGACTAACAATGTTTTCTTGCAGTACTTTAATATCAGCTGCTGAGAACAGTTATTTTGCTATTATTTAGGTAAAACCTGCATGACTTTGTGAGAGCTATGCAACAATTAAGAGAAGATGAGTACTTTCCCTGAAGTGCCCATCAGAGGACATGAATCTCTCCGAGGTAGGGAAATGCTCTTGTCACCCTGCAGCAGGCAGGCAACTGACCACAGGCTACCACTGCTGCTTTCCATTCACAACCACCTCACACCACCTGCACTCTGACACACAAACCTAAACCTCTCTGGACTCCTGCCCTCCCACCAGCACCCTGCTACAAAGTCACATTTCTTCACAGCTGACCTTGATCAAGATCTGGATCATTGTAGCCACAGAATGAGATGATAAGCACTGGCATTAGGGTTCCACTCCAAAGAGAGTTGGGCTACGCAAAATGATGAGTTCAGAGGGAATCATCAGCCATGGTAAGTGTGCCGCAGGAGGACATGGAAAACGGGAGGTCAGACAATCCATCTGAATCAGCCAGTGAGAGGAGAACTGAAATCTCCCAGGTAAGCAGCCTACAGCTGACTATTACATCCTGGCAGCCGAGTGAAATTTGAAAAACAAAGACAAAGTGAAAGAAAGTGACTAATTTAGGTGCCTTCTGATCAGGATTTCAGATGGAAGACATTGCTTCCCAGCAGACAACATATTCTTGAAACAATGCTCCTCAGCTCTTTCCCCTGCAGACTCACAAGCATGCAGCATGCTGACCTTCACGGGTTTTGTTTTGGGTGACTGATTGTCCCTTGGGAAGATCCTGGGCCAACTCTGGACTAGTAAGTGCACTAAAACTATCCATACACTGAAAGTTCTTCCCGCAATAACCAAGAGCTTCTTGCAAATCCAGCTTCCAGTTAGCTTGGGTACACTGGACCACAATATCATGTAGTACTTACAGAGATTTCCTGGCGCACCGAAGCACTACAGCTGAAGCCTGTGAATGGGGAAGAGTTAAATAGAACTTTTCACCCCCCTTTTTTTTCCCTCCCTCTTCAGCTTTCAGGCTACTCACAAGTGTTCAGGAGGTCTTCCTAGAAGGAGGTACTATAGTCAAGTCTTCCACAGAGCTCTGAAAATGCTATCATTGTAATATTGCTTTTAGTGAGTCCTAGTTACTGACTTGTGGGAAAGGGAAAATAGTGCTATGTCCCACAGCACGGTAAGCAAAACATATGTCATTTTGGAGCAGACTACTATAAAAGCAAATACTAAAAATTGCTATACGAAAACCTCAAGGTATTCACCAAAACATTTTTTGATCTTATTTTTTTAAATGAAAATGGTGGTGTTTTGCTTCCTTTTATATATATAGAGGACACTTTTTTCCCAGGATGCCTTCCTGAGAGTAAGTCTTTGGGATGTGGGTGGAATTTAAAATTGGGCTTATTTATTTATTTATTCTGGCTAGATACATGGCTGGCACTTGGTTGCATTGTTTCTTCTTACAGTAAGTAATCAACATTTTTCTTTCTCATACAGCATTTCATTCTTCATTTGGCAATAGTTTAAACATATCAGTATTAGCAATTGTAACCATATCCTGAAATAAACCCACTGATGTGCAAGATACCTTCTAGTCTGCTTTTAATTTCAATTAAAGGTTTAGCAGAAACTCTTCCAGATGGAAACATAACCTCAAGCAAACTATTTTAATGTTTTAAGGAATAACACTCAGGCAAAGCTAAACACAGCTCACTGTAAATTACAGAGCAGTCTTTCCAAGAGTATGAAGCGGTATAAGCAGCCTAAATTGACTTTTTCTTCACTCTACAAAAGTATAAAAAACACGTGTCAGAAAGAGAAGTCATCTGTCTAACGGTGAAATGAAGACTCGAGGTAATGTTATTATGATTACAGTTGTGAATAATCTCAATAGTACCGTTCTGGTTTATGCTCCTCCTTGCAGACAGATTTCCAATGTGCTAGCACAGTGGATAGCAAGCTCTCTTACAGAAAGATCTGCCACAAAAAACGGGAAAAACTGGAGGAGTGAGGAGAAGTCCTCTTGCAAGTTGTCTAACAGCAGGCAGGGCTGTGATAGACCTGTAGCTTTACTGAGGTCAAACAGGAGAGAAAGCAGACCCTGTTGGGCCACTGCTCTGTGTTTTACATAAACAGCTATCCCCGTGTCCCGACCTCTGGCCCCAAGAAGATATTCTTGTTCAAGGTCACAAGGAAAACAGAAGATGTAAATAGAGCCTGGCAGTTTTTGAAGGAGAAAGGCCCTAATTACATGGAGACAGACAGACAGCTTGCCTGTGGAAAGCTAGCTCTGCTAGCTAAGTGTGGCGTAAACTGGGCACCTCCTGAAGAGCTTTCCCATTTAGTATTCACACACAAGATAGCTAAACAAAGTGAAATCCCCTGTATTTCATTAACAGACTTCGTTACTAAAATGAAACTGGTTTCCTGGATTCTTTTCAATAAAGCTACCAAAAATAGTCTCATTCCACTGCCAAAAAATCAACACAGCCCAAATTTCCATGGAGAGAATCAGTGTATGCTTTCACTTTGTATAATTACTCACCAAATTAATGCCATGTACCTCACGTGGAGCCCAGGAGCCACTACCATCATCCATAAAAAGAAGGCTGTGTAGTACACTATTCCTTTCTTCATACGTGTGTTGAGAGAAGAATGCTTATAACGATAAGGTATTTGAGGCAATGTTGTGCTATTCGGGTCATTCGATGGATCAAATAGAAAATATACTGTTCTGAAAAAAAAGTACTTGTCAATGTCTTTATAGCAAGACTAAATAAGGTTAACAGAAGTATGTATAGAAGTCTGCGGGGTCTGAGGGCCAAATCTTGTGAGATGTCTCATCTTGCTCAGAGAATTAGGCATTTTTTAGTCTGTGTAACCAGCCCTGGTGACTTGAATAGTTGAATAATTGAATAACTCACAATATCAGACCAAAAAGACTTATATTAATTCTCTTTAATGCTTCACCAGAAAGAAAAAAACCCGAAATAAATCATAGTTTCTTTGGTGTTCTTAACCGATCCAGGATTTCGGTCTACAGTTATGGGACACTACTCTTTCACTGAGAACAGTTTTTTCCAGTTGAGTTTCAGTAAAAGTAATCTTTGGAGTGCTCTGGATGAACCCAGATGGCTCTTAAGGACTGCTTTAAAAATGAGTACTTATGGCTAAGTTTGTACGTTCTGCATCTCGGGCAACTGCAGCAGTTTGTTTGTGTGCCAGGCTGTGCTATTAGCATTCAACTTCTTTATCTTTTATGAACTTTGTGTGAGGCTCTGATCTGTGCCTGCCTTTAAAATAGGACAGAGTCAATATTGTTTCAATTGTCATTTGGTTCATGTTGTGTGCAAGATACACAAGGAACTCTCATCCTTAAAAGTACTTCCCTGCAACACAACACTGTCATTGTGACAGGGAACAGGAAATGCTGTGAAAAGTGGAGATGGCTAAAGTCAGAAGAATGTTAATTATGTAGTGGGAAATTTGTTGAAGCAATGCTTTTCGACCTTGTTCTGTTTGGAAGGCCCCAAAAATCTGCAAGTGCATGTAAACCACTTCTAGGAAAAAGAAATGCACTTGCTAATGTATTTGTGTTTGGGTTTTCTTTCACACCTCAGAAGAGTAGCTTCTAAGCTACGACACTGGTATAGAAATTCCTTCTTCAGAAACTGGGATATACTACGGGTTCTTTAGGATGTCCTGCAGCGAGAACCTTAGTTACTAGGATTTTAACCACAGAAAAGGTATTTCATTCAGCAACAACATGTTCAAGTAGTCTCTCTGTTCGAGCTGCTGCAAAGAAAAGCCATACTAGTGTCTTCTGACAATTGTTTGGATTTTTCTTGGCTAATTGCTATACAGCTTTAATAATACTTAATTTGATACTTCCTGTCATCATAGATGACCTATTTCCAACACAATCATTCTTAATTCTTGGTATTAGCTCGCATGGGATCTAATGTTCAGTGGTTACAAATCTATGACCTTGCTGAATAGTGCTGTATTATTTGACCATACTTACTGAACAAGTTATATCTTAGAATATTTATTTGTTTGTTTTTGAAATACAAGGGGAAATAATGTCAGTTTCTATCTCCTTTATTTTCTCCAACTTTATCTAATAAAAGTTATGTTTGCATTTCATACCTCTGCATATCTGAAAACAAAGCTATAAATTCTCTCAGAAATACGCAACATATATGATAATCAAAGTATCACCTATATATAACCATTCCATAATCAAAGAAGAATCCATCTGTTTATGTCTCTGCTTCTTTGTCTTTAGAGGAATAGAATTCCAGGATAATTTTCTTGTATTTTGGAAGGGTTTTAGACTCCAATATTATTTCTTATTCAAGTACAGGAAGCATCTACATTGTAGGCATTCTTTCTTTCATAAATATGCAGTAAAGATTTATTTCTTGCATACAGATGCCCTGCTCCTCTGAGCTTTGGGAAATTGTGATACCTTCCCAGGATGAATCACAAAAAACCATTCTTTCTAGACTGAATTTCAACAGTAGGAGCCTATAGCCTTCAACATAAGTAATCAAGCTTGGTTACAAAAATATTTGGTTATTTTTGGTTAATGAGGACATTTGAATTTACACTTCAATGCAATTTTTTTCTCTTTTCCTGCAGCTCCATGTTCATACCATATTTCATTGCTGGTTGTATCAACAAGAGTTAGAGAAACTGAAAGGAAACAAGTAGGAAGGCTGATAGCCTACAGACACTTTGTTGCATAAAAATACTTACACGGATCATAAAAAAAGTTAAAAACTATTGGTGTGTATAAGAGACAAGTGCATATTTTCTGATTGTCAAAAATCTGCATCTACTAAAGCAGTCACTAGACAGTGTTTGGAAATAAAATTTGATTGTTTATTGACATTTTCAATAGAAAACAGTATTTCCTATTTAACTTCTTACTAACAGCCTTAAACTTGTGATTTGGTTATTTTTGTGTGCAAGATACAGGAGAAACTCTCATCCTTTAAAGTATTTCCCCAAAGTGTGGGCAAACAACACCTTGAATTTTGTAAACATATATTTGTAGTTACAGCACATGTGTTCAAACCATGCAGAAATAATATGTGTTCACTTACAAAAGATAAGGCTCAGACCTTTGATCTGCCTGCTTTCTGTATCCAATCGTGTATTTTTGCTTTTCTGTCATGGCATTTTATCTCCTCAAAGTGACCTTTATCTGTGCTGCAATTCCTACTTCTTTTCTTTTTCCCTTAAGTATTGACTTTGTTCTTGGGGGGCTGAGGGCATTGAAGGCCCTGAGGTAACTGCTTGTCTAAGGACAGAATAAGATGAACTGCAGAACACAGCCCAGGCACGCAATCCTACAGCTCAGCGCAAGCCTCTGGTTTGTAAGGCCATCCCTTCTTCTCTGTGACAACGGCACAGCATCCTAGGAAATGTGCGTTATGCATTTGCCACAGCCTTGTCTCTACAGTGACACATGGATGCATAGCCATGCACATTTTGAATCAATTTTTTCTGTGTTCACATCCGCAAGCCTGCAAGAATAGAATCCGAAGTGCGGCTCTGTAACAGAGATACTCAAATGTGCTTCCAGGTATTTTCTTCAGTGTACATATTGAAGTCCAAATGCTAGGGTTTTACTTCAGCTGCAAGATTAATGATACTTAACTATGCAGGTACATCAGGTAACTTAAAATCCAGGGAAATGCCTCTGTTCCTTTGAAAGTGATTCTGTCCCTTGGCTCACAGCTCTGGAGCCTGCTATGCATGGGTGCATCTGAAGTCCTCAGCACTGCTTTCACCCGATAAGAGCAGGGAGTTTCCTGAGAGGTAAAATAGTCTGTTGCACTGAAATTCCAGCCAACCAGAGAGCCCTCAAATCATAAGAAAGAAATACATGTATAAGAAGTTCTTTGATCCTTCAGGACCTGATGTCCCGTAACAGATTCCTAGTCAACCATAAAGACTTACCAGGGTCATGTTAAACTCTGGATGCATATGTAGTAAGCACTTCATAAGTAACTGCAACATGACCACTTTTATGGCCAGTTGAGTAACCTATCCAATGTTCCCCAGACAATGGGACCTGAAGAGGCATTCCAGCACAGATATCACCATGCTATCACCATGAGTGCCAGCAGATTTAGTTCATTCCATCACCATAAGGCAGTGATAAAACTTTCTGTAAGCCGTATTTTGGAAAATACCTCTTGGCCATAAAGAAGATCTTAAACTTTATATTCTCTTTTTGAGTCCAGGAAAGTATGTTTCAACTTGAAAGATCACATTACTATAAAAAACCTTCTATTTATATTAGACACCGCTGCCTTCTCCCATGTCTATATTCACGTGTTACTTCATGTTTTCAAAAGAAAAATTAGTTTTCCTCTGCGTTTAATGCAAGTGCCATAGGAACATGTTGTCCCATTAACTGCAATGCAAATTTTATTCCAAACTCCACAATGAAGACAGATATTCCCTAATCTGTCCCTCTGTCCCTGTTAGGCATCTGGTATGTCAGAGAGGAGCAGAGCCGAAGCCCTAACAACAGAGTTCAGACAAGGCACCCCATTACTGTGTAGCAGTAAGAACAGTCTGATCTTACATAAACTGTAAATTACTGCTCCTGGACATAAGGCTTTCTTGTGTATCAGGCTGCCAAAACAAACAAACAAACAAACAAACAAACAAACAAACAAACAAACCCCAAAACAAACAAACAAACAGACCAACCCCAAAACCAAAACAAAAAAAAAACAAATTAAAAAAAAGATTTTTCATGAGATTTCTTGGGGGCTAGGGAAGGGAGAAACCTTTCTTTGATCACTTTGTGTTTTCCAGACATGAAGATAATTATTCCTCCAATTTTCTGTTAGTGTAATTTGTACAATGGGAAATAAGTTGAGAATATATGCATTAAGCCTGAAATGGTCCCTGTTATCCCAAAAAGCCATACATGGTTTTACAGAAAATAAACTACTTAATTTAGGCTCCAGATCACTTTTTGATAAAGCCATTTCAAGTTTCATAGAAGTACTATGTTACTGTGATGGAAGCAGCTATGAGGCTCCCTCGTCCCAGCAGTATACCACAGGTTATATATGGCAATAGTACGGATTTCATGCAGTGCTACTGCTGCAATCCTTTCCTGCCCTGGAAGTCTCCTGACCTCCCATTTAGAAAGACGACCTTTTCTCATGATCATTCCTTAGCCTCATACAGTCAGCGCTGTGAGATGAGGACACGTAACCCTTAAGAAATGGAATAGTAGAGGCATTTAGAAATCATTCTGTAGTCTTTTTTAACTACTGCCACAATCTACCCAAGAAATGAACCAGAAATTATTCTTACTGATCTAATTATTCCAACCAAATCCAGCCTGCAAAATGACCAATACCTTTTATTCTCAGACATGGTCAGCTATCACCGACTTTTGTCTAACAGTTTACCTAACTGACAAGCTCTGTATGAAGGAAACTAACAATAATTAAAATTCTTTCATGAAATGTTTTTAATTTTTTTTCTTTTTTCCCTTCTTCTTCTAATTACAAGTGTTACAGGTCATATTTCCTTGGACTTTCTGAATAGGTCACAAAAATTACAGAGTTTTAAATTACAAAAATAAGTGTAATTAAAAGTAAACGTACTGCTCTACTGTGAACAACATTCCATTTTCTTTTGGAGTAATACGATGCCACAGACGTATTTTGAACTAAGTTTTTCTAAGTCCTGAGCGATTCATGTGAGCAAAGGATACAATATCAATGCACTCGATCACCTCTTTACAGTGAAGCAGGTATCATATGTGGACAACTTAGTTCTTGGATGTTCTTAAAAGCATGTTTTCCCCTCATTTTGCCCTCTGTGAGAGAGACAGCACCCAGCTGATGAGTGCTTGTACAGGTCACGTAGATTTCAGTAGTCTTTAAAACTGTCCTTATTTTACATAGTGTAGACTGAGGGCATGCATAACTTTCAACAAAGTTTTTCCTTGTTGAAATCAGTTCAGTTTGTCTAAACGTAAGATGCTTCTTTACATTATTTACAGGATAAAGATTGTTCTAAGGGATGCTTAGAATGCTTATTTCCTTTCAGATCTTGGCATTTTGATCTGCAGAATGGCTTTGGTAGAACTTTTCTTTTGTTACAGGTTGTTAAAACATGTGAATGCATTGCAATTGAAAGAATACTGAAATTTTGCATGACTATTCTACATCTACAAAATATACAATTTTCAGTGCTGTGTGCGTGCAGCACTGTATCTGTATGATCATGATTCATCTCCTCTGTCTTTCTCAGCTGCTAATTCCTTGCCAAGTTTCACTGCTGGGTGCTTTGTAGTGTGTAAAGATTGGAAATCAGTATGCGGTTGGCAACAATTTGAGAAATAAGTTAAAAGAACCGAGTGCATTATTTATTTTTAAAGTCCTGGACACTTTTCTTTCTCAAGTTAGTAGCATAAATCACCCGTTTTGAGTCTTGGGCTAGGCCTCTTTCAGTTGATATTTCACAACATCTGTTTCACAATGCTGAGGCAACAGACAAACTAGTCTGCCTTGGCGACAGACACTGCTATCCATTTATATTTCTTTTAAAATATCGCTGTAAAATTAGGCAGGAGGGGTTGCTGCAAAAAGGAATTTTAATATCATTGCCTTAAGTTAGAGGTGAGACTAATGCTTATCTCTGTTTATAATTGCAAGAACTTTATATGAGGTGTAATTGATAAATCTTAATGAAACTTCAAATGTCTCAAGCTTCTCCTCAGCAAGTACTTGGGATTGCTTGTGGGAGGCAGATGGGATAGCTGAGGTGATGAACCTGGGTTTAGGTCCCCGGGACCATGTCATTAAGTTAAAGCCCCAGGGAAGGGGAGGTGCTGCTGGAAAGCACGTGTTCTCTGGCTGTAGTTACTGGCTTGCCAAATTGCTGCCTTTGCCTCTTGGCTTCCCAGTGCAACAGAAGGCATGTCGTGCTTTGCCGCTGTGCGGGTGTCATAGGCCTGCAGTGGGACACATTTGTAATTTACCTCTCCATTTATAGCAATGTCATATAACAAGGACCTGTCCATCCTCTGCAGTGAGTTGTTCTGGCCCTTAGAATCCTCCTGCTGCCATGGGCAGACGATTTGCTGTCACTCCAAAGCACACAGACATGGTGACTTCTTTGTCTGAAGACAATAAACTGGATCATTTTCTTATTCTTTTTATTTACAGAAGGAAATGTTAGAAGTCACAATATGAATGGGCTGACAGTCATCTGTATTTTCTTCTTCGAGGTCTTTGATGTTGCAGTCTCAGAAAAATTAATTGTTTTGTGCATTGTGTCTTGAAATCAGGAACACTTTGATCTGCATTTAAATGCATGTAGTCATGGCCTTTTTTTACATAGTTCAGATATTAGGACAAATTAGACACTTCTGATCATAAAGGCTGTATCACTGGACTTTTAAAATTCTGCATATGTGGTCCTTGTGTAACCATGCAAGCAGACTCTGTTTCTTACCTTTATTAACTGGTTATTGGGGTTGGGTAGAAGGAGGCTAAGCGATGGTTGGACAGAAATGATGGTCATGTCTCAGTGTCCCCCAACAACTGCTGTGTAGTAGGGCAGACTGGGCTGTGTACAGCCCTCTTGTCAGTCTGTGTTGGCTCATTTGTCTTCAGAGGGAAGAGACCTGTCTTATTAACAGGCTCCATTCCAGCACGTCCTGCTCTCAGCTGTTTTCAAAACCTGCCCATCAGAATTTCCCTACGGCGGCAGCTACGACCAGCCATGGAAGACAGTCCCTCCCCAGAAAACGTTCCAAGGTGGGCTGAGTAAAACTTTGCAGACCTGTAGGAATAGGCCAAGTCCCCCAAGCCTCATCCCACCAGCTTTTCTACTGAGGTCTGCCAGGACTTGGTCATGCCAGGACGTCCAACAGCTGTCATCCTTCATGTACGTGTGCCATGGGCACCAGGGAGGTTTGCATTGGGAAGAGTCAGTGCAGAGGATGAAGATGGCTGTAGACCCTGAGAGTGTCCTGACAGGAGGTGACATTACCAGGATGGGGACAACAGGGCATTCTCAGATCAAGCTACCAGGCTCAGAAGTTTGGTAATGTCTCGTAAAGATCTGCTTCCAACAGAGAGTCATGTGTAATGGTAATCCAGTATGGACAAAGAGACAACCCAGGTCAGAGTGCAGGATTTCAGTGTGACACCACTCGTGATCCAGAAGGCTATGAAAGGAGAATATATGTATTCTCCATCTCCAGTATTTGGAGGTTTATGCTCCCAAAATGTTCTAATTTTTATGTGGTGAAAAAAAAATCCCTGTTTATAAAAACCCCCAGACTAAAGTAAAAGAAACTAATAAGAAACATGTTTATTTAATTTAAAATGAGGCAAAGAAAGAGTTTTCTTCATACAGCAACACTGTAGGAAATGTTAAATGTGATCAGGTAGAAATCCATGGCTTACTCCTGCACAGTTTTATTTGCAGCAAGTTTATCCACGTGTGTATCTTAATTTCCTATACTGTATTCTTCTTTAAATATACATTGTCACAAAGCCTGCACATCATCATACCCTTCTGAAAGTATTTTAAAATATCTTTCAGAATTTCCAACAAAAATAAGATTATTGAACTTGAAACTTCATTTAATTTAATGCATATCATTTTTCTTGTTTTATCAAGTCACGTCAGATGCATGAGCTGACAGTTTGACAGCTGTTCTTCATTTGATGGTACTGTCAGCAGTTACGTAAAAGGATAACATATGATTGTTATGGCAACAAAAATCAGCAGGAGTCCTGACTCAGCATCTTAGAATATGCCTAATATGTATCTGTTGCTCTGTATATAATTTTATTTTTCAGCACAAGTAAAAAACTGGGGGAAAATCCCCCAGAACTTCAAATATGACTCCTTATCATTCTGTTACTTTTTTATATCTGAAGTGGTGATTTCTAGAGTTGTGAAATAACCGCAGTGAATCTGTGCTCAGCAAGAACTCTAATCTACTCATGTTTACATAGTCTGCTCCTGATTTTGTCTTGATGTACACATATTTCTCAGAGCGAGATACTGTTCTGTGAATGAGCTTAGCAGGAGACACGGAATAAATACTGTTAACTTCCACTCTAAGCAAAATAACTTTGATAGCTTCGATAAATGCCCACCCTCATTCTGCTTCAGTGTTACTTCAGCAACTATTCATCATCAACTGTTCCGGGAAAACTGAGCAGTGTAAAAGATTATTCACAGTTATACAGCAATATACAGAGATGTTTGAAATTCAATGTATTTTAGATGTCCCCAAAGAAGGGCCTTAAACATAAGCACTTCATTGTTTTAAAAATATAATACTTCTACCCAAAGTTTACCACTGTGGTCAGAGTAAAAACTCCCACTGATTTAAAGAAAGTCAAGAATCCCCTTGTCTGTAAGAGCAAATGTGACTAGTAACAAACATGAGCAGAAGAATCCATTGACAGAAGAATTTCTTCATTTAAAAATCTGGCTTTCTTTTGAACTAACACACCGAGTGAAAAGTCTGAGGAAAAAAATTCCAGCTGAAATCAATGCAGATACTTTGTCTGATAAGACATTTCATTTCAGAGCTAACTACTGTCTGATCAATTTATATACTATAATATGAAATAAATAAAATGCACAGAAAAAAATAGTCAGAAAACGGCAGAACAGGCTATTCAGACTTTATCAGAATCTTTAAAGGGCTTCTTTACCTAAATATAATTTATCTCAGTAACTATATGCCAAACAGTCTTTGAGATGTGATTACATTTTTAGGTAGCAAATGGTTCCCTTAACTACTTCTGCCTCGTTCTAATTAGTAGTAATACTAATTAGACTACTTAATGTATGAAAAAGATAGCTTCAGATTAGCTGTTCCCTACACAGCACATAACATGGATGTTTGTGTTTTTCTTGGTTTGGCTTTTTCCCTGAACAAAAGAGGTAACTGTCTTCTTAGTTCTAATTAGGCATTGATTATAAAATGAAACCGTGGTACCTTTCCCATGATCACATCCTTCTTGAAAGTTAGTAGCCTTTAGAAGTACTGGCCAAAAGGGTTAGACAAAGAAAAAGGTTACAGATTACAATATCCATGCTGTTCTGCAATTTTCTCTCTTTCATTGCAAAGAGAAAGAAGAATACCAAGATCTAAAAAAGGGCTAAGTATCATTTGTAACAGGAACTCAGTTTCTTATTCATCTGTAAAACTGGATTAATGACGGCAACCAATTAATAACATGCTTCTGCACACAAGACCTGGCTATATAAAACCCCAATTAATCGCTCTTCTACTGTAACAGACAGTGCACCATAGAAAATCGAGTGTTTCCATTTTTCTGAGACGAAGAACTTTCCCAACGCAGTAATTTGGCAAGACCTAATCCATTCTCATGACGGTGGGTTGCATTTTTTTTTTTCAGGTACTACAGGCCAATTTAAATGCAAGATCCATTGCGTTTACATCAGGACTATTGAAGAGTTGTTTGGAAGGGCTCTCCTGAGAATATGCAGTTCAACCTCCTGCTCAGGGCAAGCCTTTTGCCAGCACTAAATCAGGTCAGCCGTGGGGCTGTTTGACTCAGCCTTGGGAACCTCCAAAGAGGGAGGCATGACTACATCCCTCAGGCCCAGTGATAGAGGAAGAACATTTAACGGAAAAATATCCACCAGCAGACCAGTACCTGATAGGCAGTGTCAGGACAGCCTTACTGAGAATGCAGGCTCCGCTTATCTCCACATTCTGAAGGCTAGATGGAAAATGAGGTGGTGTTTCAATACAAACACGTCTATTCCTTCTTGCTCCTTGTTAAAGCAGTTGTATGACCACACTTGCAGCTGATTTATATCCTGCTATAGCACTATATTTCGGCTCTTTAATGGTTTACTTGTATCTGAATATAACTTTGGAAGGAATTTCCTTGGCCTGACTTAGATGGAGGAAGAGATGCTCTAGATATTTTACAGGTGCTTCCAGTATTTTTTACATGGCAAACCCTAAAAGATGAGCTGATATTGTATTTTAAAAACAAAATAAAACCCCATCACTTTACAGCACACCCAATAAAACCTATTATTTTGCTGGGGTTATTTTTTTACTATGAAATCACTGGTATATCATTATGAGGTTAGCAGAAATTAGATCCTCAAAGCACATTCATGTCAGGAAAACTTGGAAACCCTGTGCAGTTTTGTAGCTGAAACACTGAACCGGGAAGACACAGGTTTTTATTCACAGCTTTCTATTAGCACACAGTAAGCAAATAATTTCATCTTTTCTTCATCTGCAAAACAGAGCCAATGGCAGTAACCTACTTTATAAAGTGCTTTGAGATCTATTGATGAAAAAACTAATTGAAAGATTTGCTGATACTAAACAAGAGGTCTTATCTCTGGAAATTACTCAAGGGGGCTTCGAACATTCATACAAGCAGATTACTCTGATTTAAATATGTTCCTTAAGAAACTGATTCAGTTAAATCATTGCAACTTCCTTGGTACAAACAAGACCAAAGCAAAAGCCTGAAGCAATAAGTACAGGGGAAAGGGAATGTATTTGTAGGTCAAGCAGTGCAAAGCAAAATTTTCTGAAGCAAGCACTTCAGTCTCAATCAGTTCTCATTAGCTTTCCCCTCTTCTTGTTTCAGCTTCAGATTACACTGTACAAATGAGCGTAGCAAATAACAGCAAAGAAGGACCAACCTTTTTACCTGAAGTTAAACCACACGTTATTGTGTGCTGCAATATAAACCATATTTAAAACTCTTAGTAGATTGTGCAGGCATGGAAGACAATTAAAAAGAACTAAGGAACAACCTGTGCCAGACATGAACTTCCTAGTGTATTTTAAAGAAAAGATGATTCATTTTGGCAGCAGTTCAAAACCTGGCAGTGGGTGGAGGGGGAGACTTAGCCTGAAGGATAGATGGTGTTGTCGCTGTCATCCTTCCTCATAGTTTTGTCTGGAACAGCTTAAGAGCCTTTTCAGCAAAGCATGCTGAATCAACTTATTCTTGGCCAGCTCAGTTTGCTTTTTGCTGAGCCCAGTGCAGGCAAAGAGGAGGGTGTGACGAGTGCAGCCTCTTTATTCTGCAGACTTCCTAGTCCCTTGTCATAGTTTCTGGGATCCGGAACTAGTGAAAATTGAACGGTATTCATTGCCCAAGGTGTCTTGTGATAGCAGTTGTAGCTTTTGTGCGTGTCCTTCAAGTACAGAGGAGCTGTGTTATTCACTGCAATGCCACCACAACCCCCTATATCTGACTCATACTATCAAAAAATTATTAGAGGTTAAAATATTCATGTGGGGTTTTTTTGCTGCAACTAGAAGACAGAATAAGTACCATGGAATGTAATGACCTAGATGAATTTATTCAACCCTAGGTTGCTACTTGTTAATTTGTGGGGTAAGCGCAGGTTTTTGCAGCAAAGGGAATTAAATATTCTGCTTCAGATGAGTCGATAAGCCTTCCTGTAAGAGCCTTTCGATGCTTGAATCTGAGAGAAACAGTACCTTAACTGCAGTCAATGACATTTAGACCAAGAAACACTGAACATGAGATCTCTCTCTTCAAAAAATTACTTGCTTGGGCAAAGAGGAAGGCTAAGATATGACATGGAAGCCCTTTTACCATTTCACAAGGAGATGGGCCTATGCGTAGTGTCTGGAGCAGATGGCCTCATCCAATTTCATTTCCAGCTTAGGCCAGGATTTTTCTGAGTGATAGTAAGTTGTTTCACTTGTCTGTGCTGTAGGAGTTGCTGTTATACAAATAAAGCATGGATATTCAGAGAATTACACTTAAAAGTGTAGAGCAACCTAAACATTTCTCCTAACAATGAATGCTTTGTTTAAGGAGATCTTCCTATCACTACTAATACAATATACCACACACCTTTCAGAGACAATGACACACAGAATTTTGATTTATTGGAAGTACCTTTTATTTTTAAAGAGATTCTTCTGAAACTGAACTTCTCATAGGGACAACATCCAGAACCATTAAATGTGGGCTTTGGGAAAGAGAGGACTCTACACAGATGTTGCCTTCACTGGGCCTGGGGACCAAGAATGCAGCGAGAAGGAATGGCGGCAGCATCCTTCCCCCATCCCTGGAGTTTAACCATCGGGGCCATGACTGGTGCTCTGCAAAAGCTTAGCGGAGATTGCAAAGGAGAAGTGGACAGATTTTGCCTCTCTAATTCTTGAGCCTCTGTATATCCTCTTCTAGACCAATGAATGCCAAAATACTCAGAAGATCATATGGCAAGCTTAGGCTTACTAGCAACATTTTCATTCATACTTTCCCATCTTCTGCAACAAGACTAGAATGCGAGACATCAGAGGAATTCAGACCTCTGACCTTCTGAATATTCACAATGAACATGCTTTGAAAGCATCATACACTTCAATCTCAGGACAGCTTTTGTTGTCTTTGGTGTGGTACAATTACTAAAATAAGATGGTTGGAATGCCTTTCCATGTACCAAAACAAACACCCTCACATGGTTCTGTAACATGCATCTGCACCAAACATTCTAGGGTTGTGGTTCTAAACAAATTGTTTGACAGGTTTATAAAGCTAGTCTGAGTTTCAGATATGAATCATTATTATTCCAAGAAAGTAACAGTTTATCTCATGCTTTGTTGAAAGCAAGGGAAATAGAAACATTTTCTCTTTATATGACTTCTACATATTTTGTGACTTTGGCTTTCTTAATATCATCAAAAGGCATTGGAATTTAACTTCTTTACTTCCAATACTTTCAAAAAAAGAGGGGAGAATGGAGGAGTCAGGAGTTTATGATACACACCTCTTTAATATGCTGTCATTAGTGATGGTTTTAGAATGAAAAATAAGAATCAAAGACAATATTAAAAAAAAAAAATACGTACAAAGAATTTTGTATTTATTGACTGATGAACATACATGTTCACATGAGTTAGAGAAACAGTCCTGTTTTATTCTAGACATAAGTTGCTTTACACCATTCACACTGGGGGAAATTCTGCATGTTAAAAATAGGATTTTTTTTAACTTTCTGCAGGCTTTTCCAATTGGCCATATTCTTCTTCCATAATTTTCTCCAGTGATATTTTTCAGATGCTCTTCAGCTTCCTTCAAACACTGGATTACTTAATATGGTAAAAAGATGAGCTGTGTTGTTCTTTGACACCTAGACACTGGTGGAGTATTGTATATACTACTCCAAATCCTTCAAAATCTGAAAGAGAAGCTTCTAGTGGACATGTATAGTGTGCCACAGAAGTATGTATCTTATCAGACCATTGTGTTGAGACTGAAGATTCCTACAAATCAAATGTGAGTTTTAAGAATCTGGGGGGGATATTTGGAAGCGTGGAAAAGAGAGGAACTCTACTCCAGGGAAAAAAAAGATTGCTTAAAGATGCAAATGGCAATCTACTCTATTAAAAATTAGTTGGCAGAGTAAGAAAATAAAGACTTGACCTGAACTAGAAGGGTGCTTTAATGTATGAAGAGTACCTTTTCTTAAGGTTTAATGAATTTCAACCTGTAGATTAACTGACATGGAAAGCTAGGCTTTCCTCATATTTAAAATAAAATGTTGCTGAAATAATGTGCAAGGGATTCTACTGAACTAAACCCAAATACGTCTGAGTTCTCTCTGAAAAAGAAGGAATACATATTGTCGCAATTCATAGTGAACATGGGGAGTTAGAATATACAAAGGAATTTCAGAAAAACTCAGAAAGTTCTGGGTTTAGGAACTTAAAAATAGGAGAGAGTATTATTTTCTTTATTTACTATCATCAGTCTACATTTTATTTTTACATTTGGTGTCTTTCCATACTTCATATATACACGAGTGTATTTCACCAGACGTGAAAGAAGTTATTACAAAGTGGCTGCAGTAGTTCTTAGCGTAGACTTAAAGGTACGTACCACTCTGTGAAGGATCCTTTGTTCTGGCTAAGCAGAGCAAACAAATAGTTATAATCTCAAGACTTCCATGACTAATATGTAAATGTGTTAATACACCTTCTTATCTCGGACAGAAATTAAAAGGGAGACTGTTCTCTTCAACATAAAGCAGACAGTTCATGCAGCTTATAATTTAGATGTTAGAAACCACCTAAAGAAGTCAATACAATGAAATTGGGGTGAATATTTGTAAATAAAATCACCTCCAAATCTTGTGTCTAGAGGAATGAAACTAAGAGCAGCAACTCGGTATTGTTCCGTTGTTAATGAAGTTCAAGAGAAAATTGTGACATTTGTTTTTTAACTGATCTGACTTGCACTGTTGGTGTCATGCTCAGAAAACTTGATTAAGGCGCCGTCCTTGAAAGGCAGTTACACAACTAACTGGAAGTGTTTTGCATGGATAATACCTTCAACTGTAAGTGGTCGGTTACGCTCTGGAGACTTGCAAACCTTTGTTCAAAATCTGAAAAGTTTTGGCTTAAACCACAAAGAGCAAGGAAGATAGGCAATCAGTCAAAATAAATTGTGTATCCTATCTTGGCAAGCATTAGAGTAATGTCCTCTCCCAAATCCACACAACATATTCTGTCAAGGTCATGCTTTGCTTCTCAAAGCCTTTCACAGTGCAAACATGAAGAGCATTTGAAGTCAGCTCAGCCTTGTACCTTGATAATATTTTCAGGTTACATCAGTGAGATGAAATGGTCAAAATGAAAATTGCAAAACCACAAAATCTAAACAAAATCTAAACCAAATCATA